>JAUMJJ010000524.1:0-184590 GCA_033556795.1 Tapera naevia | reverse complement strand
CCCGGCGGCGGTTGCCACGGCAGCGGGCGCAGGGCGAGGCCCGGGGCCGCCATGGCGGAGCCTCCATCGCCCCGCAGGCCTCGCCACCGCCCCCCGCTCCCCCAGAGGCTCCAAGCGCCATCCCACCTGGCCTTGAGCACCTCCAGGCATGGGGCAGCCCCGACTGCTCTGGACAACCTCTGCCAGGGCCTCCCCACCCTCACAGCAAAGCGTTGTCGTGGCTGCCCCATCCCTGGAGGTGTCCAAGGCCAGGTGGGATGGGGCTTGGAGCCCCCGGATCCAGTGCGAGATGTCCAGGCCCATGGCAGCGGGTGGAACTGGATGGGCTTTGAGATCCCTTCCAACCCAACCCATTCCATCATTCCATGATTTATTTGGTCATCTTTTATTGTGTTGTAGTACAAGTTATGATCATAGGATCATCTGTTTGATTATCGAGTCCAACCTTCCCTGTCCGCTAGTCAACCAGATCCCGGAGAACCTCATCTACCCATCTGTTAAACCTCTCCAGCGATGGTGACCCCCCCCACTTTCTTGGGCAGCCTCTGCCAGTGCCTGAGAAGCCTTTCAGAGAAGAATTTTTCCTGATGTCTAATCTAAACCTCCCCTTGCACAATTTGAGGCCGTTTCCACTCGTCCTATCACCTGTCCCCTGGGAGAAGAGACCAATACCCTCCTTGCTACAACCTCTTTTCAGACAGTCGTAGACAGCAATGAGGTCCCCCCTCAGCCTCCTCTAAGCTAAAACAACCCCAGGTCCCTCAGTCACTCTTCGTAGGGCTTGTTCTCCAGCCCCTTCACCAGCCTCGTTGCCCATCTCTGGACTCACTCCAGCCCCTCAATGTCTTTCTTGTAGTGAAGGAGGTGAGAAGATGAGCAGGAGAGGAGGGGGAGACCTTATCAGCAGGATGTCTTGGGGACATCCTGGTTCTGGTGGTTTTGGGCATGAGCTGTGGACATCCCCTTGTGCAGCGAGTGCCAAAGCTCCTCAATTAGAGCTGCCAGAGCTGAGCAATGCTGTGAGCAGGAATGGCATCAGGCTCCCATCCCATCCTCACCTCTCAAGGATGACCAACCACTAGATGCCCAATAGGAACTCCATAAACCATTCAATAAACAGATTGGGGTTGATGTTAAAACCCATCATCCCCGAGCAGATTATTTACACCTTTCCCCACCGATCAGCGTGGGCTCCCTGCCCAAACCAACACCCACAGGGCAAGGGGCAGGGGCTGCCAGCCCTGGGCAGGGCTCAGGGCAAGGCAGCTCCTCGCCTGCTATTCCTGCCACACCGCAGCTGCCAAAACCAGACACCCTCTTCCCTGCCCTAGAAACTCGCCGGGACAAACAGGATGCCAGAGACAATAGTTCATCTGAAAAAAAAAAAAAATAAAACATGGAAAATGAGCGTGGGCTCCGCCGCCTCGCAGAGAGGGTGAGGTTTTCCATCCGGGAGTGTCTTCCCAGGGCAGCAGCCGGAGCAAAGCTCCCATCTTTTACAGCAAGGGCCAAGGTTTCTGCATAGCTGAGAGATGGGGGACACAGTGTGTGTCACCCAGACCCCTGGAGAGCCCCAACGCTGCGAGCAGGGATGCTCCAGAGCATCCAGGGAGACAGGCACGGCAAGGAGAGGTGTAAGGAGCCTGGAAGAAACTGGATCCAGATGATTTTTCCTGGTTGATGAGAAGCTTGACATGAGCCAGCAATGTTTGCTCACAGCCCAGAAGGCCAAAGGTGTCTTGGGCTGTATCCAAAGAAATGTGGCCAGCAGGGCCAGGGAGAGGATTCTCCCCCTCTACTTTGCTCTTGTGAGACCCCACCTGGAGTACCGTGTCCAGTTCTGGATTCCCCAACATGAGAAGGATGTGGAATTGTTGGAATGGGCTCAGAAGATGATCCGAGGGCTGGAGCCCCTCTGCTATGAGCACAGGCTGAGAGAGTTTGTGTTGTTCAGCCTGGAGAAGCAAAGGTTCTGGGGAGGGCTTAGAGCAGCCTCCCAGTACTGAAAGGGGCTCTGGCAAAGATGGGGAGGGGCTTTTTCCAAGGGCTCAGGGTGATAGGATGAGGGGGAACGGCTTTAAACTGGAAGGGGGAAGATTTGGATTAAACATTAGGGAAAAATTCTTCACAGTAAGAGTGGGGAGGCCCTGGCCCAGGTTGCCCAGAGCAGTGGTGACTGCACCATCCCTGGAGGTGTTCAAGACCAGTTTGGATGGGGCTTGGAGCCCCCTGATCCCAGTGCGAGGTGTCCAATCCCATGGCAGGGGCGCTGGAAATGGATGATCTTTAAGATCCTTTGGGTCACGAGTTTGATCCACCCCAGCTGCTCCATCTCCCTAATCTCCTCCTGGAAAACAACCCACAGAACACCCACAAAACCTGGGGTGGGGCTGCAGCCCATGTCGTGCCACAACCAGCAATTTGCTGTGGCAAGGGTGGACGAACAGGCGGACACGGCCCCGTTCCCAGTTCCCCCTCAACACCGAGAGCCCTTGGCGCAGAAATCTGGGGGCGCTGCCAACCCCGATGGCCACGAGGGATTGCGATGGGGCCACCTCAGCTTGCGAGTGGTATTCCAGCACCATCTCCCCACCCACCCCTGCATCCCATGGGGAAAGTGGGTGCATGGGAGAGTCCCTAAAACCCCCCCAGCAACCCGAGCTGGGTTATTTTTAGTATCCCTCCCAGGGCTATTTGGAAGCTGGCAGGCATTCCCGGTCCCCATGCCTTGCTTCGTGCTGGAAAAAGCCTTTCCGTGCTTCTTGCTGGTGAAGGGGACAACGAGCTCTGTTCCCAGAGCTCCCAGTGGAAAATTGAACCCCAGTTTCATTTCGGAGGCTGATGGGGACAGTTAGGGACAGTGGGATGAGCAGTGTCCCTCCAGTGGGATGCAGTGGGGAGTTGCTCTGGGCAGTGTGTCCTTCACTCCATGGCTGGGGGTCCCATGGTGGGCTCAGCTCCCACTGTGGGAAAACCCTCCAGCCCCGGGGGTTTAAGCAAACTGGGGTGGTTTGGGTGCACCCAGAGAGTCAGCGGGGAGCAGGGGCATGGGGGGGTTGGCCCCCCACCCCAGGGCTCCCCTAAACTCCCAAAGTCAGGGTGTGGGGTGTCCCAGTCTCCATCCCACCTCACTGCCCCCCTCTTCAGTTGTTCCTTTCCGAAACAGGGGGTGCGGGAGAGGGGCATTGGGGAGCAGCTGCGCCCCCCCCCAGCCACACGTGTCCCCCCCATTCCCCACTGTGTCAACACTGGGGTGCGGGACCCCCCCACCCAGGGACCCCCCTTTTCCTCCCCTACTGCTGCGGGGGGGGGTGATGGTGTGTGTGAGTCCGGGGGGGGGGAGGGGGGGGGGGCGACACGTGGCGGGGCGGAGCGGGGGGGTCCGGGGAGGGGGACACTGGAGCTATGGAGCCCGCGGGGCCGGTACGGGAACCCCACCGGGAATGGGTGCGGGAGGAGGGAAAAGGGGGGGAATGGGGGAAACAGGGGGGGAAACATGGGGGGAGGGGATGGGGGGGAGGAAAAACGGGGAAGAAATATCACTGGGAAAAATGGGAGGAAAAACACAGGGTGGGGGGAAGGGGGAAAACGGGGGAAAGGAGAAAAAAGAGGGGAAAAAGAAGGAAAAGGGTGAGAAAGGGAGGGAAAGAGGGGGAGAAAGGGGGGAGAAAGGGGGGGTAAAAGTGGGTGGGAAAAGTGGGAAGAAAAGGGGGAGAAAAGGGGGGGGAAGGGGGGGGAAGGGGGGGGAAAATATAGGGGGAAACAACAGAAAAGGGAAAAGAAGGGGGGAGACATGGGGGAAATGAGGTGGAGGGGTAGGAACTGGGGGTCCCCCAATTCCAGACTGGGCAGGACGCCAAGGGAGAGGGTCTGGGGGAGCCCAGGGAGGGCTGGGGGTGGGCGACATCCCCTGGGGGGCTGAGCCCTTCCGGCCCCTCTCGCCCAGGAGCCCTCCCTGTACACAGTGAAGGCTCTCCTCATCCTCGACAGCCATGGGCAGCGCCTCCTCGCCAAGGTGAGCCCCCTGCCTCTGTTTCCCCAGGAGGTGCTGCTGGGGTCCCCCCATCCCGTGGCATCTCCTGCAACCCGCAGCTCGAGCTGTGGGGTCATGGGGATCCTGGTGGGGGGCTCTAAGGGTCTGGTGGGATGTTTGAGGGTCCCAGCGGGGGCTTTCAGGGGCATGGTTGGGGCCTGGGGGTCCTGGTGGTGGCTTTGGGGGGGAAGATGCAGAGTCTTTGAGGAATCTTCTGGGACTTGGGGAGTCCCAGCACTTTGGGGAACCTGGCAGGGGCTTTGAGATACCAGCAGGGGCTTTGAGGGATCTGGTGGAGGTTTGGGGGTCCCAGCATGGGCTTTGGGGGATGTGGCAGGGGCTTTGGGGGTTCCCAACACCCATGCACGCCCACCCTGCCGCCCCTGACCCCCCCCAATCCCGCCAGTACTACGACAGCACCTTCCCCACGGCCATGGAGCAGGCGGCCTTTGAGAGGAGCATCTTCAGGCAGACCCAGGGAGCAGGCGGTGAGCAGGGGGCAGAGCGGGGGCTGCTGCAATCGGGGTTGGGGAGGGGGGATATGGTTACAAAAGGTTTGATGCCAGGATTGGAGCAGGGTCCCCCTCCAGCACATCCCTGGGGGACACCGACAGCACCCCCTGTCCCCCCCATAGGTGAAATCGCCTGTCTGGAAGGACTCACCGTCGTCTACAGGAACAGCGTTGACCTCTTCTTCTACGTGGTGGGGGGCTGCCAGGAGAACGAGGTGTGGGGGGACAGCCCCGGGGACTCCCCACATCCCATCTGATGCCCTGGGGACCCCCTCCCCATCCCCACTGACACCCCTCTTCCCCCACAGCTGATGCTGTTGGCCGTGCTCACCTGCCTCCTCGACGCCCTCGGGCACCTCCTGCGGTGAGACCCCAGGGCCACCCCGGCCCCAAAACCGCCTCAGTGGGTCACTCCAGGTGACACTACGAGCTGGTGAAACCCCTGTCCCCCAACATCTCAGGTGGGACAGGGCTAGAGCTGCTTTGGGGTGGCAGGGGCAGGGTCCCAGGACCCCCGGTCGATGTTTCCCACCCACTCACCCGCAGGAAGGAGGTGGAGAAGCGCTGGCTGCTGGACAACATGGAGGGGACATTCCTGGTGGTGGATGAGATCGTGGACAAGGGGTGAGCTCCTGCTTGGGTGTTGGACCCATCTCTGTCCCCATCTCAGGGTGCTAAGGGGCAGCTGAGCACCCCAGTTTGCCACCAGCGCAGCAGCTCCTCCTCAAGCCTTCATCAAGGCACCCCAGAGCTTTGCTCAGGGAGGGAAACTGAGGCACGGGGCGGTGGAGGTGCTGCCTGTGGGGTGCAGGTGGGATGGGGAGGGAGCTGTGCCAAGGAGGGGATCCCAGTGGGATGGGGCCAGCACTGTGCTCCTCTGCAGGGTCATCCTGGAGAGCGACCCCCAGCAAGTGATCCAGCGACTCAGCCTGCGGGTGAGTGTGGCCATGCCATGGCCTCCCTCCACCCTCCTCGGCCTCCCTCCACCCTCCTCGGCCTCCCTCCACCCTCTGCCTCTCTCTCCCTCCCAGGTCCCAGAGCCTGCACCTTACGGCTTCGTCCTCTTGGATTACCTGGCGGGCAGCTCGGAGCGGAGGGACACGAGGGACAGCGGTGGCCACAAATAGAGCCAAGGAGGTGCCAACCCTTCCCCGTGTTGGGGTTCCAGCTGGGACGGGCAGGGATTGGGGCCCAGGGGCTGCTGGAAAGGTCCCAAGCGCCACAGCCTCGTTGGGGACAGACACCGAGCAAGATGGGTGCCAGGGGATGCTCCCCATGTTAGTCAGTCCCCATCATCCCCTCCTAAAGCCACCAGTCCCCTTCCCTTCCCCAGGCTGGTGTCTCCCAGCAGAGCATATTCCAGGTAAGCACAAGGGGTTGAACTGCCCAGTTTTTCCCTACAGGATGGAGATGGGACTCACCCTGCGTCCCACTCCTGTTGTCACCCCAACACGGGGTCCCACCCTCCCCACCAAATTGCTCAGCACAAAGCGTCCCCCCTCCCCAGCCAAGGAAACCTGGGTGTGTCCCCCAGGGTCACCCTGGGATCTCATCCCCAGGTCCTGCAGCCGCCAAGGAGCGTATCAAGTCATCCTTGCTGACGTGACAGCTCCGGGGTCTCCCCGTGGAGGGGCTGGCTGAAACCACAGTGCCAGGGAAATCTGGGGGGGCAGGACCCACTGACCTTCCCCAGCATCCCCCCTCTCTGACCCCAGCCTGGATCCCCCCCCCAGACAGCTCCTCCCTGGCCGCGCCACCTCCAGAAGTCAGTCCCACATCTCGCCACATCTCGTATCTGCCTCTGCCATTAATAATATTAAGGGAATAATTAAGCCCTAATGAAGGAGGATTGCTTCACCATTCCCGTTTGCTCCCAGCCAGAGCTGGCCTCAAATACAGTTTTCCTCCCCAGTTTGGTGTCCCCTCCATCAGCTGTGTCACAGCGGTGGGTCCCCATGGGCACATCACCCAGCGAGGGGGGCTCTTCTGCTCTTCACTGCGTTCCTTTTGGAGGCAAAGGTGACACATATGAGGTTTTGCGTTAAATCCATCTTGGAATCACCCTCTTCCTGGGAACCCCCACCTAAAGACCCTTTCCCAACCCGTTCTGGGACACTCACCCTGGGGACCCCCCCACACACTATGGACCGTACCCGTCCTGGAACAGCCAGCTTAGGGATCTCTCCACTTTGGAATCGCCCCCTTTCTGGGAAATTCCACACCTTGCAGAACCGCCCGCCCCATCCTGGGAACGCCTACACCTTGGGATCGCCCCCTTCCCGGGAATTCCCTCCCTACAGACCTCCCCATCATCGGAACCCCTCCACTTTGGGACCATCCCTCACCTTACAGCCCCTCCCCAGTCTGGGAAGCCCCCTCACCCCCTCACCCCCCTCCCACCGCCTCTTGCGCGACGCTCCCTGCCGGGGCTCCGCGCTATGTGCGTGGCCACGCCCCTCGCGGGACGTGCCCCTTATATGGCGCGTGGCCACGCCCCTCGCGGGACGTGCCCCTTATATGGCGCGTGACCACGCCCCTCACGGGACGTGCCCCTTATATGGCGCGTGACCACGCCCCTCACGGGACGTGCCCCTTATATGGCGCGTGGCCACGCCCCCTTACTTATATAACCACGCCCCCTGAGGCTCCGCCTCTTCCCTCCCATCCGCGGTCCTGCAGCGCCCCCTGCTGGTGACGCGGGGAAGCGCGCGGGGCCCCGGAACTGCTCCGCCCCTCCCGGTCCAGGGCACACCTGGGACCCTCCTCCTGCCCTGACGGATGTCCCGGCCCCGCAGCGGCAGCCGGTTTTGTTTCGGGGCTGGAGGAGGAAGGGGAGAGAAAGGGAAAGAGGAGGGGACAGTGGCCCCGGGGAGGGGACACGGTTAGGGGGGAGGGGGCCTCTCCTCGCCTGTCGCGGTGATGGATGGGGCGGCCGCCCCGCAGCCCCCCCCATCCTCTGGGGTTCTGCCCTCAGAGACCCCCTGGGGGGGTCACAGCCCCCCCCCATGAGCCCCTTCTCCAGCCCAAATCGCTCCCCAAACCCCAAGGGGTTTTCCTTTCCACTGCCTCCACTCTTCCCTTCTCCCTGTTTTTGCTTCCCCCCCAGGAGGAGCCTCTAGGACCCCCGCGCTGGGGGACGCCACGCCCCCTCCCCTGCAGGAAAGGATTTGGGAATAAATAGATGGAGAAAGGGATGGAGGGATGCAGGAAAGGACATGGGGATAGATGGAGGGAGGGAGGGACAGAGGGATGCAGGGATAGAAGGAAGGATATGAGGATAAATGGATGAAAGCAAGGGAAAGACAGATGCAGGAAAGGACACAGCGATAGGCTGAGAGATGGAGGGAAGGACAGAGGGATGCAGGAAGGGGTGGAGGGAGGGATGCGGGGAAGGATGTAGGGATGGAGGGATGCATGCAGGAACAGAGGGAAAGACAGAGGAGCAGAGGGATGGAAAAAAGGTTGCAGGGATGGATGAAGGGATGCAGGGATAAAGGGATGGAAAGAGGAGCAGAGGGATGCGGGAAAGGATGCAGGGATGGATGGAGGGATGAAGTGATACAGGAAAGGATGCAGGGATAGAGGGATGGATGGAAGGACAGAGGGGTGGAGAGAGCGATGCAGGAAAGGGGACAGGGAAAGAGGAACAGAGAGATGCAGGGAGGGATGGAGGAAAGGATGCAGGGATAGAGGGAGGAAGGAATGGAAGGACAGAGGGATGCACAGGACAGGCAAGGGCCCCGCATGGCCCAGAACAGCCGTGGAGTGGTTGGGGCTGGCGCGGGGGGTGCGGGGGGTCTGTGCTCCAGCCCCCCCAGATGGTGCAGCCGCCCCCGCGCCGGCTCTGCCGCTCCCGGCAGTTAATTGAGTGCAATGGCTGTCAGCGAGGTAATTAAGGGGGAGCGGGAGGCCTCGAACAGATGGAAGGGCCCCTAATTGGTAATTAAATTCCTCCCTGGCAGGTGAGACCGAGCAGCAGCCGCTCCTCCCCCATCCCCCGCCCCCCAGTTGTGAAAAGGGGGGGGGCAGGCGCAGCCTTGGCATTGTCGCAGTGAGGAGGGGGTGACACCACCATGAGGGTCCCCAGCCCCACTCCGTCCCTTTGTCTGCTGGCTTTTGAAGCAAATCCAGCCCCGAGACCCCCAGGACCATGTTCCCCTCTTCCAGAGCATCCCCACAAGGGACCCCAGCATTTTGGGGGGGCTCCTTGCCCAGGATCACAACTCCCCTCCATCCCCACGTCCCCCTGGTCCAGGTCCCCAAGGCCAGGCTGTCTCTACATGACCCTCACCCACGTCACCACCGTGGGGCAGGATCCCCCCCAGCCGGATTCTGTGGGGCCAGAATCCCTCACAACAGTATTCCATGGGATCAGGACCCACCCCAACTGGATCCCATTGCCCAGGAGACCCCTGCCCCATGGGACAGGGTGCCCTGAGACCCACAGCTGGATCTCATCGGTCCAGGATGCCCCACAACCAGATCCCATGGGGCCAGGACCCGCCCTGCCCCCTGGTGACAGGGTTCTCTGTGCCCCCCCCAGCCAGATCCCATGGGATCAGGATCCCCACAGCCGGATCCCATGGATCGACTCACACCAGCACCAACCAATCAGCACCCGCACTGCACCAGGGGGCGGGGCAACAGGAGCACAGCGACCAATGACCCCTATAGGGGCGTGGCCAAATCAGTGACATCACCGGGCGTGGCAGCCCCCCCCCCCCCCCGCCCAGGAGACGCTTGGCCACAGCCCAGTGTGTCCCAGTACAGCCCAGTGTGGGCGAGGGGGCCGCTGGGAAGGGGCTGTGTGTGATTAATGGGGGCCATCGCTCACTGTCCGGGGGGACCCCCCCGCGGGGCGGCGATAACGAGCGGCAGGAATAATGAGCGGTGTCACTCCACTTTTCATCCTGATGGGAAGTCATTACGGGCGGCACCGGCGGCGACAACCGGCCATGAATCAACCGCTCTGCTATGAAATTAAAATCGAATCGCCCACCCCCCCCCACCTCCCATCACAGCCCCCTCCCCCCCCCCCCCCCCCCCCCCCAGCCCCCTCCCCGCAACGGCCACTCCAAGGACGGGGCTCCCTGGGGTCACCCCCACGACCCAAAGCAGGGGATTTTAGGGGCTCTTCTTCCCCCCAAAGTCTATAAGGATGGGTGGGAGGATGGCTTTGGGTTTATTCAGCCACGTCCCTCAGTGAGACCATGGCCACGTTAGAAAGCCCAGGGCTGGGATCTGGGGGGCAGGAGCCCACCCTGCCCCTCTCTTTTGGTGCCCATCGCGGGGGGGGGGTCACAGGGAGACCCCAAACCATTCTGCTATGAAATTAAAACAAAATCACCCACCCCCCCCCGTGCACAGCCCCCATCACATCCCCCAACTCCATGATTGCCACCCCAAGGACGGGGGTCCCTGCATACCTGGGGTCACCTCGCGACCCAAAGTGGGGGTTTTAGGGGTTCCTCTCCCCCTCCAAAGTTCAGACTGATGGGTGGGAGCAGCCTCAGCTTTATTCAACATCACCATCCCCTCAGCGAGGCCACGGACACATCAGCAGCACCCCAGGGCTGAGATCTGGCAGGGAGGGGTTCTGGGGGGGTCGGAACCCACCCTGCCCCTCTCCGTGGACACCCATCCCGGGGTGGGGCTCACAGGGAGACCCCCATCAGGTTCACGGGGCGCCCGTGGTAGCGCTTGGAGACGTCGGCCTCGATCTGCAAGACAGAGCCCCGGGGTCAGGGGGCGCGGGGCAGCGGGGAGGGAGGGGGCTCCGCAGGGTCCACCTCCCCCTCCTCACCAGCTTCTGGAGCTCCTTGGTCTTCTCCATCAGGCGATCGAGCTTGGGTTCCAGGGCCCTCTGCTCCTCCAGGGCCTCCAGGTGCTTCTGCCTCATCACCTCCTTCTTGGCCAGCAGCAGCTCCGCCTGCTTCAGCTTCCGCCGCAGCAGCTCGCTCACGCGGTCCACGTACCTGTTGGGCACCCCACCCCGTTACCACCGTCACCCCATCATCTCCTACCCCAGGTCTGCCCCACGGTCCCCCCCTCTGACCCCCCGGTGAGGACCTGGGGGAGGCGAGGATCATGAAGAGGTGCTGGAGGCTGCGGGCGCAGAGCTGGCCCAGCAGCGCGCGGGCGCCGGCCAGGAGGGAGCCCACGCGGTCGCAGCTCTGGCCCTGCAGCACGGCCGGGGCCAACTGGAACTGGCTCACGGCCACCACGTCGGCCTCCTCCTCCATCTCCACCAGGCGCTGGGACAGGAACAGCTCCAGCTGTGGGCGACAGGGAAAAGGGGACGCCCTGGTATCGCCATGTCCGCTGCCGGAGCTGCCTCTTCCATCATGGAATGCGTTGGGTTGGAAGAGACCTCAAAACCCGTCCAGTTCCACGGGCAGGGACACCTCCCACTGGATCAGGGGAGCTCCAAGCCCCATCCAACCTGGCCTTGGACACCCCCAGGGATGGGGCAGCCACCACTGCTCTGGGCAACCTGGGCCAGGGCCTCCCCACCCTCACAGGAAAACATTTCTCCCCAAGATCTCATCTCAGTCTCCCCTCTTTCAGCTCAAAACTATTCCCCCTCATCCTGTCCCTGCACTCCCTGATCAAGAGCCCCTCCCCAGCTTTCCTGGAGCCCCTTTCAGTCCTGGGAGGATGCTCTAAGGTCTCCCCAGAGCCTTCCCTTCTCCAGGCTGGACATTCCCAGCTCTCCCTGTGTTCTCGGACAGGAGGTTCTCCAGTCCCTCTCACCTCCATCAGTTCATCAATGAACTGGTTCCGGGTCTCGGTGTTTTCCAGGATCGTCAGGGCATCGGAGCCAGAGGCCACCCCCTCGGGCACTGGGGGCCGAGCAGGGGGAGTCAGCAGGGCAGGGAAGCAGCAGGAGAGGGATCTCCATGGCTCAGAGAGCCTGGTTATGCCCCTCATCCTACCCCATCCCACGCAGGGTGCTCAGTATCCCCCCATGGTGCCATTTAGGGTGCAGAGCTTGGGTGCTCGGGGTCCCTGCAGGCAATGGGGGGGGGGGGGGGGAAGGCGGGGGGGGGGGGGGAAGGCAGGAAAGGGGGAGGAAGTTGGGGGAAAAGCTGGAAAAGGGGGGGTGGAAAGGCAGGGAAGGGTGGGGGGTCCTTGGTACCCACTGGGACCCCCCCCCCCAGGTCCCTTGGGGGTCCCTTGGGAGCCGTGCTCACCCTCAGCCCCAGCCTCCAGCACCGTGATCTGCACCCCCTCGCTCTCCCCATTTCCCCAGTCGATGCCTCCATCCTGCAGAGAAGAAAAGGGCACCCTGTGAGATTGGGGGGAGAGGCCCAGGACACCCCCAGAGCCCCCTCAGGACCCACACAGCACCTGGGGTTGGGGCTCCCCCGTGATTCCCGGCTCGATGCTCTCGTCGTGGGCTCCCCCGCTCGGCTCCAGCGTGAAGTCCCCCCAGTCGATCTGTGGGGGAGAAGGATGAGACCCCCACCCCAGCCTCGAGATCCCCCCGGGGTCGGGGAGAACAGCTTCACCCTCCCCGACACCTCCCCTCAGCTCCAGGCAGGACCCACCGTGTCCTCCTTGGGGGCCTCCGGTGGCGGCGCCGCCTCCTCCTCCACCTGCGGCCGCTCCAGGTGCAGGGGCTGCAGCCCCGTCCTCCACTCCAGCACCGAGGTGTTGCCCCTCCTCCCCACGTGCTGCAGCAGGGGCACCACCTCCGAGGAGGAGCTGGGGACCACCACAGGGACATCAGTGCCAGGGACGGCGTGGGGACCCCCAGGACCCCCAGCCTCGCCAGGGTCCCTCTAGGAGAGCCCTCAGCATCTCCAGCCCCACCAGGGTCCCTCTGAGAGACACCCAACCCCACCAGGGTCCCTCTGGGTGAACCCCCACCATCTCCAGCCCCACCAGGGGCTCTCTGGGAGACCCTTCCAGCACCCCCAACCCCACTGAGGTCCCCTCCAGGAGACCCTTCCAGCACCCCCAACCCCACTGAGGTCCCCTCCAGGAGACCCTTCCAGCACCCCCAACCCCACTGAGGTCCCCTCCAGGAGACCCCCAACCCCACCAGGGCCCCTCTGGGAGACTCCCCCAGCCCAGGCACAGCTGGGAACCCTCTGCCAGCCCAGCATGGGGAAGGCTTCGGGGTGGAGCCACCTCTGGCAGACGAACTCCACGCAGGCCTTGTAGAGCTCGATGGCCTCGGCGAGCGCGCCGGCTCCTGCCGCGATCTCGGAGAGCTGCGACGGGAGGTCCCTGACCAAGGCCAGCAGCTCCTGGCGCACGTTGTCACCCTGGGGGACATGGCAGGGTGAGGAGATGGGGAGCAAAGCATCACCAGGGTGGCTTCACCCCCACCCTGCAGGGGGCTGACAGCGGGCAGGAAGGGGATGGGGGCGGCTGTGGGGTCAACCAGTGCTCCCGGTTCCTCCCACAGATAAAGTGGCCATAGGGGACATCCTCTGGGACACCTGAGCCCTGCTTGAGCCCAAATCAAGAACCATAGAATCATTTAAGTTGGAAAGGAGCTTTAAGATCATTAAAGGTCCTTAACATTAATCCTAACCCACCACTGCCAACTCCACCATCAAACCATCTCCCTGAGCACCACATCCACCTGGCTTTTAAACCCCTCCAGGGATGGAGACTCCACCACCTCCCTGGACAGCCTCTGCCATAGCCTGAGAACCCTTTTCGGTGAGATTTTCCTCAATATCCAACCCAAACCTCCCCTGGCACAACCTGAGGCCATTCCCTCTCATCCCATCACTTGTTTCTTGAGAGAAGAGCCCAGCAACCCCCTCACCACAACCTCCTTTCCAGGAGCTGCAGAGAGCGATGGGGTCTCCTCTCAGCCTCCTTTTCCCCAGAACAAACAACCCCAGGTCCCTCAGCTGCTTCTCATAAGGTTTGTCCTCTAAACCCTTCTCTGGTGCTCTCCAGCCCCTCAATGTCCTTTCTTGGAGCGAGGAGCCCAAACCTGAACCCAGGATTTGAGACGTGGCGGGGACAATGCCTTCCCTGCTCCCGGTGGCCACCCTGGGGAGGGAGGGAGGTGGCACAGGAGGCCTGTGGGGACTCACGGTGATGCCGTACTGCTTGCAGGAGGTGAAGAAGCTCTCCCTCAACTCGGCAGCTCCCAGCTGACATTCCTCCTCGCGCCGGGAGAGGTCCTGCTGGGCCTGCAGGCACCGGCTGAGCTGCTTCCGCAGGGATGGGATCTCGTAGCTGATGCTGCGCACCAGGAGGCTGGCGAGCTCTGCTGCAGGGTGGAAAGTGGGTGCTGAGAGGCCAAACCAATCCCCTCTGAGACCCTCAGGATGCCCCAGCAACCCTGGTTTTGGTGCTGGAGCCAGCTCGGTTCCCTCAACCTTGGGGTATCCATTAATCCTTCCCCCTTTTGCCTCTTCATCCCAGTCTGGAGAGCAAAACCCACCCCTTCGAGGCACCTCCTGAACCTGCCCACAGGTTCCTTACCCAGGTAGGTGTTCTCCTTCTCGTAGAGGGAGACGATCTCCTGCCAGTCCTGGGGAGGGGGAGGTGGAGGCAGAGAATGGAGGAGGCAGCGGGCGCGCCGGCCGCCCCCAGGGCCGCGCTCACCTTCATGCGCTGCGACGAGTAACGGCCAAAGAGGTTCTTGGTGGAAGCCTCAGTGCCCTTGAGGATCTCCACAATCCTCAGGCAGTGGAAGTAGTGCAGGTCTGTGGTGGAGGGAGGGAGAGCATCACCAGGTGCTACCAGGTGCCACCTTCCCCCAGCTCAGCATCATGGAACGGTTTGGGTTGGAAGGGGGCTCCAAGCCCCATCCAACCTGGCCTTCAACACCTCCAGGGATGGGGCAGCCACCACTGCTCTGGGCAACCTGGGCCAGGGCCTCCCCACCCTCACAGGACAACACTTCTTCCAAAGATCTCATCTCGATCTCCCCTCTTTCAGCTCAAAACCATTCCCCCTCATCCTATCCCTGCACTTCCTGATCAAGAGCCCCTCCCCAGGTTTCCTGGAGCCCCTTTCAGCACTGGGAGGTTGCTCTAAGGCCCTCCTGGAGCCGCCTCTTCTCCAAGCTGGACAAGCCCAACTCTCCCAGTCCATCCATGCCACTGACTCCCCGATTCCTTGGCCAGGGTGGAGTTTGCCATAACCAGACCCTCAAGATTGGGCTCCTGGTGCAATGCCCACCCTGGTGCCCATGTCCCATCTCTCCAGGATCCCCCAATTCCAAGCTGCACTCACAGGACCCTGCAAGCAGCTCCTTGATCTCCTCGTTCTCTGGCATGTCCTGGATGGCCGCGTCGATCTTCTGGCGGATGGTGAGGACCTGGCTCTGCCATTTCAGGTTGCAGTGTCTCCTGTCCACCAGCCAGTCTGGGAGAGGGGAGGGGAAATGGGGGAGGGGCAGCAGGAAGAGGGGCCTGGGGAGGGGTCCCTACTCCATACCTGCAGTGCCAGGTGGCAACACGGAGCAGAGGCCCTGGCAGGCTGGCTCCCCAGGCCACGGGCACAGCAGGGTGACAGACCCTCCCAGGGAAGAAGGACAGGAGGGACTGACTGGTGTCAACCACCCCCTCCCCTCAAGCCTCTGCCCACCCTGGGGGAGGTCCCGCAGTGGGGAGATGGGCCCAGGGGTGCCATACCCAGGAGTTTGCTGGTCTGGATGTCGATGGGCACGTTCTGGTAGTCCTGGGGAGAGACCTGTGGGGAGGCAAGGGGGGGTGGGACACGGTGGGGCCGGACACCCCCCGTACCCCAGCACCTGGACCCAGCCTGGGACCCTTCCTTGCTCCCCCCACCAGGCCTGGTTTGACCCCCCTCCCTGCCCCCTTCCCCCCAGGGCCCTGTCCCAGTCCCTGCTCCCTCCGGCCTGGGCTCCTTCTCCTCGTCCCCTGTTCCTTGTCCCCGCTCCTCCAGCCCTGTCCCTGCTCCCACTGCCCCCGGCCCCCCACCTGCATGCCGCCCGCCACCGCTCCACTTCCGCCTTCTTCCGCCCCGCCCTCGCTCCAGCCAATCCCCGCGTGCGGCTGCGGCGCTCGACCAGTCAGAGCGCGCTCTTCCCGGCAAGCCCCGCCCCTGCCGCTGTCAGCAGGGCGGGGGGAAGCGCCAGCACCACGCGCCCGCGTCGCGATTGGCCGAGAGGAGGCGGGGGCGGGGGCGCTTCCAGCCAATGGGAGCTCGAAGAGGGGATGATGGACACAGCGCGGGGCGGGGCCCGCGGGGCCCCTGGAGCCCTGGGGAGTCCCAGGTGCATCCATGATCATTCAGGGACCCCGAGTTACCCCTCAGGGTATCCCAGATCCCTCGGGATCCCCGGACACCCTTGAAGGGATCCTGCCCCTATGTGGATCTCACATTCCCCTGGGATCAAAGGGAATCCCAGATCCATCAGGAATCCCTGGGAGGGCTCCCAGGCAGATCCCAGATCCTGTGGGGATCCTCAGTTGCCCCCAAAGGGGATCCCAGACCCCTCAGAGATCCCCTTCTGCCCACAGAGCAGATCCTAGATCCCTCAGAGATACTGAGTTGCCCCCATCGGAGATCCCAGATCCCCTGAGACCACTGAGTTCCTGCACCCTGGAGCTACCTGGAGGTCATAGGAGCCCCCCAGCCCCGCACCAGTGCAATCCCATGGGCAGTGTCCCCGTGTCATGTCCAGATGGCCGCTCTACTCCATCCCTGGTGGCATCACCGTGTCCCGGTGCTGGTGGCACCTGGGGACAGGGGGAGCCTGGGGGAAAGCAGAAGGCAGGAACCGGTCTGGCAGCTCGGCCACATGGCCACTGGTTTCGGTTAATCCCACTGGTTTCAGTTAATTCCACTGAAAGCCAGAGCCAGGCTCCCACTGGGCACCATTAACTCCTGGCTCTCCCCAGCACATGCCATGGGCAACAACCGGTGACCTGTGCTTAAGGTTGTTGGGGTGACAACCCAGCCTGGTGTCACCATGGGCCAGCACTTGGAGCCACTGCGGGCCAGCAGCTGGAGGTGCCGCGGGCCGGGAACCAGAGTAGCCACAGGGCCAGGATCTGGAGGTGCCACGGGCCAGCAGCTGGAGCCACCGTGGGCCAGGAGCTGGAGGTGCCACGGGCCAGCAGCCACCGGCCAGCTCGGGATCCCCTGTCATGAATATTCAGGCGAGCCCTGGCCCGGCCCCGCTGTTTGCTCAGGCAGGAGGGGTTTGCTCCAGGTTCACCTTGACGGGCGCAGCAGGGGCGGCGGCAGGTAGAGACACCTGCCCAAGCACCCCACACGCCAGCACCCCCGGGGACCCCCGGGACCCCCCAGCACAGGCGTGGGAGGCGCAGGTACAGGGTCTGGCGGTGGGAGGGGGATGTGGGACCCTCGCTGCCAGCCACGGTCACGAAGCGGCCACCGATGGGTCCCACCTGGCTGTGGCATGAAGAGGGGGGGCAGCAGTGTGGGGGGACACAGCAAATCAGTCGGGGGGGCCACCAGCTCTCTTCTCTCTTGTGGTGATCCCAGTCTCAATGTCTTTGTCCCTCTGTCCCAGCACTCAAAAGTGATGCCAGAGACTCCATCTGGAACTGGGCAGGGGGGTCTGGTCGTGGCGGGGCACCTGTGTTGGCTCCGGGATGGGGCGCTGGGAATCCCCTCTTTGCCTGCTGACAGGGAAGTGTTTGGCTCTGCAGCCACCTCCCCATCCCTGCCCTGCCCTTGGCACCACAGCCCTTCCTATGCTACTCGAGCCTTCCCAGTATCAGCCAGGACCCCATCAATGCTGGGCAAGAGGAGAACAACCCCATCCCGGGGTGCAGCAGGCAGTGACCCCCCGCCCCCAGCACCTCCCCAGTTCCCACCTGCTTCCCAGTTCCTGTTCCTGTTTGCTCTCTGGGCTTCCTGCTCTGCTCCCGGCAGTGCCAGTGGCCTTTCCCATGGGATTGGCAATGCCCAGGTCACTGAGCATCCCCTCCTGGTACCTCAGGACGGGGGGCTTCCTCCTGCCCTGGGCAGATGGATTCCCCCCTTCGCCCCCAGCACTTGGCACGAGCATCCCAGTAGAGACGGTGGGAAAGTGCCAGAGCCGCCTTTGGCAAACACAGCGCTGCCAAATCCGCACCCCGTGTCCCTTGTCCATCCCCATCACCTCCGGGATGTCAGGGCTGGGATGGGGTGTCAAGGGACCCCTTCCAAGAGGGAATATGATCCTCCCCACTTCTGTTCCAGGGTTGGTGGTGATGGCCGACAGCCACGGCTGGTGGAAGCTGACGTTCCTGCGGAAGCGCCGCTCGGTGCCCGCGGTGCTGTACGAGAGCCCCGACGGCCACACGGCCACCCCCAGCGGAGAGAGCCAGGAGGGAGCGGGCGAGGAGGGACCACCCGGCTTGGCCGCCCGCCTGGAGAAGATCGTGGACAAGAGCACCAAGGGCAAACACGTCAAGGTCTCCAACTCGGGGCGCTTCAAGGAGAAGAAGAAAGTACGGGCGACGCTGGCCGAGAACCCCAACCTCTGTGCTGCTGGCGAGCGGGAGGAGAAATGACCCCGGCATTGCCCACCGGGTGTCCAGGCTGCCTTGGATCCATCCCTTCTTGGGACACGGGGCTTTGGAAGGAGAAAGGACTCAGAGTGGAGTTCCTTTCAGGGAGAAGCAGGACCCTGTTTAATTGCAGCCCCCCAGGGGTAGAGGGAAACTCAGGGCACAAAGGTGGGCGCATCCCGTCCCCCTGAGGCTGATGGGTTCATCCTGGGATGAGGATGCTCAGCCCAGCTTGGTCGCTGACCACTGGATCCCATTGTTCACCCAGCTCTGCCCAGACCCTAATCCTGATTCCCTCGGGACCAGAGGACCCCCTGCTCATCTCCCAAGGCCAAGGGGCTGCGTGGCCACGGGCAGAGCCACCAACGCTGTGTCCTTGCTGGCAGCCACCCCCAACCGGGGAAGAAACGACTCCATGAGCAAAGTCCCCCCAGGAACTGCCTCCATGTGGGACATGGAGGGCTCTGGTCTTCCCAGGAGCAGAATTCCTCCTGGCATCAGGGATCCTGGAAGGGGAAAACCGACCAGGGAGCGTGGTGCCAGTGCCAACCCTGGCGGCAGCAACCGCGACCAATCTCCGAGCCCTGGAGTTCGCTGGGGTTGTTGGAAGCTGAACCTTCAGCCTCCAGCCAGCTGATAATTAACTGTTGTTAATAAACCAGGTCTGGAAGCAAAGGCAGCGCAGGAGCACAGGGTCCCTTCAGGGATTCCCGTGGGGGATGGTGCCCGCTGCCAGCGCAGGGAATCCCAAACCCCGAGGAGTTGGGGGACACGCAGGGGTGGCTGTCACTGGTGCTGCCAGCCCGGGTGTCCTCGCTGTGGCGGCGCAGGGTGCGGCCGTGCCCGCACTCGACAGGAGCAGCCACTTCCCTGCTAATAAAAAAGCCGGATGGTGCCAAGCGCCGGAGTCCAACCCCGGCACAAACCCAGCGCCAGGGCCCCCGCGGCCCCCGCCCTCCGCTCTGTTTGCTCTGTGCAGCCTGCTCTTTGTCCCGGGCTGGCAACTGGGAAGGGAGGGAGTAGGGAGGAGGAGAGCCAGTGCCCATCAGCTCACTGCCACCTATCGTGGTGGTATCTGGGCCAGGAGAGCCCTTGGCACAAACCCAGCGCCCCTCATCTCATTGATGCCCATCGTGGTGGTATCTGGGCTCCCGCCACGCTCATGCTGGGATGGGTGGGAGACACAGCAGTGCTGCCACCCCCAAACCCGTGCTGTGACACCAAGAGGTCACCTCTTGCCGTCCCCTCGAGGCAATGCCATCCCCCTCCCATCCCACCATGGTGGCTCTTCCAGAGGGATGAGCAAGCCAGGAGGGACCAAGGCCACCAGGTGAGCCTGGTGAATCTGTGACAGCAGCACAGGGCGTGCGACACCCCCAAACCTCCTCTGCTCCATCCCAGGGCTGAACTCCCCACCATCCCCTCCCACAACTGCAGGGCAGGGCTGGGAGCCCACCGGGGACCCCCCCATCTGCACCGATCCTGCCAGGAGCAAACATGGAGAGCGAAGGTTTCACCAGGAAGAAGCTGAGGAGCTCGAGGGCTGCCAACAGCCTCTTGCCAAGTGCCCGGGGCTGGGATCCCCCTGGCTGCAGCTCAACCTCACACAGGTAAACATTAACCCAAACCCACTCTCGGGCTTTATTTTATCCGAGCTTGGAGAGGCAGGTTGGGGAGGGGGAAAGGAGTGGGGGGGTTGAGGGTTGGGGGTCCCACAGCCCTGGGGGAGTCGGGGTGCCTGGTGGCGGGTTGGGGGTCGTGGTCGCTGGGGTCCTTTCTTGGTCCCTCCACAATCATTAACACCATTAATTAACCACCAGCACCAGGAGTGGTTGCTCCCCACCTGCCCTGGAGGGGCCGGGGCGGGGAATGCGGATGCTCACCAGGACCCACGCGTGGCTCTCGCCTTCCCCAGGGACAGGCGAAGGGGAGTCGAGGGGGGTCCCAAACCCCAGCACCCCCCATCCCAGAGCTCAGCACATGCAGCTCCCGGGGAGGCACAGGTGAGGGTCCTGATGGGGTGAACGCATCCCAAGATCCCGGCGGGCTCACGGAGCGAGGCGCTCGAAGACCCACGCGCCCTCTCCGCGGTGCGTCAGGGCTCCCAGGGGTGCCGAGCTGTCCCGCAGCCGTCGGAAGACGATGCGGTCGTGCAGGCGGTTGGTTTGGCCCTGCCAGAACTCCATGACCTCTGGCTCCAGGATGTAGCCCCCCCTGGCATGGAAAGACAGGGATTTAGCAGGGGGGGTGGTTCCTGATGCTGAAAATGCCAGTAAATAAACTCCCTTAGACTTGGTTTGCAGTTTTAGAAAGCAGCATCGTTTATTCCAGCGCTGAGCGCGTGAGGGAACAATTCCATCAGTCAGGAGCAACAAGACAAGAGCTGGTCACAGAATATAAAACCCCCTGATGTGCACGTGGATAAATTCTCCCTGCATATTCTACTGCCCCCACCTGGAGCACTGTGTTGAGTTCTGGAATCCCCAAGATAAGAAGGAGATGGAACTGTTGGAGCGGGTCCAGAGGAGGCCACGGAGATGATCTGAGGGCTGGAGCCTCTCTGCTACAGAAGAGTTGGGGTTGTTTGGCCTGGAGAAGAGAAGGCTCTTGGGGAGAGCTTAGAGCAGCCTCCCAGTGCTGAAAGAAGCTCCAGGAAAGCTGGGGAGGGGCTTTTTCCAAGGGCCTGGAGTTATGGGACAAGGGGGAACGGCTTTAAACTGGAAGGGGGAAGATTTTGATTAGACATTAGGAAGGAATTCTTCACGATGAGAGTGGGGAGGACCTGGCACAGGTTTCCCAGAGAAGCTGTGGCTGCCCCATTCCTGGAGGTGTTCAAGGCCAGGTGGGATGGGGCCTGGAGCCCCCTGATCCAGTGGGAGGTGTCCCTGCCCATGGCCAGGGGGGAATGGGACCCACAGGGACCATTGAGTCCGACTCCTGTCCCTGCACAGGACAACCCCAATGTTCACCCCATGGGGCTGAGGGCATTGGCCAAACACTTCTGGAATATTGTCAGGCTGTGACTGCTTCCCTGAGGAGCTGTTCCAGTTTTCCACCACACTCTGGGTGAAGAACCTTCTCCTGATGTCCAGCCTAACCTAACCCTCCCCTGGTGCATCTTCTTGCCATTCCCTTGGATCCAGAGATAAGAGCTCAGCACCTGCTCCTTCTCCTCCTCCTCCTCCCTGTGTGAGGAAGCAGCAAACACCTCTGATGTCTCCTCACCTCCTCCTCTCCAGGCTGAGCAGACCCAGTGCCTTCAGCCTCTCTTCTCCAGACCCTTCAGCTTTGTGGCCTCCTCTGGACACTCTCCAGTAACTCCATGTCCTTTTTATCCCATTATGCCCCAAACTGATCACAATACTGGAGGTGGGGCTGCAAAAATTGCAGAGCAGAGTGGGACAACCCCCTCCCTCACCTGGCTGGTGATGCCCTGCTTGATGCTCCCCCTACCCAGGACACGGTTGCCCCTCTTGGCTGCCAGGGCTCTGCTTAACTGAAGCTCGTTAGAAAACCAATTCTACAGAAAAATTCAATCAAAATATTCCACTCTCTGCAACAAAACCCACTCCTTGCAGCAGTCCCAGTGCTGAGGAGCCCCCCCCCCCCCGCCCGCTCGCAGCCCCCACCTCTCACCAATAGGGGGGCTTCGGCACCGTCGCGTCCCGGTAGCGCTCCTCGAGCTCTGCTTTCTTCTGCCTCAGGTGCTGCGGGGGGAAGGAGGTGAAACTCGAGGGTGTGTGGGGAGCAGCCCCCGGCTGTCCCGGTGCCGCAGGCGCTCACCTGGCGGTCGGGGATAACGGAGCTTTGCGGGCTCAGCACGGCCCCGATCTGGCTGCCCTTGGGGCGGGAGTGGAAGTACCGCTCCGACTCCTCCTCCGGCAGCCGCTTCACCGAGCCCTCAATCCGTACCTGCAACGGGGAACGGGCACCGGGAATGGGGAACTGGGAATGGGGAACCGGGAATGGGCATCGGGAACTGGGAACCGGGAATGGGCATCGGGAATGGGGAACCGGCAATGGGCATCGGCAAGGGAGAACCGGGAATGTGGAACTGGGACCGGGAATGGGGAACCGGCAATGGACACCGGGAACGGGTACCGAGGGGGCTGCGGCAGCTCCCGAGTGAGGAACATCCCCTGACTGTCCCCCCCAAAACATGGGCATCCCCCAACCTGTCTCATCCCTGGGTGCTGGGACCCATCCAGGCATGATTTCCAGCCTGATATGAGCCCCAAAATCCCACCCTGGGGAGGGGGGGGGGGGGGGGGGCACCGTGCCAAGGCCCTGAGCACCCTCCCCCCCCCTCCCCCCCCCCTCACCTGCCGGTTCAGGGGCTCCCAGTAAAAGACGAGCGAAGCGAAGGGGTTGGAGTCCTGGAGAGACGATGAGAGGGCAGAGACTTGACCCGAGCCAGGGCTGCAAACGCCCCCCCGGGAACCCCCACCAGGGACCTCCCAAACCCCCCAAAGCCACCAGAGACACCCCAGTCCCCCCCAAGGTCCCCAGGAACCCCCCAGCCCCTCCAGAGCCCCCAAGGACACCCCCAGCCCTCCAGGGACCACACTAGAGCCCCCTTAGGGACCTCCCAGGCCCCCCAAAGGCCCCAGGGACCCCCCTCACCAGCTCCCTCCCCTTTCGGCTCTCCAGGTTGGTGAAGAAGCGGAACCCATCCTGCCCGAAGCCCTTGAGCAGAACCATCCGGGCCGAGGGCTTCCCGTCCCTGCGGCGGGAGAGGGGCAGGAGGTGACCAGGGAGGAGGGGGTGTCCTGTGTCCCCCCACCCTCCCATCGTTTGTCACCTTTCCTCCCAAAGGCCTCACCTGGTGCAGGTGGCCAAGCACATGGCGTTCGCCTCCCCGATGGCCTCGCAGCCCACGGCCTCCTGGAACCAGGCTGCAAATTGCTGGATGGGGTCGAGGGAAGCCAAGTGCTGCTCCTCGAAGGCCTTTGGGGGGTGGACATACACAATAGAATTGGGGGGGCGGGATGGGACACCCCAGCCTTTTGGGGACACGGCCAGCACTGGGGGAGGGGGAGAGTGACACCAGGCTCCAAGGGGTGAGCCCAGCCCTGAGGGTGCAGCGAGGAAGGGGGAAAACAGGTTCCAGGGACCCCCCAGGAACTCTCCCGAGTCCCCAGGAGCCCTCTCACCCCCCCCCCAGCATTTCTGGGTACAGATGGCATGAAGGGGGGGCAGCCCAGGTCTTGGCGAAAGCCTGGGCAGGGGTCACCCCAAATTCAGGAGCACAATCAGTACAGTGGGGGGGATGTCATCCCGAGCCTTGGGGACATCCTGAGGGGGATCACCCCAGTTCTAGGAGCAAAGACAGCAATGGGGGGGGTGTCACCCCAATTCCTGGTCACTACCAACGCGGCGAGGGGGGGAGGATGTCCCCTGGGCTTTGGGGACAGCATGGGGGGAGTCACCAAAGCCAGCAATGGAGGGTCACCCCACTTCCAGAGTCACTCAGCACAGTGCGGGGCGATCACCCTTGGCCTTGGGGACAACCTGGGGGGGGATGTCACCCCAACGCCAAGGTCACCGTGTAGGGGGCTGTCACCCTTGGCCCTGGGGACAGGCTCGGAGGGGTCACCCCGTTCCCCAGGACACAACCCCGCGCCCCTCGTCCCCCAGAGCCGCCGTTGCCCCCCATCCCCACCTCTTCGTCCCCCCGGTAGCTCTTCCGCATCGCCCCGAGCTCCATCGCGGCCACCGCAGCCCCCGCCCCCCCCCCCCCAGCCCCGCGTGGTCCCGTCCAGGGGGAGGGGCGAAGTCAGGCCACGCCCCATCCCCGACAGCCAATAAGATGTGGCTGAGACTCGTGGGGCGGGGTTTGGAGAGCGGCAACCAATCGGAGGAGGAGGGGGCGGGGCGAGACCCGGTAGTGGCGCCCGGGCGGGCACTGGGTACGTGGGGCGACCTTAAAGGTACCGCGGCCACGGGGACGAGGTGGGGGAGACCCACGGTGGGGCGGGGACTTGGGGACACTGGGAGAACATGGGGAAGACACGGAGAGGCATGGATTTGGGCATAGTGGGGGGACATGGGGGGGATACAGGGGGCAGGGAGTTAGGGTTGGTGGGGGGACACAGGGGGCTCGGGGTGATGCTGAGGGCAGGGGGGGAATGGAGTGTGGAGACACGGGGGGGAAACGGGGAGTGAGGGGCTGGGGGGACACGGGACGGGGAAGGTGGGGACAGGATATGTGGGGCTGGTGACAAGGGACAGGGCTGGGACATGGGTGGAGAGGGATTTAGGGACATTGAGGGGGGTAGAGATTTGGGCACAAGTGACAGGGCCTGCAGAGCAGCAGCTCCAACGCATCCAGGACAGTTTTCCTGTCCCTAAATCCATTCCCAGTGATATCTGGGATCCCCCCATAAATAAACCTTTGTGCCCGAGGACGCCAGCTCGTCCTCCTCTTTGCAATGGTGGCTCCAGCTCCGCTCACAGCTCGGGAGAGAAAGGACCTTTGGTGGCACACGTGGTGCTGGATTTACCTCTGGTGACTGAATTTATTTAGCAAGGAAAGCTCCCGGTTGATCCCAACCAATTACAGTTCATAAAGTTGAACAGATGCTTCCGGTAATGCAGGAACCAACCCTGGGCGGTTACAACTAAAAATAAAGTGGATTTGTTTAATTTAAAAGCTCAAAAATAACAAGCCATATGTATTTTTTTAAACACAAAAGCAATATAATCTATGATACAATGTACACTGTACACGGGGGGGGGTGGCACATGGAGGGGAAAGGGACCCGAATTCCAAAGGAAAATGCCACCACGTCACTTGGAAACAGAAAATAAATCATTGGAGAGAAAAGAAAACCTGTTCAGTGTTGGCAAAGAAAGGTTAAGAGGGGAGGAAAAAGGGGTGAGGGGATGGACAGTGTCTTAAAGAATTAAATAAAGATGACAAAGCACTCATGAGCGGCACAAGGGGAGCGTAAGGCAACGATCTCCATAGAAAAAAGGGACCTTCCAAAGGGAATAGAGATATTTATAGCTATTTATAGACTTTAAATACAAAGTAGGAATGTGCTGTGGAGCCTCTTCCGGCGCAGATGTCCCCTCTGTGTCCAGCTCCTGCGTGGCCGTTGAGACGTCGCTGTGGGGGGGCTCCAGGCTCACCCCGAGGCCCCTGTGGAAGGACCAAGCCCTCGCACCCTTCGGAAAGGGCTCTTCCCGCGGGGGTCCCGGTGGCAGGAAGAGGGTCCCGAGGGCTCCTCGTTGGGAACAGGCAGGGTCTGTCCCGCCACAAGTCCTACAAGTTCTTGGTGACCAGGTGGGTTTTGTAGTGCTTCGTCAGGTGGTCGCTGCGCATGAAGCGCTTCTGGCACTGTGCGCACTCGAAGCGCTTGTCACCTGCGGGGAGGGTGGAGACCGTCAGGGGGTGACACCTGGTGGCCTGGCAGCACCCCCCCCACCTGCTTTGTCCCCACGTTCCCCAAAAGCAGCCCTGGTTGGGACAGCAGCACCTCCCACGGCAGAAGGGACACCCTGTCCCTGCCCCGTGACACCCCCAGCACCATCAGCACCTGCAGAGCCCACAGGCAGCAAGACCCCCAAGCTTTCTAGGCTCTCCCAAGCTTTCCAGAACCCCCCCCCCAAGTTCTCCAGGTCCTTTCCAGGTTCTCCACTCCCTTCCCAGGTTCTCCTGACACCTTCCAGGTTCTCCAGTCCCTCCCCAAGCTCTCCAGACCCTTTCCACGTTCTTCAGATCTTCCCCACGTTCTCTGATTGCTTCCCAGGCTCTCCAGACCCTTTCTAAGTTCTCCAGATCCTTTCCAAGTCCTTCAGACCCACACCAAGCTCTCCAGACCCTTTCCATGTTCTCCAGACCCTTTCCAAGTTCTTCAGAATCTATCCAGGCTCTCCAGTCCCTCCTCAGGTTCTTCAGACCCTTTCCAAGTTTTCCAGACCATCCCCAGGTTCTCCAGTCCCTCCCCAGGCCCTCCAGTCCCTTTCCAAGTTCTCCAGTCCCCCTCAAAGCTCTCCAGTCCGTTTCCAAGTTCTCCAGTCCCCCTCAAAGCTCTCCAGACCCCTGCCCCTGGAGGGGAGCCCCAGACCTGTGTGGGTGCGCGCGTGCCGCTGTAGCTCGTCGCTGCGCGTGAAGCGCTTCCCGCAGAAGACCCAGTTGCAGACGAAAGGCCTCTCGCCCGTGTGCAAGCGCACGTGAGCGCGCAGCAGAGAGGTCTTCCGGAAGGTTCTCCCGCAATCCGGGATGTGGCAGATGTGCTTCTTCTTTCCTGGATCCCCCGGCCTGGCAAGGAAAATCAAAGAGTCACGGCATGTGCTGAGTGGGAAGGGACACACCAAGGCCACCGAGTCCAACTCCTGTCCCCACACAGGATAACCCCAACATTCACACCGTGGGGCTGAGGCTGTTGGCCAAAGGCTTCTGGAATTGTCAGGCTGTGACTGCTTCCTGGGAAGCTGTTCCAGTGCTTCACTGCCCTCTGGGGGAAGAACCTTCTCCTGATGTCCAACCTAACCCTCCCCTGGTGCATCTTCCTGCCATTCCCTTGGATCCATAGAGAAGAGCTCAGCACCTGCTTCTCCTCCTCCTCCCCGTGTGAGGAAGCAGCAAACAGCTATGAAATCCCCTCAGCCTCCTCCTCTCCAGGTTGAGCAGACCCAGTGACTTCAGCCGCTCCTCACATGACTTCCATTCTGAATCTTTCGCCTCGTGCCCTCCTCTGGACGCTCTGCAGCACCTTTCCATCCTTTTTATCCTGTGACACCCAAATTAACACCCAGGGTTCAAGGTGGGGTCACCCCAGTGTGGAGCAGAGCAGGACAATCCCCTCTCTTGGCTGGTGACGATGTGCTCAATGCTTCCCAGGACACAGCTGCCCTCTTGGCCACCCCACTGCTGCCTCACGGTCAACTGGCTGTCAGCCAGAAGCCCCCCAGATCCCTTTCCCCAGGGCTGTTCTCCAGCCTCTCACTCCCCAGCCTCGGAGAGGGGCGCTGGATCGCTCCGTGCTCACCTCTTCTCCCCATCCTTGCAGTTGGGGCAGGTACAGGCCATCCGCCTCCTCTTCTCCCCAGGCTGCACCTCTCCAGACAGTGCCTGTTCCATCTGCAGCTGGATCTGTGTCGGGCTGAGGCCGCTGATGGTCAGGTTGTTGCCGGACACGTTCTGCACAGTCAACTGCTGCTGGCCTGGGGGGTGGGGAAAATGAGGAATTCAAGCTCTGCCTCTCCCCTCCGGTGGGGCAAAAATCGTGCCTGCCCAACACCTCCATCCATGCACAAGTCCTGCTGAAAGCCTCTGTGAGCAGCCAGACAGAGGGCAAACCCCACGTGTGGGACAGGATGGGACAGGACACCCCACATGCAGCCCCTGCCCACCACGTGCTGGTCCCTCCGTGGGCCTGGTAAGTCCCCTTTTTTTTTTTTTTTCTGAATATACTGTGCGGTTTTTCAAAGTTTTCGGTTCGACCCTTCGGGGTGGGGAAACGACCAAAGAGGAAACAAAAAAAAGAAACTTTGAAAAAACGTGCAATATATTGACCAAAAAAAAAAAAAAAGTGGGACTTACCCCGGGGGGACCCTAAAGGGGCAGCTCCACGCTGGGGCCCTCACGGAGGCGGCAGCCTGGGCCTCGCACAGCACCCGGCAGCCGCGACGGGGGCTGGAAAGAAGAAGAGGGGGGGGATCAGCGTCAGCAAGCGGGATTGGAGCTCGGGAAGCAGCAGGAAAGGAGGAGGAGGAGTGGGATTTGATGGCAGAGAGAAGCAGAGATGATGGAATCAGGGGTTCAGGCAGAGCAAAGGTGCCACATTCCCTGAGGGAAGCACCAAAGGTGGACAGGATTGGGGCTGCAGGCAGAGCAAAGATGCCATATTCCCTGAAGGAAAGATGAAATGTGGACAGGACTGGGGGTGCAGGCAGAGCAAAGGTGCCACACTCCCCTAGAGGGAAGCACGAAGCCGAGGGCTGGGGCAGCACCACAAGGCTGCTCGGGAGGTCCTGACTGAACCCAGGACTGAGACCCAAGGTGGTTTGTTTCACCCACAGGCAGCAGCCACCAGGCCCCACCAACCCCTGTCACAGCCAGGGCTGCAGCCAGGCCCTCGCCAGCCCCGCAGCAGCGCAGACAGCAGCAACCTCTGCCTGTGGCATCTCCTGACGCTCCCAGATCTACATGAATCAGCAATTAAAAACCCCCTTAAAGCAAGCCCGGCGAGGAAGGCGGTCGCTGAGGAGCACAAACCCACACTGGCCCAAGTTTTATGCTGACATCGTTTAGTGAAGCCAGAAAGAACAGCTCCCGACTGCAAAACTGAGCCGGAACTCCTGCTTGGTTCTTGCTGAGAGAGAAACCACGGCGCGGCAGCAGGTCTTTCTGGATCAGAACGCAGATAAAAGTTCCCTCAGACACAGCTTCCTTCCCTCATCTCTGGGCTGGGAAGGTTTGTGCAGGTGAAGAGGACAGAGCAGCTGCTGGGACGTGGCTTTCCCAGCAGTGGGGAGATGTGGTGGCGATGCAGGGGCAGACGGGCTGTCTGTGGCTCCCAAACCACTCCAGCCACTGACCAGGGCCATATCTGGCTATTTTTGGCTTAAGGAAGACACTTGTCCCATGGAGGTGAGGGGCCAGGCTCACTCTCAGGGAATGGTGATCCCTCACTAGAGCTTGGAGAAGCACAGAGCTCCTGTGTGTGAACGCACCTCTCCTGATTCGGCTCCTGGAAACCCAACCCAGCAGCCTTTGCACCCAGCAGACAAAAGGAGAGGTGTCCCAACCCTGGAACTGGGATCAGGAAGCCCAGGGACAACCCCAGTGCTCCGTGTGCCTCTGCCTGGCTGGGTCTGAGGGCCAGGAGACTGCTCAGCATTCCCGCTGCAGAGTTCAGGAACAAACAGAGCTGGTTTGGGCTCTTGGGCAGCCTCAGCCCCTGCATTCCAACACGTCCTGTAGCTC
This sequence comes from Tapera naevia, assembly GCA_033556795.1. Taxonomy (NCBI): domain Eukaryota; kingdom Metazoa; phylum Chordata; class Aves; order Cuculiformes; family Neomorphidae; genus Tapera; species Tapera naevia. Next base: position 155,640 of record JAUMJJ010000524.1, on the reverse strand, counting down.
CGCACAGGTGACTGTCTGTGCTCACCAAGGAGGGGCTTGGGAACACCCATCGGAGCCACCCTAGGGGCCTCCTGGAGATAGAGAAGCTGATGGCATTCAACATTTGCCCTCAGGGTACGAGGGATCTGCTTACAAAGCTGCAACAGCCCAGCTGCAAAGTTTGCTGCTTGGTGTGGGGGGTGGATTTCTGCCCTGCCTGCGTCCTGCTATCCTGCCCGTGTCCTTCCTTCTGTCCTGCTCACATCCCACTGTCCCCCCAGCCCCGTCACGGACCTCCACTGTTGGTGATGGTGACAGGCACGCCCTGGACTTGCATGCCGTTGATGTTGATGGTCTGCACGGCCTGCGCCGCCGCCAGCTGCGCTGTGTTCAAGCTGATGATGCCTCCGGCGGGAGCGATCTTCGGCAGAGGGCGTTCCTTGCGTGTGGCTGCTTTCTTGTTGCTGCTCCCCGTGCCAGAGCTGCGGGAAGCTGGGCTGCTGCCAGAGGTCCCAGACGGAGCCACCGTCATGGTTGAAGCTTCCTGGAGCAGCACTGTCTGCAGCTCGCCCGATGGTGTTTTGAAGTAGACCTGATGGGAGAAGGGAAGAGGAATGAGAGGAGGAATGAGAACAGGTACCATCATCGGGCAGAGATGACAACACCATGAGTTGCTCTCCCCACACAACCCAGGAATCTGGGCCTGGGATGAGCCAAAGAGCAGAAGTTGCTTTTTCCCTGCAGCCTGAATTCCAAAGGCAACGCTAAAGAACACAGTGTTGTGACTGTGAGCCTTATTTTCCCACCACCCTTGGTCTCCCAGGAGTTTCTGAGCATGCTGGCTCATCCCAACCCAAGCTGGTGGCACAGCCCAGGTTCCAAAGGCCACTGCACTCTTACAGCTCCAGCAGGTGGCCAACAAGAGAGGCTTTATAACGCCCTGCAGAGGGAACTGTTGCACTCCCAACCTTCTTAGACACCAGAGAAGCCACACAAGCAATGCCCAAAATGAATGCCATGCTGAGAATGCCTGGCAGCTCACAAAACCCTTCAGAATCATAGAATCATAGAATCATGGAATGGGTTGGGTTGGAAGGGACATCAAAGCTCATTCAGTTTCACCCCCAACCATGGGCAGGGACACCTCCCACTGGATCAGGGGGCTCAAAGCCCCATCCAACCTGGCCTTGAACACCTCCAGGGATGGGACATCCTGGATAAGAGGTGGGAGGAGAAACAGGGCCCTTGCAGGCAGAAGGAGGAGGTACCTGGGTAGGAGTGGGTTCCGTCGTCTGGATCTGGAAGTTCTGGGAGGACTTCTGGGGGACGGTGGGGAGCGTGGCGGAGGCCGCCTGGACCACGCGCAGGGCCTGCTGCGGGATCTGCACCACCTGTGACTCCTGCTTGGGCTGCACCACCTGTACCTGCTGCACCACGGCCGGCTGGCCGGAGCCCGGGCTCTGCACGATGAGCAGGTTGTTGCCTGCCTGGATGATGTTCTCTGCCGTGGTCTCTATTAACACCGTCTCCACCTGCTCGGTCACGGCCACAGCAGCCGGCTGGGCAGGGGACATGGCCTTCTTCCGAGTCTTTTTGTTGGGCTTCGAGGGGCTCTCTGCGAGGATCTGAGCCTGTGTACCTGACTCTGTGGTGTTCACCAGGTTGTTCACGGGCAGGGTGAGAGTCACGTTGCTGCCGCCGGCTAACTTGACCACGTTGCCTGTGCCCTGCGCTGGTGAAGCTCCACCCTTCTGCGCCGGAGCCGGTTTGATGGGCACGGGCTTGTGAGAGGAAGAGGAAGGGGTGAGGATTGCTTGATTCGTGCCCGGAATAATCTGGATCTGGTTGGTGAGGTTGGGCTGGACCTGGATGGTTTGTCCGCCCGCGGCCTGGATCTGGGACACAGCCTGGTACTGGATGTTGCTGGAAGAGCGAGCGCCCTTGTTGATGACCGTTGGGTTCTGGATGGCAAAAACCAGCTGCCCACCGGGGTAGGAGGTGCCAACCTGAGAGCCCTGGATCTGGAAGAGGTTCCCTTTCGACGACAGGATCCCGAAGCTGTTCTTACCAGAGCTCAGAGGGAGCGGGGCGGGTTTGATGGGGACGAGTTTGCGAGGCGTTGGCTGAGGAGGGGCAGGAGGAGTCACGGCGGCTTCCACGGCGGGGGGACCGATCTTGCTACATGTCGCTGCGAGGAGGGCGAGGGGAGACGGCTGGGAGTCCTGCAGAACCAGGAGGGAGAGGGGCAAGTTAGAGACAGGGGCTCGTGCCAAACACCTGGTGATGGAGTCAGCGAAGGGAAGGGTACATCCCATCAAAAGCGATCCAGTCCACACTAATGACACCCTTTATTAACGGAACTGCTTAATTAGCCATACCATGTGTGCCTTTAGTTCACACTGCTCCAGCCATCGGATGTGTCTGTGTTCTTACAGCCCTCACGGAGCTGCAAATACCCTGTGAGTCTGCAGGTATTCACACCCATTATGCACACCCAGGAGTGTGCATTTAACTTAATTCTGGTTTAATTCCAAGGCCATTGTATGATATCAGCTGCCAACATGACCCAAGAGGTCCTTAAGTAAAACACACCACAGTGAGGAGAAACAACACTTAGGAAGAGTCAGCATCCGGGCTTGGGAACACGTCTAGAGTGCAGCTCCCCAACCCTGCTCCTGACATGGCACCACTGGCTAGAGCGGAGTCAGGAGGAGTCTAAGCACATGGAATTTGGTGTCCCACACCCTGGGACACATCCCTCCATCCCAGCTGGGATCCAGGAGCCCTGTGCATGCTCACCTGGGCGGTGGAAGCGGCCGGCTGCAGGTATTCACTGGGGCTGACGGCAGCCGTCGCAGCCATGCTGTCTCTTGATCTGCAAGGAGGAAGCAGAGGAATAAATCCAGCAGCCAGAGCTGAGCCCGCAGCTCCTTGGTGCAACCAGCCGAGCACCTCGATGCCCCAGAGACTCTCTCATTGTCCCCCTGCATTGCCCAAAGTCACACCCCACCCACAGGACTCCAGCAGGGGGTTGAAAGGACTGGAGAAATCTCATCACCCTCTCCCCACGCTCTCTTTTCCTCATCTCCAAAGGGAAATGCCAGTTGTGGTGGGCAACCGGCTGCAGCCCTCGCTCATTTGTGCCCTGCCCTGCGCCACAGAGACCATCGCTGCCCCACGGAGCGCCCTGCTCCAACGGGGAGGCAGGCTTGGCCCGGTAACAGACAAGATTCCTGGTTCCCAGCTCCCGCTGCCTCCCTGCCGCTTGCTTTTCTAACTTTGGGAATCTCAAGGGACAGAGGGTTTGGTACAGAATTGTGTTTTTCAAGGCTGGAAAAACATTGTTTGCATTATTTTGCTACGTTCTTGGTGCTGAGTGTTTGTAAGGTGTTAAGTAATTAAAGGGCCACTGTGGGCATTGCCGACTGGCAGCGGGACCTCAGGAGACCGGGAAAAGCTACCGGCGAGTGGGGGAGGAGAGAGCAGGAGGCATACAAAGACAAGACAGTGCCCGTGGGAGCACAGAGCCTACAGCTTCGGTGGGATCAGTGTGTGTGGGAGAGGAGGAAGGCGAAGCTATGGCAGGAGGAGGTGACTCAAGGGACTTGGCAGGCACCGAGGATGCAGGGCGAGCGGCCGCGGCTCCTCCGATGGCACAGTGGGAGCAGGGATGAGGCGGAGCCACCCCGAGGGGCAGCTGGGAGAACAGGGTGACTCAAGGGCCCTGTGGCTTTGCTGCTTTCCTCTCTCAACACTTTCTGCTGGAGTTTGACATCTCTGACGCTCACCACTTCCGCTGCCCCAAGTGCCACAGAGTGGTAGCACTGAGGCCGAGCCCCTTTGTGCCAAAGCGCAGCTACAACAGCTTCTTCTGAAAGGCTCAAAACAGCAAAGCCAGGGAAAGAGACTCCTAAACCCTCACAATTTGCAAAACCTTTTGTTCTGGACTAGAAAGACATTTCATCCTTGACATTTCCTTTGGCAAATCCCCAGTCACCCCCACCCAGCAGTCACAGGAAGGCTCAATCGCATGGTAATATTTGCCTGGACAAGGTGTCAGGGAGAACCTGTCTGAGCTGAAGTGCTCTTTGTTGCAGTTGCTGCCGACAATGTCCTGACTGCACATACGGAATTACGGCCATCTGAGGAGCATGGATGCTTGAGCTTTACTCAGGGTGGCTCTGAAACACAGCCTCGGCGTGGGTGAGATGATGGGAAGGCAGTACTGTGGTATCCAGGGAGGCTTGGACAGTGGGAGCGATGGGAAAGTGCTGACCTGGGAACAGCACCATGAAGAAAGGAAGGCCCAGATGGCTTCAAATGCATTGCTCCAGCCAAAAATTAACTTCTTGTCTAAGCAGAGCGAGTGAGTTTTTGCTTCTCACAGCAAGAGGGCAAGGACAGCATCCTAGAACTGCGGCAGAGCACTGGTCTCTGGCTCTGAGCAGAAGTGAAGGTCTGAAACAGGCAGAGCCACTGTTCAATGGCCTCGTGCTCCTGCCCATGGAGTTGTGAGAGATCCAGGGTAAGATGAGGGGCCACATGGATGGGCAAAACTACACATGGTTTGTTTCAAAGGGAGGAAACTCTGTGTGCCACAGCCCAGCACGGCAGAGGGTGCAGCTGGGGGTGATGGGGCAGCACCCAACCTCGGAGAGGGCAAACTCTGCCTACTTGAAGCGTCGTTTGCTGCCAGCACATGGCTGCAGGAGCCCGGCCAACAGGCACAGCTGCATCAGGGAAATAAAGGGGCTGGTTTGCTTTGGCACTGCCAACCACGGCGAGGACACAAGAGGTGCACGTGCTGCTGCTCTCCCATGTAAGGGTCGCTCATGGCATCTTAATGCAGCTTAAAGCTAGGAGAAAAGTCCTTGAGGTAACTGGGATGCAGCCAACACTCGCACAAAACCAAGGGCGAGTGCCCTCAGCTCCCCTCAGAGTAGACCCAGCTGGATGTCTCCTCCCTAGGACTGTGAAGCCTTTCTCCAGAGAGCCACTAAGAAATAGAGCAATTGGGCCCCTGGCCAGGTCACCAAGGAGCCTGCTTCCCCCTGGCAGGCAGCTCGCCCCTCACCAAGCTCCATAGCTCCTCGTCAGGCTCTTTCCCAGCCTGATCGAAAATGTAAATCCCTGGCAAGAGTCAGGTCAGAGTCCCAGGCGCCTAGCATTGCATCGAATGGAAATGACTGGCCCTGTTCCTTAGCAAAAAGCATCCATTCCCTTGGAGCAGCTCGCTGTGGCAACCGCCTGGAGATGAAAGCCTTGGAAGCTCCCACCCAGCGAGCCGCGCTCTTCCCGGAAAGCCGTGAGCTTGTACGGCTGCCGGAGTCCAGCGGCTGCGCCCTCCCTTTTGGCAGAATTAGGGCACTGCTGAGGATTAACAGCCCTGACTACGAGTAAGAGCAATGCTGAGCTGGCCAGAGAGAGACAAACCAGGAGAGATCCCATTAGCATGGAAAAATAAATGAGGATAATGACCAGGGAGAAGCCCTGCGTCGCTGCAGTCGCGCTGTGATCCCTCTGCGAGTTTCTCGCTCTGACGATTCACAATCCGAGTCTGGCAGAGACAGTTTCGCATCCCGAGGGTGTGAACCAAGACGATACCAAAACTTTGCTCTCTGCATGTCAGAATCACAGAATCATGGAATGGTTTGGGCTGGAAGGGACCTCAAAGGCCATCCAGTTCCAACCCCCCTGCCACAGGCAGGGACACCTCCTCTGTTTGCTTCAAGCACAGTTTTGTATGGAAACCCCATCCCTACAGACTGGGAACAACAGCTTCCTCAGTCCTTGCCTGCCTTTCCCCAGTAAACAGAGGAAGCAATCAAAAACTCTTTGATTTCTGGCTCAAGTTCCTCAAATGAGCACAACCACGATGCATTTCTGTCCCCAGACACATGGACCAAGCACCTTGTGTCCCGACCAACTGTCCAGACACCTTGACAGTGCTTCCAGCAGCTCTCAGAGTCTGCTGAGACCTCATGGCACGTGGAAACAAAGTCCCCAGGAGCTCTTGGATCCCACCATGAGCTCACAGCACCGGGAAACAAAGTTCCCAGGACTGAAGTGATGGAGCTGTAGGAAGAGAAAACTTACCAACCGCGCCAGCGCCTGAGGCCCCATGTCCAGGCGGAGGGAACGCCTGCCAGCAGCCAGCTGGCCGCTCACACCAGCACGATTGGTAGGTTTGCTCTGAGGCCGCTCCTTCGCTTCGCACAAGAATTTATTTACTTTGGGAACTGTGCCATTATCTTCAACATTCTACAAGAGATACAAAAGGGGAGAGATGGGGGTTTTTCCCTTCCTAACCAGGACGAGCCTTTCTCCTCAGAGAGCTGAAGGATCTACGGCTTCCAGCTCAGTGGAGGAGCCTGGGAGAGAGGCAAACATGGCTGAGAAGGCACCTGCACAACTTTATATCATCAATCACTGCCTCTTCCTGCAGCTCAAGTCATACAGGTGCTTCTGCACAGCTACGAAACTTCCTTTTGGGGGGTTTGGAAAGGTTTTGTGTAGTTTAAATCACTATTTCAAGCCCTGTCACCACTCAAGAACAGGCTGGATGAGGTTGGATGGGGCTTTGATCCAGTGAGAGGTGTCCCCGTCCATGGCAGGGGGATCGGAACTGGATGGGTCTGAAGTCCCTTCCAACCCAAGCCATTCCATGATCCCCTTGTCATCTCCTCAGAGGGAGGAAACATCACTTTACAGACAGGCCAGGAGCCATCAGTCCAGGCATTCCAGCTGCAAGGGGAGCCTCTGCTCCCCAAGATACCCTTCCCATTTGCCCTGTGGATCTTTTTATGGGGGTGCAGAGTGGGGTGAGCGTGATCCTAACTTCCAGCCTTCGGTTTAAGCCTGTGGACACATCCAATCTGTGGTTTTAATTAGCACCTTGACCCTGAAGGTGAATCAGAGTCCCCTAAAATCCATGAAATAACTTGGCGACTGCAAAAAAAACCTGCTTGGGACTATGAAATCACAAGGGAATAAAACAGCGGCTCTGTTTGTTTGCCAGGATCATAAGAAGTGTTCAAAGTCACAGAAAGGAGATCAAACACCCGTGGATTTGCATATTAACAGCAGGAAATTAAGAGGTCTCTTAGAATGAACAGGTTTCTGGTGGGTTTTAGCTCTAGTCTGGCTCCCGTGACAGAGTTTTTCTCCCTCCCTGATGCCAAGAAGGAAATTCCCCAGCACTTTGGCTGCTTTCAAGGAGGAAGAATAGGAGAAGCAGGAGGAAGGAAGAAGAGTGGAAACAGAGTGAGCCAGGAGGGCCGAGCTGCCCTGCAGATGGACTCTTTACTCTGCGCAAGCACGGAAGGGGAGGTTTGGGGACGCGGGAGCAAGCAAATCCCTCCCAGCATCCCAGAAGCTCAACTGGGATAGGGCTGAGATGGTCCTTCCCCATGCAGCTCCATCGAACACCAGAGAACCACCTCCCAACCCACCCCTGCCCCACCAGCCCCCCTAAACACCACAGACCCCCCTCTTCTCCACCTACTCTGACCACTTCAGCCCCCTCAGCTCCACACAGCCCCCCTAAACACCACATCCCACCTCCTCCCACCCCCTTAAACACCACTGAATCCCCTCTCCACCTACTCTGACCCCCCAGTTCCCCTCAGCCCCCCTAAACACCCCAGAACCCCCTCCCCATCTAGTCACGCCCCCTCAGCTCCACAGACCCCATCCAACCTAAATCCACACCCCCCTAAACACCACAGAGACCCCCCAGCCCCACGCAGCCCCTCCTAAACACCACAGGACCCACGTTCCATCTACCCCCACCCCTCCAAATACCACAGAGCCCCCCTCAAACAACTTTGAAAACTCCCCAGCCCCATAGAGCCCCCCTAAACACCACAAACCCCCTTTCCCACCTACTCTGACCACCCCTTAAATCCCACACAGCCCCCTCTTCACCTACCCCCATCCCCTCAAACCCCACAGAGCCCCCTCCTCACCCCCAAACCCGGGCCGGATGCCACACAGAACCCCCCTCTCCCCCAGGTCTCAGGACCCCCGCAGTAGCCCGCCCCCCCCCCCACCCCCCCCGCCACGTACCGGTCCCCCCGCCCCCCCCCCGTGTGGCTCCCCGGGGAGGCGGGCCGAGGCGCCGGGCCCGCCCCCGCCCAGGCCGTGGCCCCGGAAGCGCCGCCCGCGCGGAGCCCGTGGAAGGCGGGGCCGGGGGCATCGCACGCCCCTTCCGGTCCCGCCGCCGCTGGCGCTGCCGCCTCCCTCCCCCGCCCCTCGCCCCGGGCCCGCACAAACCGGCAGCAGCGGCGCCTCCAACCCCCTCACGGCGCCATCTTCCTCCTCCGGGGCTGCCCGGGCACCGCCCTGCGTGACCCGCCCCCTCGGCAGCGTTCTGACCAATCGTCGCTCGGCTCGCCGGCAGACAGCCAGTCAGAGGCGGGGCACTGCTTGATTGACAGCTCGGCCGAGCAATAGGGCGCGTGATGGAGCGGTGGCTCCGCAAGTGGGCGCGCGCCTCCGGGGTGACGGACAGAGACCCAATGGGCGGGCATATCTCTGATTGACAGCGGTACTGGCCAATGGGAGTAATCCCTGCCCACCTCCATCCGCTCGTTGATTGACAAGCCCTGGGGCGGGAGGAGGTGCTCTTCCCCGTGGGCGGGACTTACGCAAAACTGCAACATTCTATTGGACATTGAAGTTGATTGACGTGCAGAGGGGACAATGGAAGCATCGCGGCACCTGAGCGCAGTTTTTGATTGGCCACGCGCCCGCTGGGGGGCGGGAGTAAAATGTTGAACTGCGATGAAGGCGGGGGCTGCGGTCTGGGGTCCCCGCTCTGTAGCTCTTGGGACCCCACCGCTGTCCTTCTCACGCGGTCTCAGCAGCCCCGGGCCCAGGGGGTGCTTTGCGTCCCGTGGTTCAGCTCAACCCAGCCCAGGAACCCCCCTCGCCCCATACATGGGGAAACTGAGGCACCAGGGAGCCCCCCCCAGCCCGCCCCCCATGCTCCTGAAGGACCCCCCAGCACCAGGGGTTGGGGATATTTGGGGGGTGAGGGCGATGGAAGGCGTTGGGAAGCTCAGAGGGGACTGGGATACCAGAGGGGTTCAGGGTCCCCAGACTCCTTGCAAGGGTTGGGGTGCTTGGGGGGGGATTTAGGGTCCCCAGACCTCTCGCAGGGCTCGGGCACCCAGGACTTGTGCCCCACGCATCCCCACCCCAAGCCCCACAAACCCCGGGCTCCAAGACCACCCGCTCCTCTGCTGCCAAGGGGCCACCCCGTGATGGGCTGAGGGGTCCCTGGTGGCTCTGGTCCCCATAAGGGGTCCTTTGTGCCTCCCGATCCCCTGAGGGGTTGGAGGTTGCTGGTGCCTCCTGTTCCCCAGAGGGGCTGGGGTGTCCCTAGCAGCTCTGGTCCTGGTGAAGGACTGGAGGGTCCCTGGTGGCTCCCAAACCTGTGAGGGTCTGGGGGGTCTCTGGCAGCTCCCAGCTCCCACCCCACAATGGGCTTGGGGAACCCTGTGATGGACTTGGGGGGGGTGTGGGGGGGGTTCCTGGTGGCTTCTGTCCCCCTGAGGGACTGGGGGTCCCCAGTGCGTCCCACCCCCATGCCAGCCCCGCCAGCCCCGGGGTGCCCAGCTGGCTCCAGCCCCCATGGGACCAGAACCTCCCACTGGAGCCAAATAATTGCTCGGTGCTTTGTTGTGCAGTGTCTATGGCCGCGGGGCCTCCATTTGTGGGAACTTGCTGTGGCGAGTGCCTCCCTTTTAATTACCTCCCCTCCTCATGCTCCTGCTTACTCACCGCCTGGCACCGGCGCCTCGACCCCCACCCCAGCCCCCCAGCCCCAACCAGGGGTCCTGGCTGTGGGTCTGGGGGTGTTGGTGCCCTGAGTGGATGGGGAAAGTGGTGGGAAGGCCTGGGTCTTCGTCCCACCGCGAGGCAAAGGCTGGCGGGGGTCGTAGGTGGATGGGGAGCAATCGGGGGTGATGGAGAGTGTTGGGGGGTGATGGGGAGAGGTGGGGGGAGATGGGGAATGGTGAGGGGTGATGGGGAGTGATAGGGAGGGATGGGGAGTGATGGGGGGCAATGGGGAGTGGTGGGGAGTGGTGAGGGGCAATGGGGAGCGATAGGGAGGGATGGGGAGTGATGGGGGGCAATGGGGAGTGGTGGGGGGTGATGGGTCTGGGTGCCCAGTGGAGTCCTCTGGGTGGGGACCACCCACAACCACCCCCCTGGGACCCAGTTCCGGCCAAGCTCGTAAAGGCTGTGGGAGGCATCGACGCTGGCATCGTCCTCCGCGTGCCGTGGGCACGGGGACGCGCACGTGTGGGACGCGGCTACACCGTGGCACTGCTGGCCCTGTGCCCCATTTCTCACCCCACAGCCCCGGAGCAGGACGCCAGCACCCCAGGGATATGGGGGTTGATCCTGTGTTGCCACACTCCGCAGAGGGGACCCCGCTGTGTGTCCTGGCTACAGTGGGGTGGGTGGTCCTGGAGTTGGGGGTGTGGGGGGCCTTGGAGTGGGGATGTGTGGGGCAGAGCTGATGGGTGCCCTGATCCCTGCAAGGGGCCTAGGGACCCAAACCCCCCTGAGCATCCTTAATCCCCCCAAGCACCCTGACCCCCTCCAATGGGGCTGGAGGCTTGAGTAACCCAACCTCCGCAAGAGCTCTGGGGGCCCAAACCCCACCTTGAGGACCCTGACACCCCTGAGCATCCTGGCCCTTGCAATGCGGGTGGTGACCCCAATACTCCCCAAACACCCTGATCCCTGCACACCCCAACTCCTGCAAGGGCGGTGGCGACCCTGTCCCACACTGGCACCCCAACCCCCTTGATCCCCTCAACATCTTCCAAGCCCCCTCATTCCCCTGGATACCCCCAGCCAAGCACCCAGTGTGGGGGTCCCCAAGGAGCTGCATCCCCGAGTTGTGCCAGGCTGAGGGAGGGGATCTGGAGAGGGGGAGAACCCAGGCAGCCGGGGGGTGGCGGGAGGCAGCGGTGCCCAAGGGCCACCACCTGGCTGGGTGCCCGCGTGGCCTCGGCTCCGCTCCCGGCGCTCCCGCCCCGGCTGCTGGGACAAGTCCCAGCCTGCCTCTCCCTGCCTCAGTTTCCCCAGGCGGGCAGTGACGCCGGCTCTGGGCTCTGAGCCCGGCGAGGACGCGAGCGCGGGCACGATCGCTGCCACCATCCCTCGGAAAGGGCCATCCCCACGATTCCAGCTGGGCCCACCAGCGGCGTGGGGACAGGGACACGGGCTTGAAGTGACAAGGCTGGGATGGGACAGGGGTCTGTGCAAGAGGGGGTTCAGGAACCATAGGTTGGCACAACGAGGCTGGGATGGGGACATGAGGACAGGGGACAGGGACATGGGTTGGCACAGCAAGGCTGGGATGGGGACATGGTGACAGAGGGACATGCAGTGAGACTGGGACAGGGACACAGGTGGGGATGGGGACAAGGGGACACAGGGACAAGGGGACACAGGACCACGCAGCGAGACTGGGACAGGTGCACAGGTGGGTATGGGGATACAGGTGTGCACAGCGAGGCAGGGGACAGAGCCACACAACCACATCAGAAACAGGGCCCACCCAGTGCCACCACCACCTCCTCCTGGTGCAGGGCTTTGCCAGGGACCCCCTTGGAATCAGGGCTGACAGTGGGGTCACCCCTAGTCCCACACCAGCCTGTCCCCATCCCTGGTGGCCTCGCAGGCCTGGGGAAGGCAGGAGCTGGCATGGGACCAGCTCTGCTCCTGGCGGGACCAAAGGTGTTGGAGGCAGCGCCAGGTGGATGCCAGGTCCCCAGGGAATGGTGACAGCACCATCGCCCCTCACTCAGGAAGAACCTTGGTAGAAACACTTTCTAATTCTGCACAGAAACCATTAGGAATGGTTTAATGAGTGCAGCCGGGCCGGGCCGGGCTGGCAGCTGAGGAGGTGCCGTAATTGCTGTAATTAAGCGTGGGCTTTGGCACACTTCCTGCTGGCACCGGGCTTGGGTGGGTGGCAGGAGGCTCAGGGACTGTGGACGATGGTGTGTCCTCACTCTGGGACCTCTGGGTCCTCACAGTGGCACCTGGAGCTGTAGGGGTTCCTGCATTGCTGCTGGACCTGTGTCACCATGTCCCTATATCTCCATGTCCCCATATTCCTGTGTCCCCGTGTCCCTGTGCCCTCATATTCCTATTTCCCTGTGGCCCCATATCCCAGTGGCCCCGTGTCACCATATCCCCATCCCAGCCTTGCTGTGCCAACCTCTGTGTCCCCATTCCCAGTGCAGCCCAGTGTCCCATCCCAGTGCAGCTCAGTATCCCATCCCAGCTGCATCCAAGTGCCCCATCTCAGGTGTATCCATGCATCCCAACCATGGTGCAGCACAGTATCTCATCCTGGTGCATCCATGTGTCCCATTCCAGGTCTATCCACGCATCCCAACCCCAGTGCAGCCCCGTGCCCCATCCCCAGTGCACCCACACATCCCCCTTCGTGCCTCCACCCCGTGCACCCAGCAGGATTTCCCCACGCGCTGACTGACACGCGGGGCCGGTCGAGCTCAGATAAGGCAGCGAGATTAATTACACGGCGCTAATTAAGAGCCGTATTTCAACCTACGCCGAGCCGCCACCTCCCTCCATCGCCGCGTCGCACGGCTCGAGTCCCGACAGTAATTCCTCCTCCTGGTGAGAAACGCTCCCTCGGGGCACCGTGGGCAGGGGAAGCCCGTCGCGATAATCCCGGTAGATATCTCTGCCAGGCACATTCCCTGCCTATAGCTTCTCCCTGGGGACCAGGACAGCCCTGTGCCAGCCGTCGTGACCCCGGGGCACGACGGCTGGCACGGGGCTGCACGCTCCTCCCCATGATGGCACAGCCTGGGGTTAGAGATCTGTCCCCCCTGTTTGGTTTTGGGGCTGTGGGAGCGATGGGAGCTGTGCCAGGCTGTGCCTTCCTAGGGAATCTGGGTCCCCGTGGTGTCCCAGTTTGGGCTGAGGGATCTCACACTGGGCGCTGGTCCGGCTGTGAAACACCTTCCCGCTCCATGGGGCTATGAGCACCCAGTGCCACCCCAATCCCTGATCCAATGGCAATCATTCCCATTATTCCATCCCCAGTGGATCTGGGATCCCCCACAAGCTCTGGTTGCACCCCAATGGGGCTGTGAGCATCCAGGTTCACCCTAATTCCTGATACAACTGGAATCATTCCCATTTTTCCAGTCTCAGTGGACTTGGGGTCCCGCCAGCTCCAGCTGTGCCCCAAGGCCACCCCAATCCCTGATCCAGGTGGAATTGTTCCCACTATTCCAGCCCCAGCAGGCTTGGGGTCCCCCCCAGCTCTGGCTGCGCCCGCAGGGGTTGCAGGCTCAGCCCAGCGTCACCCCCCCCTCGGGGCTGTCTGGGTGCAGCACCCCAAAACCTCCAGGGAAGGATCTAGGTGCATCAGCTCTCCCTGTCTGAGGCCCCGAGGCCGCTCTGGGGGCTCCCCCCGGGGCTGAGGCAACCCAGACGGCGCAGCCCCCCGCCCCCCCGGGCACGCCCCCGCCGGGCACCCAGCGCCCCCCGCGCGTGGGGAGGTGCACGCAGGCAGGTGCACACGCGCAGGGACCTGATGCAGCACGGGGGGCTCACACAGCACCTGCACGCGTGGGCGTGACACCCTTTGCATACACGAGGTGCACACGCGTGCACACACGCACAGGGACCAGGCTCAGCACAGGGGGGGTCACACACCCCCTGCACACGCGTGGATGTGACACCCCCTGTACACACCCGCACAGGGACCTGGTGCAACACGGGGCTCACACCCCCTGCACACCGGTGGACACGCGTGGATGTGACACCCCTTGCACACACACGTTTGCACACACACGCAAAGGGACCTGGTGCAGCACGGTGGGGGGTCACACACACCCTGCACACGTGTGCACACGCGTGGATATGACACGCCTGCACACACCCGTGTGCACACACACACACACACAGTGGGACCTGGTGCAGCACAGGGGGCTCATGTAGGCACACGGGTAGATGTGACACTGCCTGGACACACGCGCACGCACACACACGTGAACACACGCACACGCTCCCACACAAGAACACACGCACACACACACACTCCCACCGGCCTCGCTCCCCCCGCCCCCAGACACCAATTTCTTTTATGGCAGCGGAGGAAATTGCCGTCCCTTCCCCGGGTCAGGAACCCTTTGAAGTTCTCTGCTCCGGGGCCAGGAGGGGCCTGGGCCGACCCCTCCCTCCCCTACATCCTCCCACGGCCTGGGGGCGCATCCCTCCTCCTCCATCCTTCCACCCCCTCTCGCCCTGGGAGGACATCCCTCTGTCCATGCATCCTGCCTTCCTTTCACTCCATCCATCCTTCCCTCCACCTCTGTCCATCCATCCCTCCATCCCTCCATCCCCATCCATCCCTCCTTCAATCCCTCCTTCCATCCCTCTATCCACCCCACTGCAGTTTTGGGGGGCACCGACCCCTCCTGTCCCCACCTCAGGAACCCAGGACCCCCTTGGCCAGCCCCCACCCCGAGCAGCTGGAGCAGCTCCTGTTGCTTGGGAGGGACTGGAGGCATTTGCCTCTTGCCTTGTAATTTATGCAAATGAGCCCTGTAATTAGCTGTAATTTCAAGGCAGGGCGCGGGGTTCCAGACGCTCCATGGTGAGGAGATGCCCCCTTGGAATCCTCCAGCATGGGCACAATTCCCTCCTCATGTGTGGTCCCAGTTGAGGCTCCAGCTCCACTCAAGGTGGCTCCAAGACCCCCTCTCCCCCCAGTTCCCCCAGTCCTCACTGTCCCCCCAGCCCTGGTCACTGCCCCACCCACCCGCAGGCTCTCAGCCCCTCTTTCCCCTGGTCACATCCCGGTGGCTCCTTGTCACGCAGCCCAGGGGTGGTGTTTTGGGATGGGGTCTGGAAGTTTCCAGGGAGGCTCTTGGGGCCAGGCAGGGGTGGGTGGGATCCTCCTCAGGTCCTTGTCCCTGTCCCCAGAGTTGGCACAAGGTGTCCCACATCCACCTGCCCTGCAGCCCCTCTGTGGCCCAGGACTGGCAGGAAGGATGGGTGGGAGAGGAGCCAGGGCACCCAGGACCCCCAGCCAGGGACCCGTCTTCCTCCTGTGCCACCCTGAGCACTGGGGAGACTGGGAGGAGACCCTGAAGTAAGGAGTGGCAGAATGAGCAATGGCCCCACCACGGGCACTGGGCACATCGTGGGGTCCCAGTCTCGGTGGTGGCAGAGCTGGGATTGGGATTGAGATGGGGACTGGGATAAGAATTGGGATTGAGATGGGGATTTGGATCAGGCTGGGGGACTGGGATCAAGCTGAGGATGAGGATGAGAATCGGCATCAGGCTGGGGACTGGGATCAGGATGGGACTGGGACCAGGCTGGCTGCTGCCTGGACCTGTACGTGCCAAGTCTGCAGGCTGTTCCCTGCCCTGAGGAGCTGCTTGGGCGCCTGGGAAGCAGCTGGGGGAGCCCAGGGCCACCAACCCAGCCCCAAGAGCACTTGGGTGCCCCGAGCTGGAGCAGCCCCTTCCTCGTGGCCATGGGAATGGCCCTCGGCACCTCCCAGGCAGGTGCAGGGGAGGGGAGCATCTGGAGCTGGGGTCCCCCTTGTGTCCCCCTTGTGTCCCTCGTGTGTCCCACAGAGCACTTGAGCAAAGGGACACATGGTCACCACCATCTACTCACAGCCAAGTCCCCATCCAACAGCTTGTCCTGCGCTTGCCCATGCCCGGCTCCTCAACCTGGTGTCCCCATCCAAGGGTCCTCATCCCAGTGTCCCCATCCCGGTGCCCGGCCAAGCTGTGGGGCCACGCTCACCCCCCCCACAGCCCTGTTTTGGCGGCGATGCTGGAGCCATCGCAGCGATGATGAAAACCAGGAGAGTTTTCCCCAGGGCACAGGAGTTCCCCGCGCCCTCGGCTGGGCGATTCGGGCTCCCACGCGCTGGGCCCAGGCCCTGGCTCTGGCGAGACACCAGCACCTTCCCCAGGGCCTTTGGAGCAGGGTGGGTTCCTCCTGGACCACGAGGATCCCCGTGGGGCTGTGGCCACCAGAAGCCATTCTGTGCTGGCCCAGGGATGTTGGCTGTGGAAATGAGGACACAACACCTCTGTGACTGAATGGCTTCTCTGGCCTTGGCGCTGCTGCTTGGCAGCTCCCAGGGCTTCTCCCTCCTGAGAACCCCCTTGGGATGGGAGAATGGGGGCTGGGAGGGTTGGACACCCCTAGCTGAGAGGGGACGGGTTCAGCTGGAACCTCCTGGACCCTTTAGGGCTACCCCAAACCCATCTGGGTCACGGTGGGTCCTGCCATCACCATCCTGCTCTCTTGTCCCACAAGGTCCAGCTCTGGCCCCAAAACTCATCCTCTGCCCCCATCCCAGCCAATTTACCCCATGGAAATGAGATGACATGCAATGGGGGAGCAGCGAGCCCCCCACCCAGATGGGTGACATCCCTAGGGACAGGAGCAGCCATCCAACCCACGGGTGCCACCCCTGGGCAGGGGGGTGACAAGTGACTGGGCTCAGTGGGACCCTGGGAAGGGGGACACAGCTGGCTGGGCTTAGTGGGGTCCGCGGGTGGGACACACAACTGTTGAGGTTCAGTGGGTCCTTGAGGGGGACACAACCAATGGGGCTCAGCGGGGACCAAAGGGGTCCCCGGGAGGGGGTTTGGCGGGGGGCTTTGCAGGCGGGGGGTGGCAGGAGGAGGGCGGTCGTTCCTTTCCTCTTTAATGACACCCCCCTCCCCCCTCTTCCGCACCTCAGGCTCCTGCCAAGCGGTGGGGCTGGGGGGCAGGGACTGGGAGGGGCTGGAGCGGGGGGGGGGGGGGGCTGGGGGGCAAAGGCTGGAGCTGGGGGGCAGGGTGGCAGGGGCTGGGAATGGGACAGGGGCTGAGGCACTGCCTCCAAGGGTTAAAGCACCTGGGCCGGGCGGGGGCGGGGCCCGGGCGGGGGGGGCAGAGCCGGAGTCGGGCTGGGACCCGGCCATTCCTGCTCGCCCGGCCCGGTGGGTGCCCGCTCCCTGGGTCCCTCGGGTCCCCTCGGAGCCAGCGCCCTCGCCCCGCCGCCGCCGAGGGACCCGCGGGGAACCCCGTCCTGCTGCACTCGTACGTACCCCGGGGGTCCTGCACCCCCCGGATCCGCGGGACCCCCTCCCGGGACCCCACCCCCTCGGGACACCCGGTAAATCATTGCTCGCCACCCCGCCGCATCCAGTAGCCACGGAGCACCGGGACCCCTGCCCTCTCTCCCCCCCCGCCCCCTCCCCGGGATCCCCGCCCGCACTGAGACCCACAACCGGGACCCGAGAACGCGGGGCTACCTGTTCAGCTCAGCCCAGCCCCGGCAAGTGTTTGCTCGCCACCCCGCCGCGTCCAGTAGCCACTGAGTACCGGGACCCCCACATCCCCCCAGGACCCGGGAACGCGGGGCCACCGGCTGCGCCGCCCCAGCAAGCTTTTGCTCGCCACTCAGCCGCGTCCAGTAGCCACCGAGCCCCGGGACAGCTGCCCCTCCCAGGATCTCCGCCCGGCACCGGGACCCCCGCCCTGACCGGTACCCGGGAACGCGGGACTACCGGCTGTGCCGTCCCGGCAAGTCCTTGCTCGCCACCTCGCCGCGTCCAGTAGCCACCGAGCCCCGGGGGCTCCCGGCAGCTTCACTGCCCCGCTGTCCCACCTCCAAATTCCCGGTCTCCCCCCGCACGGACCTCCCGACGGTGCCAAGTCCTGGGGCGGGGATACAAGGATGGGTGGGATGGGACCCCCGCGACCGGTCCTGTGTGTCCCCTCCTCCCCGCGACCGATGCGGCGTCCCCCCCTCCCCGTCCAACAAAGCCCCAGGGAGTTTCGCTTCGGTCCAGGGAGCTTTGCTGTGGGTTGGGCGGTGGGGTGAGCGCGGCGAGGCGACGGCATCGCCCTGAACCCAGGGCATCACCCCTCAAACCCAAAACATGCCTCCCCCTGAACCCAGGGCATCACCCCCTAAACCCGAAAAATCAGGCCATAACCCCAAAAATCTCCCCCTGAAACCCTGGCATCACTGCTTAAACTCGCAGCATTGCCCCCAAACCAAAATATCACTCTCTAAGCCCAAAATATCACTGCCCAAACCCAGGGCATCGTCTCCTAAACCCTCCAAATTGCCCCTCCAAAACTACAGCATCACCTTCAAAAACAAAAACATCACCCCCGAACCCAGAGTATCACCCGCTAAATCAAAACCTCATTGCTTAAACCCAAAATATCATCCCCGAACGGCTGGCATGGCCCCCTAAACCCCTGCAAAAAATACCCTCCAGACTCCTGGCATCACCCCCTAACCCTGTGGCATCACTCCCTAAACTTAAAACACCACTCCCTAAACCCAAAACGTCACCCCTGAACCCTGGGTACCACCCCCCAAACCCAAAACATCACTCTTTAATTCCAAAAACTTTGCCCTCTGAATCCAGGGCATCACTACATAAACCCAAAATATCCTTGAACGCACGGCATCACTCCCTGGACCCAAAACATCTCTCCCTAAACCCAAAATACCACCCTCTGTACCTGCAGCATCACCCCTAAAACCTCAGCATCGCCCCTAAACCCGCAGCAAACCCCCAACTCCAGGGTCCCGGCCCCCCTGCCATTCCCGAGCTTCCCGTCGGGGCGGGGGCCGGGGGTTCGGGGCGAGGTGCCCGCTGGGCTGGGAGCCTGGCAGAGCCGCCTCTGCCCAGCCCGGACGAGTGACTCACGGGACGCAGCACTCGCCTCGTGCCTCAGTTTCCCTGCGGTGAAATGGCCAGCGCGTCGCCGGGCCCCGCCAGGGAGGGGGGGACGGGACGCTGGGGGCCAAATTGGGGAGATTTTTTTTTGTCATCATTCCCAAATGGAAAAATGCCCCGGGGAGGCTCCACGCTCGTCCTTTCCCAGCACCCCAATCTCAACACCCCTGTCCCAGCACCAGTCCCAGTTTCCCCAGCTTCGAGATGGGTTTCCAGCTGAGCAGGACAGGGTGGAGGTAGTGGGACCCGGCTGAGGGTCTTGGTGCACATCGGGCTGTGGTTGGGGGGCTCAACCCCAGTGGGGTTGGCGTGCGCTTGGAGAGTCACTGCCTGGAGCTGGGGCAGCTCTGGGTTGGGGGGGGACCTGCTCAGGACCTCTTCTTCTGCCATCGGGGTGCTGTGGGACATCCCTGCCAGGTCCCTTCTGTCCCCAGATGGGGTGTGTGTGGGGGGGGTGTTGGTGGGCACTGTGTGGCGCAGGTTGCCACCTTGTAGCCCCTCAAAGGGCCATCATGGTGGGGTTTCATGGTTGTGGCCCCAGTCTGGCAGCTGTGGGGAGCAGGGGAAGCTCAGGACCACACTGGGGACCAGTGCTGGGGTGAGAGCTGTGACCCCCCTCCCCCTTGGATCCAGGATTCCCAGGAGGCAGGGACGGTCCCCAGGAACCACCCCTAAAATTAGTGCAAACCAACCCCCCCAAGGACTGGGATAGGTAGAGCTGAAGCCCCCAAGGGGAGCAGCACCCCAAAACCTGCCCTCAGCCCTGGGGGGGACTTGTCCTGCCTGGGACCACCCTGACACTGGCTCAAGGCTGAGCACCCACGGGCATTGGAATCGCAGGTGGGGATGGGTCCCCTCAGGGGGCTTTGGCACCGCCACCCTAATCCTTGGGGTCCTTGGGATCCCCCTGGTCTTCCTGGTGCTGTCTGGTAGGGAAAAGTGATGTCTGCACACAGCTGGGGGGTCTTCAGTATTAGGGACCCCCTCCCTGCCCTGGACTCTTAGTGCTGCCGTTTGGGGGGGACCAACCCCTTTACACAGGGGAGCCCCCACCCCAAAAGCTTCAGCACCCCATGGAGGTCTCCCTGGGGGTCAGCCCTGAGCTTGGGGGATGGTGGGAGGGGCTGGAGGGGGGTCTGGGGGTCTGGGTGCCTCCCACTGCGGTGCAGTGGGAAGTTGGGGGGCGGTGGCAGCAGGTGGATTTCAACACTGGGGTGCGGCTCGTCCCCAGTGGGGTTTGCACAGCTCCTGCTGAGTCACGGCCGCTTCGCTGGAAAGGCAGCGGCTGCCGGGGGGTCTGGGGGTGCAGCGGGCACCCCGAGGGGGTTCTGGGGCCGTGGGGAAAGGCATCGCAGAGCCTGGCTTCAAAGGGGTGCTGGGGGCTCAGCCCTGGGCTCTGCTGCCTCCTCGCAGCCGGCTCTTCTCCCCCATCCCACTCCCAACCAGCCTAGGGGTGCAGCCCCGCCCCCAGCGGTGTTTTGACACCCCTTCCGCCCCCCCCAGCAGCCTGGGGGCTCCCTGTGGGGCTGGGGGCTTGGGGCAGGGCAGGGAGGGCGATGCTTTCCCAGTCAGTGTGGGAGAATAGGGGTGGCCTCATGGGTGCTGTGCTCCCCAGTGGTCGGGACACAGGTTTGGGGACCCCCTCATGTCCCCCTACTTAGAGGGACACAGCTGGGGAGGTGACAAAGGAGATGCTGGTGGCTTCCTTCAGTTTTGCAATCGTGTCTTTGGTACAAAAGGTGGTTGCTGTTACAAAAAGTGGAGTACTTTGATTTGCCAGCGGTTTTGGTGCCACACTGATACCTTTGGGCACAAGGGTGTGCAGGGCACGGGGATGAGTGGTGAGGGGTGCCACCACCCTGGTGCCACCATCCTGGTGTCACACGAGGCTGTGAAGCAGAGAAACCCCCTTAGTGGGGCAAAGGTGTCCCCTAAATCGTGGGTGATGAGGATGCTGTCACCTACAGCACGGTGGGACCATACAGGTGTGGCACAGGAGTCAGTGCCAGGATTACACACAGGGGTGGGGGGGGGGTTCAGGGTGGTGCCCCCCCCTCCTTTTCTCACTGCTCTCCTCTCCCCCCCCTTGACCCCCCAGGTGTGTCCACGCCACCGCCGCTTTCCCCCCGCGATGCTCACAGCGGTCTGCGGCTCCTTGGGGACCCAACCCTCGGACGCGTCCCGCGCTTCGCCGACCCACCTGGACCTCCAGCCTCTCCAGCCCTTCCAGCCCCACGGCAGCGCCCCGGTGGGGGCCCCCGACTTTGCCTCCCCCCTTGCCACCCCGGAGCTGCCGCTGGCGGGGCCCGACGCAGCCGCCTTCGCCAACGCCGCCGCCACCTACGATCCCCATGGTGCCCCACGCTTAGAGCTGCCCACCGAGGGCGCCTACGCCAAGCTGCTGCCCGCTACCCCGGACATGGCACACCCCTACGAGCCCTGGTTTCGGCCCCCACATCCCGGCCCCCCAAGTGAAGAAGGAGGCATCAATTGGTGGGATCTCCACGCCGGAGCCAGCTGGATGGAGCTGCCCCCCGCGCAGGGTGGGGGGCTGCAGGTACCCGGGCACCCCGGGCTGCCGCCAGCCCTGGGGGGGTACGGCGGGGGGGAGCACCAGCTCTGCGCTCCCCCCGCCCACCTGCTGCCCCCACCCGCCCAGCACCTCATGGGAGCGGAGGGCGCGAAGGCGCTAGAGGGTCCCCCCGAGCCGCGGGGGGCGGAGGCGGAGGGTGGTGGGGGGCGCCCCAAGGGTGCCCGGCGCGCGGTGCCGCGGGGCGGGGGGCAAGCGGCGTGTCGCTGCCCCAACTGCCAGGAGGCGGAAAGGGGGGGCCCGTGCCCCGAGGGGGTGAAACGCAAGCACCTGCACAACTGCCACATCCCCGGCTGCGGGAAGGCGTACGCCAAGACGTCCCACCTGAAAGCTCACCTGCGCTGGCACAGCGGCGACCGACCCTTCGTGTGCAACTGGCTCTTCTGCGGCAAACGCTTCACGCGCTCCGACGAGCTCCAGCGGCACCTCCAGACCCACACGGGGGCCAAGAAATTCGCCTGCCCCGTCTGCGGCCGCGTCTTCATGCGCAGCGACCACCTGGGCAAGCACATGAAGACCCACGACGCGGGCAAGGACGGCGGCGACGCCGATGCCAAAGGCGCCGGGGATCCGGCGAGCGCCAAGGGAGGCAAGCGGGAGCCGGAGGGGGGGGACGGCACCCCCACAAACTGAGCCTGCTGAGCCCTGGCAGGGGGGGCACGGAGGGAGGTGGGGACCCTTTTTTGGAGGGGGGGGGGGGTCGCCCTTCAGGGCTGGACTCTGAAGGGTATTGGGGTGTTCGGGGGGTGCAGGGCTGGCACCTTGTGCTCGAGGCGGTGGCGAGGAGGTGTGTGTGGGGGGTGATGTTGGGGGGCTGCGGCCGTGGCAGGTGGGGAGCGCCCGGAGGTGCCCCGGGGTGGTTTCACTGGCCCCGCTCCCCTTCTCCCGCCCCGGTTCCCCCCACCCCGTCCTCCCCCGGTTTCCCAAATCCCTTTTATTTTTTTTCGGGAGGCCGCTGGCAGGCGCAGGGGCTGTTTTGGGAGGAACATCAATGGGAGCCGAAGGAGCGGGCGCTGCCTGGGCACGTCCAGCCCGGAGGGGAGGAAGGAGAAAGGGAGACAGGAGAAACCGGGGAACCTTTGCTCAGGGAGGGCGGCTGCAGCACCCCCGGCCCCCTCCCTGTGGTCCCCCCAAACCCTTGGGCATTCCAGATCCAACTCTCCTGCTCCAGCCCCATTCTTTTGGCACCCCCAGCGGGGAAGATGGGGGTTTGGGGGTGCCTATGTTCTCCCACCCCAACTGGGGATGCTGGGCTGGCACGGGTCCTGCATCCCTAGGTCCCTGTGTTTGCTGGTGGCTTGGGGGGCACAAACTCACTTTTTTGGCTCAAATTAAGGCCAAAATGGGAAAAAAAAAAGTGAAATCCCACGTGACTGTGAGTGGTGGCAGGCCTGGGAATGCCCATGTCTCCTCACCCCAACTGGGGATGCTGGGCTGGCACAGGTCCTGCATCCCTAAGGCCTTGCGTTGGCTGGGGACTTGGGGGGGTACAACCTCATTTTTTTTGGCCCAAATTAAGGCCAAAATGGGAAAAAAAACCCCAAACCCTGTGTGCCTGTAAGTGGCAGCAGGGCCTGTGGGGCGGCGGGGGCCGTGTTGGGCGCGTGGCGTGGCGGCGGGCGGTTGCCCAAGCGCACACCTGCAGCTTTCCCACACCCACCAGCAGCGCCGCGGCCCGGGGCGGGGAGCACTGGGGAGCAACTGGGGCGCCCGCGGCCCCGGGAGAGCCGGGAAGGCCACATTCCTCCGGCCTGGCACGGCCGCGCTGCCCGCCGCCCGCGACCCCCGCCTCGCCCTGCGGCGCCCCACGGCTGGCCCTCCCCGGGCACCCCGTGACTGGGGGGGATCCCCACAGCCAGTGCCTTGAGGACCTTGGGGACCTCATTGCGGTCCCTCCCTGGGGACCCCATTGCTATCCTTCTGCAAGGACCCCCTGACTATGGGGGATCCCCCCGGCCATGCTGCCTGTCCCCTCAGGGACCCCATTATCATCCCTCCCTAGGGACCCCCTGACTATGGGGGATCCCCCCAGCCATTCTGCCTGTCCCCTGGGGACATTCAGGGACCCTATTGCTGTCCCTCCCTGGGGGCCCCATTGCTATCCTTCTCCAAGGACCCCGTGACTATGGGGGATCCCCCCGACCATGCTGCCTGTCCCCCCAGGACCCCATTGCCGTCCCTCCCCAGGGACCCCACTGGGGACTGCAGCCCCCACCCCATGTGTGCTGCAGGTCCCTCGGGGGCCCCCCATCTCCAGGGGCCCCCCACTGTCCCCCCATGCATGCTGCCTGTCCCCCCTCCCAGCTATAGGGTCATAGCTGTCACCTCCTGGGTCCCTGAATCTCGCGGGGACACTCTGGGGCACACCCACCAGGGACCCCCTATCTCTCCTCCCCTGGGGCTGCCCCTCCCTTTCCCCAGGGGATCCCAGATGTTCCCCCCTCCCCCCTCATTTGACAGTCCATGAAACTTTGGTTTTGGACATTTTGGCTCTGATTCCCCCCAGTTCTGGCCCAAACCCTTGAACTCAGGAGATGCCGAATCTGGGACCTCGGGTGGGGGGGGAAATTATTGGGGGGCAGCACTGGGGTTGGGTGAGATGTGAGATGGGGCATCTGCCCCCCAGCCAGCACCAGTTCACACCAGTTGGGAATCTGGGGAGGTGGGGGGAGATTTGGAGGGGGGTGGGGGTGGGAATCTCCTGGCATGGCCCCTTCCTGGGGGTTCAGGAGAGGGCCGTGTCTAGGGCTGGGGGTCTGCCTTGGCTCAGAGAACCCCGGGAGCTGAAGGGAAGGGGTGGAGGTGAAGTCAGTGGGATCCATGCCCGAAGTTGGGTCGGTGCCCAGAGTGGGGGTCCATGCCCAGAGGACACCCCAACGCCTTTGGTTTTGTGTTATTATTATTATTATTAATATTATTAATATTATTAATTATTATTATTAATTATTATTATTTTATTAAGGTGAAGCCAGGTTTTGCCACTCAGGCAGAATGGGCATCTTGTGCCGAAGCTGTGGCCGTTATGGATGGGGAGGTGGAATAGGACCCCCCCAAGGGTCCCGTCCCCACTCCTGTCCCTGTGGGTGTGCAAGGGGCCGGTGGCCACCCCACTGCTCCGTGGGGCCAGGGATGAGCCGTGGGGCTGGGGCCGCCCAGCACGAGGTGAAGTCTCGACTGGGGGGGGGGGGTCTGTGTTGACGTGTCCCCAACGCCACCACGGCCACTGCTGTCCCTCGGCGGGGCTCGGTGACCCGGGCCACCTGCAGCACCCACGGACATCCCGACCACGGCGCTGCCTTCCCAGCACGAAATCCCCCTCCATGCCCTGGGTTGGGGGTTCATTGCCTGAGGGACCCCTGGGAGCGGCTTGGGACCCTCCCCACCCACGCCAGTGGCCCAGCAGATTCTGGTAGCCAAGCCTGCTCTTTGGTAGCCAAGCATGGATTTTAGGAGTCAGGCCAGAATTTTGGTAGCAAAGCCTGGATTTTCGTAGCTGAGCCTGGATTCTGGTAGCCAAACCAAAATTCTGGTAGCCAAGCCTGGGTTTTGGTAGCCAAGACAGAATTTTGGTAGCTGAGCCAGAATTTTGGAAGCTGAGCCTCGATTTTTTGTAGCTGAGCCAGAATGTTGGTAGCCAAGCCTGGATTCTGGTAGCTGAGCCAGAATTTTGGTAGCCAAGCTTGGATTCTGGTAGCCAATCCAGTATTTTGGTAGCCAAACCAGGTTTTTGGTAGCCAAGCCAGGTTTTTGGTAGCCAAGCCCATCTCTGGCAGCAGCCTGGGGCTCTGGTGTGTCAGGGACCCCGTGCTGCATCCACTGGGGCAGGTTTTGGGGTGCTGCGCCAGGGGCAGCCCCAAGGCCCCGTCGAGGGGGGGTGGTCCCCAGGCAATGCTGGGCTCAGCGCCACCGAGCTCGGCCCCCGCAGCCCCCAGGCCCTGCCCGCGCGATGGGGCAATGAAGGCTGTAAAACCGGGTGCGGAGCCCAGCTCCCACCCCAAAACCAGTCCAGCCTGCTGCGCCCCGCGCCCCCACCCCAGCGCAGGGGAACCGGCCCAGCCGGGGCTGGGGGCAGTTGGGGACCCCCCCCCCCGGGGGGGGTGTGAGAGGTGCCCCTCACCCAGCAAGGGGGGGAATTTGTGCTGGGAGAAGCTGCGGAGCTGGGAGGTTGGTTTTGTACTGGAATAAACGCTGTGTGTTTTCCACTCTCTGGCTCCATCGCTGCAAACGGACCCTGGTGATGGCACCCTGACCCCCACCCTGACCAAAGGACCCCGGTAATGGCACCCTGACCCCCACTCACATCTGCCAGGGGATCCTGGCACTCTTAACACTCACCCTGGGCAAAGGTCCCAGGGGTCCAGAAAACCGACCCCCACCCTGGCTAAGGGTCCCCTGCACTCAACACTCACACCCACCCTTGACAGGGGACCCCCGCATCCAAAACACCCTGACCCTCCCTCCCATCTCTGCCAAGGATGAAGGCACCCTGACCCCCACCCAACTCTGCCAGGGGATCCCAGCATCCCGATCCGATCCCCACCCCTGCTTGGGGTCCCAGGAATACTGCACCCCGATCCTCACCCATGCCTGGGGGTGCTGGGGACGGGGCTGTCTGGGTGGGGGTTCCCCAGGGACCCCCACTGCGGTTGGGGGGGGGGTTCCCACGGTTGGAGGAATGCCCACGGGAGGTCTCTGCCCCACACAGGAGGTCTCTGCCCCACGTCCCCCACCCGTGTTCCCCCCGTCTCCGCCCCACGGTGGTGCCCGTCCCGGTCCCCTCCCCGTCCGCCGTGCGACCTCCAGCCACGGGGCGCCGCCACCGGGAGGCACCGGGTGAGCACGGGAGGCGGCTGCGGGGCAGGAGCAGCGGGTCCGTGGGGCTGGGGAACCCCGGGACATTGCGGGCGGGGGTCCCGTTCGCGGTGGGTGCGGGAGCTCCCGGTTGCTCGCGTTTGCAGGGGGTCCCATCCATGGGGGGGGGGGTCTCGGGTTCTTGGGCTGTGTGGGCAGGGGTCCCATCCACTGTGGATGTGGGGGTCCCGGTTACTCGGGGTGGTGCGGGTGGGGGTCCCGCCTCTCGTGGGTGCAGGGGGTCCTGGGAACCGGGGCGGTGTGGGTAGGGGTCCCATCTCCGGGGGGTGTAGGAGGTCCCAGGAATCAGAGCGGTGCGGGCAGGGGTCCTGCTCGCGGTGGGTGTAGGGGGTCCCAGGAACCAGGGCTGTGCAGGTGGGGGTCCTGTCTGCCGTGGGTATGGGGGTGTCCGGGTTACTCAGGCTGTGTGGGCAGGGGTCAGTAAAGAGCTGCAGGGTCCCGGGGCAGAAGGTGCCACCCCAGGGGGTGTCCCTGATGCCCATCCAGCCACCCCCTGCTAAGATCCCCATGTCCCCAGATCTGCCAGCCCCACGGGGGACCCTGGGACCCGATCCAGGACAGGGATAAGGGGGTGACATCCCCCTCGGTGCTCCCCCCATCCCCTCTGGTGGGTGTAGGATGGCAGGGTGGGATCCAACGCCCTCATCCTGCGACTGCTTTGTGGCGCTGCCCCCGCACACCGCGACCCCCGCCGTCATCTTCGGCAAGAACGCCGACCGGCCGCGCCACGAGGTCCAGGAGATCCTCTACGTCCCGGCCGCCGTCCACCGGCCTGGGGACAAAGTCCAGGTGAGACCACACGGGGCTGGGGTGGCTACAGGGGAAGGTGCAGCGAGTGTGCCAGGTCCCAGCCCTGCTCCGTGTCGTGTCCTCCCCCCAGTGCACCTATGTGGAGATCGAGCAGGTGGAGAGGACCCACGCAGTGGTGCTGAGCCGTCCCGCCTGGCTCTGGGGGGCTGAGATGGGGGCCAACGAGCACGGTGTCTGCGTGGGCAACGAGGGCGTCTGGACTCGTGAGCCTGTGGGCGAGGATGAGGCGCTGCTGGGGATGGACCTGGTGAGGTGAGGGCAGCGTCGTTGTCCCCCCCGCCTTGACCCAGCCACCCCACGGCAGCCCCACGGCCGGCTCACGGGGCGCTGCCTGCGCTGCAGGTTGGGTTTGGAGCGGGGCAGCTCTGCCCAGGAGGCCCTGGAGGTGATCACGGCGTTGCTGGAGCGCTACGGCCAGGGTGGCAGCTGCAAGGAGGAGCCAGTGCCCTTCATCTACCACAACACCTTCCTCCTGGCCGACCGCACCGAGGCCTGGGTGCTGGAGACGGCCGGCCGGTACTGGGCAGCCCAACGGATCTCAGGTGAGCAGGCACCGGTTATACTGGGAGGATGGGGAGCCCTGTTTCTCCCCATCCTGACTCTCTGTGGGGCCTTCGCAGAGGGCAGCCGCAACATCTCCAACCAGCTCAGCATCGGGACGGAGATCACGGCGGAGCACGCGGGGCTGCGGCAGCGAGCACGCAGCCAGGGCTGGTGGAGCGGGGAGGGAGAGTTCAGCTTCGCAGAGGTCTTCTCCCTGGAGCACCAGCCCTCCCGCATGGAGGCTGCCAAGGCCCGCTACCGCGCCGGGACGGAGCTGCTGCGGCAGCACGCAGGTGGGGATGGGGGCAGGGTGGGGGTACAGTCACCCAGGGCTCGTCCCTGGCATCGCCACGCTCCCTGTGGAAGCCACGACTGAGCTGGTGGCAGTGACGTGGCTGTGCCTTGTCCCCCAGGTCACATCACAGCGGAGACATTCATGGCCATCCTGCGGGACAAGGCCAGCGGGATCTGCGTGGACTCGGAGGGCTTCCGCACGGCGGGCAGCATGGTGTCCGTGCTGCCCCGGGACCCTGCCCTGCCCTGCGTCCACTTCTTCACGGCCACCCCTGACCCCTCCAGGTGGGGACACTGGGGGTGATGGGGACGAGGCTGAGCCGTGCCCGATGCGGAGGAGCAGTGTCCATCCTGGTGCTCCTCTCCGGCAGGTCTGTCTTCAAGCCCTTCATCTTCACGGCCGGCCTCAAGCCGGTGCCACAGGTGAGATCTCCCACCTTCGCTGATGACCCCGCCAAGCAGATCCCGCGGTTCCAGCGCGCGGTCGATCGGCGGCACGAGCTCTACCGGTGGCATCAGGCGGCACTGGAGCTGATGGAGAAGGACCAGGTAGAACAAACCCTTCCCCAGCCACCCCGCGACCCTCGCACTGCCCTGGTGGTGTAGGAACCTGGTGAATTCCCTGAGGATGCGCAATCTCAACTCTCTTCCCTCCCCAACCCCACCAGGAGCAGGGCCAGAAGCTCCTGGAGACGCTGCGGGAGCTGGAGAAGCAGGGCCTGGAGGGGATGAACGCGCTGCTGGGGGGGACGGTGGCCCCGCACCCCGAGGAGCTGTCTGACCTCTTCTTCGACTGCGTGGAGGCAGAGATGAAGTTTTACACATAAACCCCCTGCAGGTGGGTGGGGTCACATTGCCCCCCCACAGCATTGCTCCTGGATAGAGGATGAGAAATCCTTCCCGGTGCCCAGCCCTGGCTCCCCACCTCCTCCCGCTCGCGGTGGGGAACGGCCGGACCAGCGTCTCCAGCCCTGCCTGGGGGTGCGGAGCCTCCAGCCCCCTAACTTGGCCTGGAGGAATTGGCACGTTTGAGAGGTGTGGTGGGAAAGGAGAAGGACGTGGAGCAGGATTTGGAGTCCTGCCTGCAGCACGGGGTGTCTTTTCCCATCGCCAGGCCCCTCTGGGCTGGCTGCGGGGCCGGGGCTCCGTGGCAGACAGGCAGATTGCTGTAGGAATAAAGAAGCTTTAATCCCAGCCGCGCGGTGCCGTGCTGGCGCGGGGTATTTTGGGTAACGGCCTATTTCTCGCTCCTTCAGCTCGAGTCTCCTCCTCCAGGGCCTTGGGCCGGGGCTGAAGGCAGGTGGGCTTCCTTCCAGGTCCCAGCAGTGGTGGCAGCTGTGTCCCCGGCTTTGCTTGGGGACAGGACTGAGACCCCCAGGGTCCTGGGGACGTGGTGCCGGCTGCTCCCTCCCTGCCTGGGCTGAGTGGTGCTGGAGGCAGCAGCCGCCCCTGCCACTCCTGCAGCTCCTCCAGCCGCCCCTGCTGCTCCTGCAGCTCCTCCAGCCGCCCCTGCTGCTCCTGCAGCTCCTCCAGCAGACCCTGCCACTCCTGCAGCTCCTCCAGCTGCCCCTGCCGCTCCTGCAGCTCCTGCAGCTCTTCCAGACGGGTCTGGTGTTCCTCCAAGGCTTTCCTCTGCCTCTGCCGCGAGCGCCCAGCCAGCTCCTGGTGCATATCCACAAAGAAATCTGCCAGGGACAGAGGGAGGGAGAATTACAGGAGACACAGCATGGCCACACAAGCTCCCTGCCACTCCTGTCACCCTTGGGGACAAGAGGGATCAGGCTGCTGAACCCCCAAGTGTGCAACATGTCCTGCATCAGTATGGGCACCTTTTCCTGCAGTGAAAGCGTCACTCGGCTCAGAGAGCCACTCGTCATCTTCATTGTCACTGCTGGAAGAGCCTTCCTCCTCCTCTTCCTCACTGCCATGGATGGGCTGGCCGTCCAGCTGCAGGAGATGAGGCAGGGCCCCCACCACCAGCTCTCTGCAAGCACCAAAGGGAGAGCAGACGTTCCCCTGCCCCGCGTGGCATCGCCTCAGGGCTGGGAGCGCATTGGGGTGGCACCAAACTCCCTGGGCACTGTGTTCCCCCCCCTCAACTGCAGCAACTGCTCTGCACAGCCCACCCCACCCTGGAGGGGTTTGGCTGGGGGAGCTCAGGCTGTGTTTGATTTGGGGAAAGGCTGTGGGGCTCGTGTGGTTTGGGGGACCATGTGCTGACCCACCTGTATCCCTGCTGCTGGGTGCATTCGTTTCCCGTTAAGTCCAGGAGACGGAGGCTGCGGGGCAGCTCGTCTGCAGAGACCAAAGGGAGGGCAGAAAGGTGCTGAGATGGGGCCTGAGCCCCCCACTCCCAAACCCCTGTGCCCCCCCATCTCCTCTTCACCCACTCCTGAGGCAGCAGTGCCTGTGAGAAGCAGATTCGTGCCTCGCAGCTGGGGAAACTGAGACAGGGAGGGCAGGAATGCGTATTGCACACATTCCTGTGTGAGAACAGAGGGTTTTCCCTTTCCAGGGCTCTCTCTGTTCTCTTTCTGACCCCCATCTGCAAGCAGAGGGCCTGGTGCCACAATAGCAACGCTGCAGAGGAAGGGAGGGAGATGTTATCCCTTTATCCTTCCCTCTTGGGGCAAAAATCACCCACGGGAGGAGTTGGGTGAAAGATGCAGGAAGTGTTTTCAGGGCTGGAGCGGCTTTGCCGTGAGGTTGAAACCTCCAGGACTGCTCTGAGCTGCTGAAATGTTCTGCTGAAGCAGAACATGAGGTGGGAGCAAACACCTGGAGTCTGCCTGCAGAAGGGACCACTCAGACCTGGCCAGAGGGCTCCTCAGGTGTTGCACTGGGGTGCACAGACCAGCCCAGGGTGGCTCTGTTGGGACCTGAGGGCCAGAGGTCCTGGCAGAGCCTTCACCAAGGGTCTGCTGATGGTTTCCCTGGTACCCAAGGTGCCTCTCAGGCAGATGCAGGCCACATCTGGACCCGTTCCTGCACCCCACCTGTGTCCAGCCTCTGTATCCGGTTGTGGGACAGGTCCAGGACGCGCAGGTGTTGCAGGGACTGCAGGTTCTCCACTCTGTGGATGTGGTTTCCAGCCAGGGAGAGGAACCTGCAGAGCACAGGGACTGTGAGGAGGGGACACAGCGACCGCCAGGGTCGGAGGCAGGAGCTGCAGGGAAGGAGCGAGCCTTGCTCTCCCTTTGACCGCGAAAAGCCATCTCCTTGGGGCAGGAGCTTCCCGTACCGCAGGTTGGGGAAGCAGCCCAGATTCTCGATCTTCTTGATTTGGTTCTGGAAAACAAAACATAAAGCAAAGTGTGGGGTATTTTTTGTTTTGTTTTCTACTGCATGAAAAAAAAATCAGTTTTTTTTGAGCACCCGAGAATCACTCCAAGCTCACACAGGCAACCCCTTTTTTCACCCTTTTTTGCACCTTTACCGGGGCTGAGCTCCACTGCCCACGCCTGCTGTAGCACCTTACCTGCTGCAGGTAGAGGCTATGAATCCACCACAGGCTCTGGAGCCTCCCAACAGCGCAGATGTTCTCCCGGTCCAAGCGGAGGCTCGAGGGGTACAGCAGCTCCGTGGGTCTGGAGGAAGAGGGGATGTCCTTTGTGCCTAAAGAACCTCCCTGCCAGCCCGGGTGGTGGAGGTGGGCCCTGTGTGGCCTCTCACCTGTTCTCTGGGTGCGGGGTCTCCCCCAGGTTCTTCATAGTGATGAGGCTGTTGGTGAGGGTCACCCCTGGGGACATCTTCTCACAGCCTGTGGGAAAACCAGGGTGAGAGGTTGAGGTTGGTAGGGTCAAGCACCCCAATATCCCTTTGGTTGATGCCTGAGCAGCCCCACAACAATTCCCTCACCCCAAGGCAGGGTCTCCTCCTGCCCAGCCATGGTGAGGGCACGGTCTGGGTCCTTGTCGTCTCCTTGGGCCTTCAGGCGGGTGCATGGTGGGTTCTGGGCTGGCCCCACTGCACTTTGCAGGGATGAGGGTGCTGAGGTGATAGGGGGCAGGAACCTGAGGGCTGAGCGGGGCTGCATGGACAGTGCTGCCAGGCTGGGGGGGGTCAGCGCTGGGACCCCCAGGTGGGGCAGAGGGACCTTAGAGTTTGAGGGGACCATGGGGGCTGGGATCCCTGGGCTGGGAAGGGCACTGGTACCAAGATCCTAGAGATAGGGGGACAGGGACCCAAGTGGTTGGGTTGGCCAGTGGGACCAGGTCCCTGGGGTTGGGCAGCACAAAGAGCCCAGGCTTGGGGAAGGGGGGGGGGTCACTGGAACAGGCTCCCCTAGGGCTGGAGGGTACAGCAACCCCTGGGCTGATGCTAGGGCGGGGCACACTAGGACCAGGTCTCGGGGTTGGTGGTCACAAAGACCCCCGGGCTTGGGCAGGGAGGGGGTCACTGGCACGAGGTCCCTGGGTTAAGGGGCACTGAGACCCTTGGGTTAGAGCAAGGCAAGGGGTCACCAGGCCCAGGTCCCGCAGGGATGGGAGATTCGGAGACCCCCAGGCTGGGGCAGGGAGTGTCACTGGCAGCAGCTTCCCGGGGCTGAGGGGCTGGAACAGAGCCCCCCGGACAGGGCCGCTCTCGGGCTTTGGGGTTCCCGCAGGCCGCAGCGTGCGCGTTGCCAGGAGACGGGAGGGACCGGAAGGGGCGGGACCGGAAGGGGCGGGACCGGAAGGGGCGGGTCCCCCGCGTTCCCAGCGGCGTTGGCGCCGCGGCGGCCAAGATGGCGGCGCTCAGCGGCGGGGGCCGCGCACTGTGGCGGCGGGGTGAGCGCGGCTCGGGGGAACCGGGACCCCTCCCCCTCCTTCTCCCCTTTCCTTCCCTCCGGGAACCCCTTGTTCTCCCCACACCCTCCCCGAGCCCCCTTCTTTCTCCACCTCCCCCTTC
Source organism: Tapera naevia (assembly GCA_033556795.1). Classification (NCBI taxonomy): domain Eukaryota; kingdom Metazoa; phylum Chordata; class Aves; order Cuculiformes; family Neomorphidae; genus Tapera; species Tapera naevia. The sequence goes on along the minus strand of JAUMJJ010000524.1, from coordinate 122,877 downwards.
TCCCCCCTCCGGGTCCCCTTCTCCTCTCTGTCTGCGCCCCCCCCCCGGTCCCCCCTTCTCCCTCTCCCCCCCCCACTCCTCGGGTCCCCTTCTCCCCCCCCACCCCTCGGGTCCCCTTCCCCTTCTCTCTCTCCTCCTCCCCCTCGGGTCCCCTTCCCTGCCTCCCCCCCTCGGGTCCCCCCTCCTTCCCCCCCGGGTCTACTTCTCGCTTCCTTTTCCCTGCCCCTCCTCAGGTCCCCTTACCCTTCTCTGCCTCCCTCCCCAGTCCCCTTCTCCTTCCCCTCCCCGATCCTCTTCTCCTCTCCATCTCCCCCACCCCCGGGTCCCTTCCCACCCCCCTCCCCCCCTTTCTTCTCTCTCCCCCTGCCTCGGGCCCCATTATTCTCTCTCTCCCGAGCCCTGCTTCCCCCTCCAGGCCCCCTTCTTCTCCCATCCCACTGCACCCCACGCCCCGCTCCTGTCCCGTTCCAACCCCCCCAGCTGCCCCGGGCAGGCCCTGATCTCAGCCCATGTCCCCTGATCTCAGCCCATGTCCCCTGATCTCAGCCCACGTCCCCTGCTCTCCCCAGGCTGGGTGCCCACCCTGCAGCTCCTCCGCCACGGCTCCAAGGCCGTCACCCGGCACTGGAAGGCCATGCACTTCCAGCGCCAGAAGCTGATGGCTGTCACCGAGTACCTGGCCCCACGGCCGGCTGTCCCCCCACGCTGCCTTCCCCGGGAGAGGGAAACCCACCAGGAGGTAAATCCCGTGGCTCTTGTGGGGCCTGGGGGTCTGAGGAGACCAAGGGGCTTTGCAGGCCCCATCTCTGCTTTGCTCCGGGGGTTGAATTTGAATTTTGCGCCGAGCCCTGGGACAGCCCTGTATGGGATCTTCCTGGGTGTTTATTCTCCTTTTTCTTCACATTGTGGGTGGTTGGGAGAGGCAGCAGCTGGTAGGGAAGTGCTGGAGAGACCAGGTGACTCCCGTTGCGTGGCAGCAGGTCTGGTTGGAATAGGGGGGAGGCAGCAGCCGTTGCCCCTTCCGATGTCACCATCCCTGGAGGTGTTTAAAAGGCAGGTAGGTGAGTTAGGGATATGTTTTAGGAAGGGGACAGGTATGGTTGGACTTGATGATCTCAGAGGTCTGTTCCAGCTGTATGATTCTGTGATTTCCCTGTGTCCCCATTGCTCCTCTCTCCCTTCAGGACAACGGTTACGCGCGGCTGTTGCGGCGGCAGGTGGAGGAGGCCTTCCAGGCCAACCGGATGATCGCCGTCTGTCAGTACAACTCCATGCCTGGTGAGGACATGGTGATGGTGAAGCACTACCTCCGCAAGCACAACATTGAGGTCAAGTTCTTCCTCAATGAGGTAGGGGCAGATCCCGGCGTGACTGGAGGGTGGCGCGGGAGGAATGACAGAGTGAAAAGCAGGCTCTGTGCTCCCCCCAGCTTCATTTTGAGAGCTCTCTTCCCTCCCCCCCAGATTGTCCGACCGGTGTTGTCACAGTCCAAGTACAAGAACCTCCTCCCTCTCTTCGTGGGGCGCAATGTCCTCCTGGTGAGCCGCGAGACGAAGGCCAAGGAGATGCTGCGGGTGCTGAAGGGAGTGCCTCAAATCAACCTCCTGGGTAACGCAGCGAGGAACGTCATCGCCTGCAAAAGCTGAGGGTGATGGCATTGATGCCAGGGACAAAATGCTGTTGCTTTCACTTGAGGAGGATCAAAGTCAAAACTCAAAAGTTCTGTAGAAGATTCACTTCTGCAACACTTAACTGTTGTATTTTACATAGATGATCCAAGAGCTGGAGCCCCTCTGCTGTGAGGACAGGCTGGGAGAGTTGGGGTTGTTCAGCCTGGAGGAGGAAGGCTCCAGGGGGAACTCAGAGCAGTCTCCCAGTGCTGAAAGGGGCTCCAGGAAAGCTGAGGAGGGGCTTTTTCCAAGGGCCTGGAGTTATGGGACAAGGGGGAATGGCTTTAAACTGGAAGCGGGAAGATTTAGGTCTTCATGATGAGGGTAGGGAGACCCTGGCCCAGGTTGGCCAGAGAAGCTGTGGCTGCCCCATCCCTGGAGGTGTTCGAGGCCAGGTTGGATGGGGCTTGGAGCCCCCTGATCCAGTGGGAGGGGTCCCTGCCCATGGGACCCACAAGGACCATTGAGTCCGACTCCTGTCCCTGCACAGGACAACCCCAATGTTCACCCCATGGGGCTGAGGGTGTTGGCCAAGCACTTCTGGAATATTGTCAGGCTGTGACTGCTTCCCTGAGGAGCTGTTCCAGTTTTCCACCACCTTCTGGGTGAAGAACCTTCTCCTGATATCCAACTTAACCCTCCCCTGGTGCATCTTCCTGCTATTCCCTTGGATCCAGAGAGAAGAGCTCAGCACCTGCTCCTGCTCCTCCTCCTCCTCCCTGTGTGAGGAAGCAGCAAACACCTCTGATGTCTCCTCAGCCTCCTCTCCAGGCTGAGCAGACCCAGTGCCTTCAGCCTCTTTTCTCCAGACCCTTCACCTTTGTGGCCTCCTCTGGACACTCTCCAGTAGCTCCATGTCCTCTTTATCCCGTGGTGCCCCAAACTGATCACAATACTGGAGGTGGGGAGTAGAGAGAGTCCTTCCCACCTATCCTTGTGCACCTGTGGAAGATGAAAGAAGTCCAGCTCTTGCTTCCTGTTGCCCGTCCTCACCTCTGCTCCTCTTTTCCAGGTGCCTGCATCGACGACACCATCCTGAGCAAGAAGGGAGTGGAGAATTTTGCCCGGCTGCCCCCTCTGGAGGCAGCCCAGGGGCAGACAGTGGGTGCTCTGACCCTCCTGCCCTCGCAGACCTCCTCCCTGCTCCAGCAGGGCCCCGCGTACCTCACGGCTCTCCTGGATCAGCACATCCGGCACCTGCAGGCGGGGGACACGGGGAGCTCTGGTGATCACTGACAGCTCCTTCCCAGATTGTGGTTGGGGGGGGGATCAGGGATTGAAGATTTGGCCCCCCGAGTGAGCAGCCAGCGGTGGGACTGGAGGTCCTGAGCATCACCTGTTCATTCCGTTTGCTCCCTGCACCGGTGGAACCTGGGAATGTCCTGGTTGTGTGTTGGATGCTGTGGGGCTGCAATCAGAGGATTGTTGGGATCAGCTGGAGTGTGGTGGGAGCTGTGGTGGTGCTGGGAGGTGGGGGAGGTCCCGTGTGGGGAGCCCCCACACCCTCTGGAATGAGGGAGTGAGGGGGAGTGGGCTGTGACATCCATGGAATGGAATCGCCCTCCCGAGCATTAAAGTGGTGGCGGAGATGCTGGAGAAGTCGTCTTGGATTTGGGGGGCAGGTGGGGTTCCTGCCCCTCGGTGCCATAGGGAGAGGCTGGGGGGACTCGGGGGGGGGGGGGGGGGAATGTGTGTGAGGGGGCAGCTGGGATGACACTCCTCGCCCCTTTTCCCACGGGATGGAGCAGGGATAAATACCCCTCCCCCCTGCTTTTCCCATGGGATGGAGCAGGAATGATCCGCCCCCTCCGTTTTCCCGGGGGATGGAGCCGCCCCCCACCTTTTCTCCTGGGTGGGGGCACGGATGAGTGTGTGTCCCTCTTTTCCCATGGGATGGAGCAGGAATGAGCACACCCCCCCCCAGTTTTTCCCGTTTTCCTGAGGGATGGAGCAGGGATAAGCCCCATCCGCCCCTTTTCCCACGAGATGAACAGCCGCCCCCCGCCCCTTTTCCCACGGGATGCAGCCGGGATGACCGGAGCGGTCCCGCGCCCATCCCGGGGTGGGGGGTGGCATTCCCGGGGTGGGGGGGGGTGTCCCGGAGCCCCGGTCCTCCACGGAGCAGGGGGGCAGAGCCGAGCGGCTCCGCCGGGCGCCTCCCTCGCGGTTCCGGTTCCTGCAGCCGTTGGGCAGGATGCGACCTGGAGCGTACCCCCCGCCCGCACAGGTGAGACCCGGGCTGGGGGTGAGGGGCATCCCCGAGACAACCCCCCTCCAGCCCGAATCGGGGGAGACACCGCGGGGACGCGCGGGCTGGGGTCGTGTCCTGCCCCGGGGGTACCGGGACCGGGGCTGGAATGCCATCCCCCCCCTCCGTTATACCGGAATCCCTCCTGCACCAACCGGGATGCCGGGATTCCCCCCTCTTTTTTTTCCGCCTCCGGTGCTTGTAAAGGGCGCAGGGAACACAGGGGAGGGGGCTTGCGGGGGGGTTGTCCCGGATTGGGGTGTTGGGATAGACTGGGACTGATCCTCGTCTCCAGTCCCCAGATCAGGGAGCGCTGGGATGGATCAGGACTGATCCCAGTCTCTGTTGGGATGCACTGGGACTGTTCCCGGTCTCTATTCCTTGAATCAGGGGATGTTGGGATGGACTGGGACCGATCCCAGTCTCTTTTCCTTGGGTGAGGGGGTGTTTTGATGGACTGGGACTCATCCCAGTCTCTATTCGTTGAATCAGGGGGTGTTGGGATGCACCGGGACTGATCCTGGTCTCTATTCCTTGGATCAGGGGGTGCTGGGATGGACTGGAACCGATCCTGATGTCTATTCCTGCATCATCCTCCTGGCTTGGGGGTGTTGGGATGCACCAGGACTGTTTCTGATCCCTTTTCCCTGGATCAGGGGGTGTTGGGATGGACTGGGACTGATCCCTGTCTCTGTTGGGATGTACCAGGACTGATCCCAGTCCCCTTTCCCTGAAAAGGCGGGGAGGGGGGTGATTTGGCCCCCTGATGTGAAACCCCCTCCTCACAGCAGCTCCCACTGTGACAGCTGAGCTTGGACCCACAGCACAGACGGGAGGGGGGGCTTGGGATCTCTCCCCCCACTTCCAAACCCCCTCCTCTCGGCAAACATGGGGAGCCACGAGAAGGATCCATCACCTCCAAAAAGGGCCCTGTCCCGCTCCAGCAGCACCGTGTCTTCCAAGCACAGCAGTGTTCAGCAGGTTTGGGGGGCTCCAGGTTTGGGGGGCTGTGGGTGGTTCCATGCTGGGGAGGGGGCTCAGTGGGATCCCAGTGGTTCACACAAACTGGTCTGGAGGGGACCAGGGAACCTTGAGGGTCTTCACCCCACTTTGGGAAGGGTGATACAGGGATGCTCCATCCTCCAGGGGATACCAGGAGTCCCTGTGTGGGGTGGGGAGCACCTTGGGGACCCCCACGCTACCCCCACTCTGTTCCAAACAGGGCTCTGAGGGCTGGGAGGTGGTGGAGGAGCCGTGTGGGCATGGGCAGGAGCCACCACGGCACGAGGGTTACCTGCTCAAGAAGAGGAAGTGGCCCCTGAAGGGCTGGCACAAGGTGAGGGAGCATTGGTGGCCCTGGGAGCCACCAGGCTGGTCCTGGGCTCCATCACATCTCTGGGGCTATGTGGGGGCTGCAGGAATTGGTCTCTACACCCCCTCAAATCGCCCCTCTCTGTCCCCAGAGGTACTTTGTGCTGGAAAACAGCATCTTGAAATACGCCACCACGCGCCAGGACGTGAGTGTGGGGCCAGGCTGTGTCCCTCCCCCCACCCCAAGACATTCCAGGACCCCCCCCACGGGGAATGGGGGGTTCTTCCCCACCCACAGCAGAGCTCCCCGGGCTCCCCCCAGGTCCTCAAGAGCAAACTGCACGGAGCCATCGATGTCCGTCAGTCTGTCGTGGCCATCAACAGGAAGGCACTGCGGGTGGACCTGGACACGGGGGACAACATCTACCACCTGAAGGTGAGGGTGGGAGCTGGGGCTGGGGGGCTTGGGTGGGGCTGGGGGGTGTCAGGGCGTAGATTGAGAGGAGATCTTGGGGAGAAATAAATGTTTTCTGGGTGAGGCCCTGGCCCAGGTTGCCCAGAGCAGTGGTGGCTGCCCCATCCCTGGAGGTGTTCAAGGCCAGGCTGGATGGGGCTTGGAGCCCCCTGATCCAGTGGGAGGTGTCCCTGCCCATGGAAGGGTGGTGGAACTTCATGGGCTTCGAGGTTCCTTCCGACCCAAATCATTCCATGATTCAGTGATTCAATGATTCCATTTTTCAGTGGTTCCATAATTCCGCGATTCCCTGATGCTGTGATTCTTTGATTTCCAAGATTCCCTGATTCCATAATTATGTGATTTCCATAATTCTGTAATTCTATGATTCCATGTTTCAGTGATTCCATAATTCTATGATTCTTTGATTTCTGTAATTCCCTGATTCCATAATTATGTGATTTCCATAATTCCATGATTCTGCAATTCAGTGCTTCCCTGGTACCATAATTCCCTGATTCCCTGGTTCTGTGATCCCATATTTCCCTGATTCCCTGCTCCCCGTCCCGCAGATCAAGTCCCCGGAGCTCTTCTCCAGCTGGGTCAGCAGCCTCTGCTCCCATCACCAGGGTGAGAAGCCGGAGCCCTGCCCCAGGGGGGGCCCCGCGGGGAGGACCCCCCCGAGCACGCAGGTGGGTGGCACTTTGGGGGTGACCCTGCGAGGCCGCGCTGGGTGTGCCGGGGGCTCCCAATGGCCCCTTCTCTGCTCCCACAGGGCCCGTGGACGCGGATGCTGCCCTCGGGCAGCGCCCCTGCCCTTGGCACCTTCGCCAGCTCCCGGGACAAGGTTCAGGAGTGGCTGAAGGACAGCGAGGGGCTGGAGCGCTGCTCGGCCGGTGAGTTCAGGGGGTTTTATGGGGTGGGGGTGTGTTTTTTTTGGGGTGTGGGAGGGGTGCTCCCCGGTGCCTCCCACCCTGACAGCACCCGCCCCGCGGCAGAGCTGTCGCAGTGCCAGGTGAAGCTGCAGGAGCTGGCGAAGATGCTCCAGAGCCTGGAAGCCCTGCACCGCATCCCCTCTGCACCCCTCATCTCTGGCACCCAGGTGAGGGGGCTCGGCATTGCCCATCAGAACACGCCCTCCCCACCCCCAAATTCCTGGGGTTCAGCTCCAGCCCCCTCCTCTCTCGCTCGCAGCCCTCGGGGGCCACGGAGAGGCCAAAGAAAGGCAGGAGGACCACCAAGATCTGGTGCACCCAGAGCTTTGCCAAGGATGACACCATCGGCAGGGTGAGCAGGGAGGGGGGTCACGCTGAGCCATGGAGCCCCTCCCCAAGGGCCGTGCTGACCCCCCTGTTGTGTTGTGTTGTGTCCCCACACCCCAAAAAAAAGGTGGGACGCCTGCACGGCTCCGTCCCCAACCTCTCGCGGTACCTGGAGCAATCCCAGAGCCTCCCCCCGGAGTACGGCCAACTGCAGCGGAGCTTCTGGGTCCTGGCCCAGAAAGGTGGGGTTTGGGAGGGGTCCTGCAGCAGCAAATTGGGGTGCTGAGCACATCTGGGGGTCCCACAAGAGCAGGAGGGGTGCTGAGCCCCATTGGAGGTCCCGCAGCAGCAGGGGGGTGTGAACCCTCTTGGGGGTCCCGCAGCAGCAGGGGGGTGCTGAGCACATCTGGGGGTCCTGCAGCTCTGCAAGAGGGGGCTGAGCCTCATCGAGGGGGTGCTGAGTCCTATGGGGTGTCCCACAGCAGCGGGGGAGGGGGGATGCTGAGCGCCATTGGGGGTCCCTAGGTTGAGGGGGATTGCTGAGCCCATTTGGGGGTCCCCCAGCAGCAGGGGGCTGCTGAGCCCTATGGGGGTCCCGCAGCAGGGGGGGTTCTGGGGTGCTGGGCCTCATCCTGACCGCCCGTGTGTCCCTTGGGGCAGTGCACAGCTCCCTCAGCACCGCGGTGGCCGCGCTGGGGGCCGAGAAGGCCCGGCTGGAGGAGCTGCAGCGGGCGCTGGATCGGCGGCGTTCGGCCCCGCGCGCGGGCGGTGACGGCAACGGCGGGGTGAGGGGTGGGGGGGGCAGGGCAGCCCCCCAGGTTTGGGTCCCAGAGGGTGGTGCTGCCGGGGTGGCGGTGGGTGCTGTGAGTTAGGGGGTCTCAAACTGGCACTGGGTGATGCCCCCTCCGTGTCATCCCCCAGTGGGTGCAATGAATTGGGAGGGTCTCAGCTTGGTGCTGGGTGATGCCTCCTCCCCATCACCCACCCAGTGGGTACTGGGTGTTGCCCCTTCTCTGTTACCCCCCACAGTGGGTGCAGCAAGCTCGAGGGGCTCTCAGCTTGGTGCTGGGTGATCCCCCCTCCCCGTTATCCCCCCCAGTGGGTGCAGGGCAATCCATCCCCTCCCCATCATCCCCTTCCATGGGTGCAGTGAGCTGGGGGGGTGTATCTCGACCTGGCACTGGTGATCCCTCTCCCCATCACCCCCCCACTGGCTGAAAGGGCCCAGGTTGGGGGGGTGGGAGGGGTCTCATCACAGCCTCCCCCCCCACTCCACAGCCCACCCTGCGCCGCTTTCACTCACTCTCCGTCTCCTCGGACACCTCGCTGCACCCTGACGAGGTGAGGGGGGAGGTGGGATGGGGTGGGGGGTGCTGTTCCCACCCACCCTGGGGCCGGGGGTCCTGAGGCAGTTGTTGTCCCCCCCAGCTGGATTCGCTGCCGGCCAAGGGCCGCCAGCAGCAGCTCTCCAACCGCAGCATCGTCTCCACGGCCGAGTCCCACACCGAGTTCTTCGATGCCTGTGAGGTTTTCCTCTCCGCCAGCTCCTCCGAGAACGAGGTGGGGTGGAGGCTGGGGGGTATCAAGGAGAGGGGGGGCTCTGCTGGGGTGTGGGGGCTCTGCAGACCCCCGCTCCCCTCTGTCTCTGTGGGCTCATCTCTCCCTTCTCTTTCCCCATCCCGTCTCCATTAGTCGGCCCAAGAGCTGCCCCTCCAGCTCCCCGTGATCCCCCCCCAGCCCCTGTGTGTCCCCCCTGGTCCTCATGTTCCCCCCACCAGCCCCTGTGTTCCACAGAACCTCTATGTCCCCCCCACCCCTGTATCCCCCCTGTCCCCCCCGCCGTGCCCCTCTGTTGCCCCCATCCCTCATGATCCCCCACCCAAACCCAGCATCTCCTGCATTCCCCCCCCAGTCCCTGTATCTCCAGCTCCTCACATCCTCCCCAAACCCCCCACCCCTTTGTAGCCCCCTCCCCAGCCCCCCCTCCTCCAGGTGCTCAGAGTCTCCACAACCTGACCCCAGTGGTGGGGGGCCAGGTGCTACCAGTGCCTCCCACCCACCATACCCCCATCCCGTACCCCATCCCAGGTCCCCAGGTCCCATCCCATCCTCCTGGGGGGTCCTTCCCTCCTCCCCGGTGGGGTAACCTCCAGCCCCCCCCACTCCTTCTGAGACCCCCGACGGGTCCCCTGCACCTCCTCAGCCCTCGGATGATGAGTCCTCTGTCAGTGAGGCCCCCAGCACCTGTGAGGCTGAGCCAGGGGGACCAGGGCACCCCCAAACAGGTACGAGGGGCGGGGGGGGCATTGTGGGGGGGAATTGGCCCCACTACCCCCCGACAGGTACGGGAAGGGGCCACCGTTATGGGGGAGACCAGTGTGGGCCAGCTTGGGGGGGCACTGAAAGGGGAGGACAGGACTGGTGTGGGGTGGCTTGGGGGGGCACGGGGCGGTGTGGGGTGGCCTGGGGGGCACTTGGAAGGGGGACACCCTGATATAAGGGGGCCTGGGGGACACTGGGGAGGGACACAGATATGGGGTGGCCTGGGGGGGACACTGGTCAGGGGGGAACACTGATATGGTTTGGTCCAGGGGGGCACTGGAGGGTGAGATTGGTGTGGGGCATCTTGGGGTCACCAGAGGGGACATGGGGCAGGACTCATGTGGGGCGGGGGGGAGGGGGGCAGGTTGGGGGGCACCGAGGGGATGGGATGAGCGTGGAGTGACCCCAGGAGGCACCAGAGTGGATGGGACAGGTATGGGGTGACCCAGGGGGCACCAGGGGGGAACGGCACTGGCGTGGGATGGGGAGTTTGATGTTGGGGGGCACCAGGGAGGCACAGACTGTATGGGGCAGCGTGGGTCAGATACCCCACATACCCCCCCTTCCTCCGTGCCCCCGTTCCCACAGGATCCCCCGCCCCGGTGCCCCCGGTGCCCGCAGAGCCGCTGGAGCTGCCGGGGCCGGTTTCGGGGCGCCGCAGCCGTTTGCCCGCGCCCCCCGTGCCCCCCACAGACCTGAGCCTGTGGGGGCTCCTGCGCAGCAGCGTGGGCAGGGAGGTGTCGCGCGTGGCGCTGCCGGTGCAGCTGCACGAGCCCCTGGGCGCGCTGCAGCGCCTCTGCGAGGAGCTCGAGTACAGCGCCCTGCTCGACCAGGCCAGCCGCGCCCCCGACCCCCGGCAGCGCCTGGTGAGGGGGGACTGGGGGGCACAGGGGGCACAGGGGCATCTGGGGGGCACAGGGGCATCTGGGGGGCACAGGGGCATCTGGGGGGCACAGGGGGATTTGGGGGGCACGGAGGGATTGGGGGGCACAGGGGCATCTGGGGGGCACAGGGGCATCTGGGGAGCACAGGAGCATCTGGGGGACACGGAGGGATTGGGGGGCACAGGGGCATCTGGGGGGTACAGGGGGATCTGGGGGACACGGAGGAATTGAGGGGCACAGGGGAATTTGGGGGACGTGGAGGGATTGGGGGCACAGGGGGATCTGGGGGACACAGGAGGACATGGAAAGACTGGGGGTACAGAGGGATCAGGGGATTTGGGGGACACGGAGGGATCAGAGGACACAGGAATCGGGGGGCACAGGGGGACATGGAGGGGACACAGGAGGATTGGGGAGACACGGAGGGACCTGGGGTACGGGGGGATTGGGAGGGACACAGGGATCAGGGGGCATGAGTGGATCAGGGGGACACAGGAGGATTGGGGGAACATGGAGGGATCGGGGGGACACGGGATCAGGAGCCACAGGAGGGTTTGAGGAGTTGGGGGACTTTGGGGGCTCGGGGGAGCTCGGGGGCTGTGGGGGCCGTGGGGTCAGCGGGGGCCGCGGCGCAGGTGTTCGTGGCCGCCTTCGCCGTGTCCGCCTACGCCTCGACGTTCCACCGGGCGGGGAGCAAACCCTTCAACCCCGTGCTGGGAGAGACCTTCGAGTGCGTGCGGCCGGAGAGGGGCTTCCGCTTCATCGGGGAGCAGGTGGGAACGGGGACGGGAACCGGGACCGGGACGGGGATGGGCAGAGTGGGAGGGACGGGACAGGGATGGGAGGAGTGGGATGGACGGGACAGGGTGGGGATGGGACAGGGATGGGACATGGATGGGACAGGGATGGGCAGAGTGGGATGGACGGGACAGGGATGGACAGGGATGGACAAGAGTGGGATGGACTGGACAGGATGTGGGTGGACGGGTCGGAGAGTGGAGATGGATGGGGAGCTGGACATGGATGGTAATGGAGCTGGACAGAATGGGGATGGGGAACAGGGATGGAGAAGGGAAGGGGGCAGGGACAGAGCTGGATGGAATGGGGTTGGGGACAGAGCCAGATGGGGCAAAGGAGTGAGGTGGAAGCTGGACAGTGACAGGGAGTGCGGACAGAGTTGGATGGGGAATAGGGATGGAGATGGATGGGGTGGAGAGTGAGGATGGAACTGGACAGGATGGGAATGGGGAGCAGAGATGGAGCTGGATGGGACAGGACAAGGAGCAGGGACAGAGCTGGATGGGGTGGCGTGTCCCTCTCCCTCCTCCAGGTGTGCCACCACCCCCCCATCTCCGCCTGCCACGCCGAATCCGACAACTTCATCTTCTGGCAAGGTGGGCGTCAAGGGAGGCGTTGAAGGGGGGGGACATGAGGGGACCAAGGGGTCTCACCTCCTCCACCCCTCCCTTCCTGCCCCCAGACATGAGGTGGAAGAACAAATTCTGGGGCAAATCCCTGGAGATCGTCCCGGTGGGCACCGTCCACGTCCAGCTGCCCAGGTGAGGCCGCAGGTGGCGGCTCTGGCGCGGCGCCCGCGCTGTCCCCGCTCGGTGGCCGACGCTCGGGGCTGCCGTGCAGGACCGGGGACCACTTCGAGTGGAACAAGGTGACCACCTGTGTCCACAACGTGCTCAGCGGCCCCCGCTGGGTGGAGCACTACGGCGAGGTGCTCATCCGCAACACGCGCGACGCCTCCTGCCACTGCAAGATCACCTTCTGCAAGGTGCCCCCCCCTTCCACGTGCCCCCCCCTTCCACGTGCCCCCCCCTTTCCATCTGCCCCCCCTTTCCATCTGCCCCCCCTTTCCATCTGCCCCCCTATTCCATAGCCCCCTACTTCCATGTGCCCCCCTTTCCATGTGCCCCACCTCCCTTTCCATGTGACCCCCCTTCTATGTGCTCCCCCCTTTCCACATTCCCCCCTTCCATATGACCCCCTTTTCATGTGCTCCCCCTTTTCCATTTGCTCCCCCCCTTCCATCTGCCCCCCACACACACTTTTCATGTGCTTCCCCTTTTCCATGTGCCCCTGTTCCTTATGCCACCCCCCTTCCATGTGACCTCCCCTTTCCCCATACCCCCCCCCCCTCACTCAGCCCCCCTCCCCTTTCCCCGTGCCCCCCCGACCCCGGTGCAGGCGCGGCACTGGGGCGCGGGGGCACACGAGGTGCAGGGCGTGGTGCTGAGCCCCAGCGGAGCGGTGCTGGAGCGCCTGGCTGGGAAGTGGCACGAGGGGCTGCAGCGAGGGCCGGCGCCGGGCCAGTGCCTCTGGAGAGCCAGTGAGGAGGGGGCCCGGGGGGGGGGAATACCCCATCCTGAGGGGAGGGGGGATGGAGATACCCCATCCTGGGGGTGGTTTGGGGGGGGAATAACACATTTTGGGCTAAATACCCCATGCTGGGGGTAAATTACTTGCCCTGGGGGGGCGGGGGAATAACCCATCCTGGGGTGGGGGGCAGAATACCCCGCCTGGGTGGGGAGGATTCCTTGCCTGGGGGACAGATACCCCATTTTTGGGGGGAAAACCCTCTGCTGGAGGGGAGGTACTCAACCTGTTGGGGAATTCCTTGCCCTGAGGAGGTGTGGGGGGGGAGATACCCCACCCGGGGCGGGTGTCTCAGCATCCTTCCCCCCCCCCTTTCAGACCCCATGCCCCGTGACCACGAGAAGAACTACGGCTTCACCCAGTTTGCCCTGGAGCTGAACGAGCTGACGCCGGAGCTGCGCCGCGTCCTGCCCTCCACCGACACGCGCCTGCGCCCCGACCAGCGGTGAGCACCCCTTCCCCCGCACCAGGGCCGAGGGCACCCACCCTGCCCGGGACCCCACAGGCATTTCTTGCCCCTCCACCCCCACCCCAGGTACCTGGAAGAAGGGAACGTGGCAGCAGCCGAGACGCAGAAGCGCCAGATTGAGCAGCTGCAGCGCGACCGACGCCGCGTGATGGAGGAGAACAACATCACCCACCAGGCTCGGTTCTTCAGGTCCAACTTTTGAGGGGGGGGCGTCACGGGGGGCTCCTGGGGCTGGGGTATGGGCCAATTGATGGGGCACAGGGAGATATGGGGGAATTGGGGTCTTGGTGGCACCCAGATGTGACCTGTCCCCCCATCCCGTGGAGGAGAACATCACCCACCAGGCTCGCTTCTTCAGGTCCAACTTTGGGGGGGGGGACACCAAGAGGGGCTCCTAGGGCTCGGATATGGGGCAGTGGATGGGGCACAGGGGGATGAAGGGCTCTCAGGGAATGGGGAGGGACATCTGGGGGTCTTGATGGCAACAGGACACGACCCCCAGCCCCATCCCTTGGAGGAGAACAACATCACCCTGCAGGCTTGCTTCTTGAGGTCCAACTTTGGAGGGGGGGTCACGGGGGTCTCGGGTATGGGGCAATGCAGGGGATATGGGGCTCTTGGGAATGGGAGAGACCCCTGAGGGTCTTGATGGCACCCAGACATGACACCCCCCACACACACACTCCATCCCATGGAGGAAGAAAAGAACATCACCCACCAAGGCTCACTTCTTCAGGTCCAGGATTGGAGGGGAGGGCTCCCAGGGCTGGGGTACAGAGCAGTGCATGGGGGGGGATATGGGGCTCTCAGGGAAGACCCCCGGGGGTCCTGGTGACCCCCCCCAACCTAACCCCCCAGGCGGCAGCTGGATGCCAATGGCAGGGAGACGTGGGTCACCAACAACACCTACTGGAAGCTGCGCCTGGACCCCGGCTTTGCCCACCTGGACAGCGCGGTGCTCTGGTAGTGCCCACCCTCCCCCAGGGTGGGGTGCTGAGCCCCGCCCCCCCCCCCCCTCCAGCTCATCGCAGCAGTGGTGCCCAGCAGGGGGAGGGGCTGGTCCCCCCTGCACTGAGGGTGCAGTGCCCATCCCCCCCCCCCTCCCCCGTTTTGGTGGTGTTTAAGCAAAACTGTGATAAAATGAGGGGACACAGGTAGTGCCCCCCCACCCCCCCAACCCAACCCAAAGCTGGTTGGGGCACTGGGGGGCAGGGGCTGGCAGTGCCCCCTCTCCCTCCAAACCCTGGGGGGGCACAGGACTGCTGGGTTTTTGGCACTCTTGGAGGAGGGCGGAGCAATGGGGGGTCTTGGGGTGCCTGCAGGCGGGCAGAGCCCCCCCTTCCTCCCCGCATTTGAGCACTGGGGCTGCTCTAATAAAGGCTGCAAAGAGCTGGGGTGTGCAGAGATCTTCCTCCCCTACCTCTTCCCGCAGGGCTCAGGACCCTCTTCCTCGCTGGGGATGCTTGGATCCTCCCAATTAAGGAGGGAGGGGGCAATTACCCCCCCCACACCTCAGTTTTACCCCCCACCTCTCGTACACACAGAGACCACAGAGTCCCCTGGCGTCCCCTTTATTGCAAGATATGCTGCTGCCCCCCCGCCCCCCGCTGGGCATGGGGTGGGGGGGGCTCAATAAATACTTCAGCATGGACATCCCCCCCTAAAAACCACTGACAACAACACCCCCTGGCACCCCAACCCCCCCCCCATCCCCTCCCCATTTGCCCCCCCGTGACCCCTCTGGGGTGGCACCGGGGGCTGATTGTCGGCTGCAACCCCCCCCCTGCCCCGTGCTCAAGATATGGGTGTTAAAAGAGTGGGAGAGGGGGGCACACGGGACCCCTTGCACCCCTGGTGTTGGGGTGCCCAGGGTGGGGGGGCTCAGCACCCCCCTCTCTCCGCCAAAGTGGCTCAGTTGCCATAGAAGCCGTAGTAGCTGCTGTCGGCCGCGGGGTCCTTGTCGTAGAGGTCACCGTTGCGCGGCGGGGGGGTCCCCTCGGTGCTGGAGGGGTACGGGGGGGACACCCGCCGCCGCTTGCACTCGTAGAGCCCCGAGTCCGAGGAGTCCCCAGAAGGAGGGGGCTCAGGGGGGGCCCAGCCCTCCATCACTTCCTTCCCCTTCTCCTCCCGGGGGTCCCGGTACCAGCCCAGCGCCCCAGAGTTCCAGCCCCCCGTCCCCCCGAAAGCCCCCGGCCCCTCGCTGGGGTAATAGGGCAGGGGGGGATGTGGGGCAGGGAGCAGGGGGAAGGGTTTCACCCCATAGGGCACCAGTTTGCCCCCTCCGTACCCCGTGTCGTAGCCGCCATATTCCAGCGCCCCGGCCGCGGGCGGCTGCTGGGGGGCCAAGAACCAGCGTGGGGGGTCCTTGGGGGGCAGGGGCAGAGCAGCCCCCCGCTCGCCCCCAAAGAAGCGCCCGGGGGGCAGTGGGTACTGCTCGGGCACGAAGGGCTGGAAGCGGGGGGCTGGCAGGAGCTGCTGGCAGGCGGGGGCATCTGGGGGAGACGGGGTGAAGCGATCGCCCTCCGAGGCCGCATACATCCTGGGGGGTCACAGGGGGGAGTCAGGGGGTGCCCTCCTGCCAGCCAGGGCTGGGGGGTGTGTGTGGGGGACCAGTGGGAGGAGGAGGGGACACTCACGAGTCAAAGTTGTCCCGGAAGCCTTTGGCGAAGGGGTTGTGGTCGATCTTCAGCTGGGTGATCTGGGGGAGTGGGACATGAGGGTGGGGGGGCTGCTGCCAGCCTGACAAACCCCCCCCCCCCTCGGGGGTGTGCCTCCCTCCATCCCTTTGCCCTTCAGCAGCCCCCACCTCGCCAGCGTCCCCTCTCTGTCCCAGGATGCCCACCCAGCACCCATGGGGGGACTCGGCCATTGCTGGGGGGTGTTGGGATACAGGGGTGGTACTGGGATACTGAGGGGAGGGGGAAGCATTACAGGGTGCTGGGATGCTGAGGGGGTGCAGGTTATACTGGGGGGGTTACTGGGATGCTGAAGGGGTTCAGCAGGAGGTACTGGGATGGAGGGGGGGTTACTTGGATGTTGAGGGGATGCTGGGGGGTTCCTGGATGCTGAAGTACCAGGGGTTGCAGCGATCCTGCAGCGGCGGGGGGGGGGGGGGGAGGAGGGAAGGGGGCGTGGGGAGATGCTACAGGGGTTTCAATGATGCTGGGGACCTCGGGTGGTGGGCTGGGTAGGATGCTCTGTGGGGGCACCAGGGTTACTGGGGGGATACTGGAGATGTATCAAGGGTTTCTGTGGTACTGGGGAGGATACTGGGGGTGGTGGTGCTGTGGCTCCTGTGCTGCTGTGGGGGGGGAGGGGACCTACACAGGGGAGGAGGGGTCTCCTACTCACATCAGCGTTCTGGTAGGCCGTGACGGCGATGAACTGGGTCTCAGGGAAGGCGAAGGTGTGAGTGTGTGGGGAGGGGGTCGCATCCTCACCCCCCTCGCCCTCCTTCACCTCCGTCACGTGCAGCCGGGGCTGGTACTTGTGCAGCGACTGCAGCACGATCATCTGCGGGGGGGGGAAGGGGGCAGCAGGTGTTCAAGGTGGGCACCTGGGGGGGGAACCTGGCACAGCCTGGAACGGTGGTGGGACCCTCACCTGGCCAACATTGTTGGCTGCACCTTTGTTGTTGGTGAGCTTCAGCTTCCCAAAGGAGACCTCCTGCCGCATCCAGTGGGCGCCTGTGTTGGGTGAATCGGGGTGCAGGTACAGGCGGTTCCCTGGGGAAAAGGGAGAGGGGTGCAGGGGGGGGAATAGCAGGAATGGGGTCACACCTTGTTCAGGCTCTGGAGGATGAGGAAGGAGCTGGGGGGAGGGGGCTGTACCTGGCATGTTGCCCTCAGCTTTGCCACACTGCACCCACTTGCCGCCCTGGTAGCGCCAGTGATGCTGGTCCACCAGAACCACGTCCACGCAGACGCTGTAGTGGGCCACGGGGTTGAGCCCCGAGAGGCTGAAGCTGAGGAACGGGAACATGCGCCTGGGGAGGGAACAGAGGTGCAGGCAATGTCACCCCCCCCACCCCTGGGGAGAGGGACTTCGGGGTGGGGGGTGGTACAGCTCTGCCTCGCGCAGTGGCGATGGAGAAATTGAGGCACACGATCGGCCTCCCCCATGCCCAGCCGGGTGCCCACAAGGAGGTGAGTGACCCTGGCAGCTGGGGGGTTGCTCTCGGGGCCCAAATCTGTGCATGTCCTCCCCTTCCCCCTCCCCTCCCCCCCCCCCCCCCCCCCCTCACTGGCATCTTCCTCCCCCTCCCCTTGCACCTTCCGGATCGGAAACCAACACCACTGCTATTTCAGGCTGGGCGCCAGCCTGTGCCAAGGGCAGGAAGGGGACAGGATGGGATGGACTTGGGGGGGTGGAACAGTGGAACACGGTCCCTGGGGCTGCACCCCACTGTCCCCCTGCACCTGGGGAGGACCCCAAATCCCAGCGCTGGCTGCCACGCTCACACACCGCAAGTTTGTGGCTCACACACCGCAAGTTTGGTCCCTTCTTTTCCATCCCAGATCCAGTAGCCCCAGTATTCCCAGTTGCTGGCTTGGGATTGCAGTAGGGGCCTCAAGCTGTGGTTAGGGGGCCTTATTCTGGGCCCCCCACCAACAGAGCTTGGCTCTTCACCCACACCACTTTGGAATTTGCTGGAGTTTTGGCTTTTGGTGGCTGGAGCTGGAAACCAGCACCAGCCCCAGCACCACCAGCAGCCCCAAGGGACATAGAGGAACCCAGCCCTCCTCCCAGCTTTGCCTGGTTGGATGCACACAGGGTGATGGGATTCATCCTGACACCCCAAACTTTTGGGGGACAGGGCTGGGGGGCTGCAGCCCCACACAACCTCTCCCTCTCTCCTCGCCTCTTCCTCCCTTCCTTGAGCTTTGCTTCTCAGTGCAGGGGGGGTGAGGGTTGGGGGCAGCCGGTGCCAGGGGATGGGTTTGGCCCCCCTTTCATTTCCTCAAAGCACTGGTATTTCTCCTAAAACAGGTGCTGGGGCTTCTCTGAAAGGGCAAACCTTGCCCAGCTGAGGGGTCCCACGTGGGGCTGGGGGTTTCCACCTGTCCCCGCTACCAGCGAGGAACGTGGGTGTCCAGGATGGGTTTTAGGGCTGCTCCGTGGAGTTGAGCTCAGCCCAGCTGCTACCCAGCAAGAGCAAAGAATGGAGCTGGGCAGGAATCACCTTTGTAATGGGGTTAGTGATGGATATGTATTTGTGTGTGGGGTTTATTTGCCACCCCCAATCATGGGATGGGGATGCCCTGTCTTCCCTGGCATCTCCCGGCCACCCCAGTGTTTTCCCACCAGCCCCAGAGCAAGGACCCGTGGGCTCATCACAGGGATGGCATCAACGGGTCTGCTGAGCCCCTTGAGCCACGGCCCAGCCCCTGGGCACGACCCGACAGGTCCAAAATACAGGCAATAAGCAAAGCAAGGGACCGGGAGACCGGGAGCAGGAGCACGCGCAGCTCCGGTTGCCCTCTGAAGCGTGGGGCAGCGGCTGCGGCCCCGCAGGAAGGGCTGGCTCGGGCACCTGGGGAAGCGGCGTGCGAAGGGCGGTGGAAAGAGCGCTTCAGCCCGCGCCGCTGACTCAAAACTGCCCTTGCGAGAGAGAGGGGAAAAGAAAAAGAAAGCAGCGCTCGCGGTGAGGAGCAGCGCACGTGCTCCCCGGGGCTGGGATGGATGGTGGCCCCGAGCATCCCAGGTACCCCTGAGCATCTCAGGTACCTTTGAGCATCCCGGGTACCCCCTGAGCATCACCGGTATCCCTGAGCATCACCGGTATCCCTGAGCATCTCCGGTATCCCTGAGCATCCCGGGTACCCCCGAGCATCCCAGAGTACGGCAAAGCCCTGGCAGATCCCATCTCACCACTCGCGTGCTGAATGCGGGAAGCGTGCGGGGCTGCCACCTCCTCCTCCTCCGGCGCGAGAGAGCCGCGGCGGTGTCGAGGGACGGTGGTTCCTGTCACCGATAAAAGCTGCAGCCACATCAAAGGGCGGCAGCCAGGGGGCTGCGCTGCCTGCTGCCCCCGCCGAGCGCTCGCAGGGTGCCGCCTCGCCACCGCAACGGGGTGGCAAAGCTGGCACAGGCTCCTGCCACAGCAGCGGCGGGGGGACGGCTGGTCCCGGGGTGCTGCACCAGCCCCGAGCTGCTGCAAGGAGCAAGGAGGAAGAAAAACAGCCCTTTTGCTTTTTTTTTTTTGCTGGTGGTTTTTGTTTCACCTTGCTCTCGCCTCGCCACCGCCGGCTCCGCGAGCCTCACGCTGCTGGCAGAGCAGAGCCAGAGTCGCAGCTCGAACGCTGCCGCGGTGCAAACCGCAGGGCCCGGCCGGGGCACGGGAGGGTGGGGGTTAAGACCCGAAACCATGCAGGCCTCGCGTTTATTTTTACATCCCGCAGCGCAGCCAGCGCTGGGCTCCCCTGGGTTTGGGCTCTGCGGTTCGGGAGGTGCCGTGGCGGGTGCAGGATACTCCAAGCCAGCTCACACATCCCCTACTCCCCGTGCACCCCAAAATCGGTGGGAACCTCTGGTTCCCCTCCCTTTACATCTTGGTTGCTGGAGCTTTGGAAGGGACTCCTGGTGCTCAGGCTGTCCCAAAGTTTGTCCCTCCGTGAACCCCTCAGTTTTGGGGGCAGGCAGGCGTGTTGTCATGGGACAGCAGAGCCAGGGGACACAGGGAGCTGGGGGAACAGCAGCACATCCACAGGACACGGGTGGTAAGAGGATGCTAAGTGACAAGGGACCCTGGTGACACTGGGGTCCTGGGGACACCGGGCGCAGGGAAAAGAGGTCCAGAATAAACCAGGTGGCCACCTGCAAACCTGGCAGGAGACAGGAGTGCAACCCCCCCTGCCCAGCCCTGCCTGCAGCCCCGAGGGGGCTGCTGGCTTTCTGAGCTGCCTCCTCTCCCAGCGCCACCCAGCGCGTCCCAGCCCAAGCGGCCGCAAGAACCACGGCCGCGTGGGAGATCAGAGCAGCCCCCGCTGCGCTCCACCTGCCCCCCACACCCACCGCACGCTGCGAGGTGCAGCTGTGCAGCACAGCTGCTTGGCACGGTGACATGGCACAGCTACACGGCAATGCTTTGCGTGGTGACATGGCACAGCTGCATGGCAATGCATGACATGGTGACTTGGCACGGCTGCATGGCAATGCATGGCACAGTGGCTTGGCACTACATGTCATGGTGACGTGGCGTGGCTGCACAGCAATGCATGGCACAGCAGACTGGTGCTGTGGGGCTCCCTTGGCACAGCTGCATGGCTGTACAGCATGCCATGCTCATGGCACGGTGCTACGGCATGGTGTGGCTGCACGGTGCCATCAAGTTGCTTGGCACAGCTTCATGGTTGCACGGCAAAGCTGCTCAGCGTGGCATGGTGACACGGCCCAGCCGCACGGCAATGCGTGGCACGATGGCACAGTGCTGTGGGGCTGCTTGGCACAGCTGCATGGTTGCATGGCATGGCTGCATGGCTTGACATGGTGCTATGGCACGGCTGTATGGCACAGCAGGGCTGCACTGCACACAGCATGGCACAGGTGCTTGGCACAGCTACGTGGCACAGCTACACCACTGCATCCAACCCCACAGAGCTGCCAGTCGGGCATGGGGGTCCCACCCTGCATGGGAACAGCAGCTGCCAGCCTAGGCAAAACACCCCCAAGTCCCCCCAGAAGGGCAAAGCCAGCCCTTGGGTTCCCCCAGGTGTGCAGCCACCACCCGCACCTCTCCTTGTGTCTCCAAATCTGTCCCCCTCAAAGGCAATGCCAATCCTCGTCCTCCAAGTGCAAACCATCCACAGAGTCCTCTTCAAAGGCAATGCGATCCCTTGCGTCCCCAAATGCAAAGACAGACCCTCTCCTCCCCCCCAAAGCCCAGCACCATGTGCCCCCCAAAATGCGACGGCAGCCCCTGCATCCCCTCAAGAAGCAACACCAGCGCTGGTTCTGTGGCAAAATCTGTGGTGGGAATTCCCCGGACCCTTTGCAGCCGAGGTGATGCTGAGGCCTTGGGGGTTTCCACAGAAATCCTGCCCGGATGGAGCCCCCGAGAGCTGTGGGGGCAGAAGGGGGACCCGTGACCCACGTGGGGCAACAGCAGGAAATCAGGTTTTGCTGGGGATGAGTGGGTGTGGGATGGCGTGGGATGGCACGGAACGGCATGGGATGACATGTCAGAGCTGGACAGAGGGAGCAGGTAGGAACGGTGCCAGAGGGGCAAATCCCAGTACTCGACCAGTTTCACCCCAGTGCCAGCATCTCCCACCCAGCCTCAGCTCCTCTCTGTGGGGACACAACAGGCTGCACCCCAGAACATCAGCACCAAGAAAGAGGCTCAGCCCAGTGAGAGAGGTTCCCACAGCACCAGTGGGACAGCATGAGTCCCATGTGGTGCCCCAGAGCCCCCAATCCTGGTGGGTGCCTGTTTTGGGGCACACTCCCCCCAAGCCCCTGCTTTTGGGGTTTTCCTGTGTCTCAGCGGGGCTGCAGCCGGGCCCTGCGCGCGGATCTTTGCAAAGCAGCTCAGGGTCAGGCAAAGCGGATGTTTTGCAGCTCTGAGTTTGATGTCTCCCTGGGGCTGGGTTTGCTGTGAACCCCCAATCCCACCCCACAGAACACACGCCCCCTGACCCCCAGCCCCTCTGCAGAGCCATTGAGGGGGAAGGAGCTGCAAAAAGGGGCCTAAAACTCCCTGGTTTCGTGCTAGCAGAGCCCAGGTGCGCAGGATGGGATCTCTCAGTGCACCCCAGTTTTCAGGCCCTCAGTGCCAGATCCTGACCCACCCTGACACAGCAGGGATGGGCACTACAGCCATGAAAAGAGAGGAGAGAAAGCAACAGGGTGAATTTCAGCCAATTCCTGTAGGACCTGAATGATGGTGGTGGAGAAACAACAATCTAGGGGACAAAATACCCTTGCGCATCCCCTTGCCCGGTGCTGGGTGTGCATCACCCCATCCATACTGGTGCCAGTTTGCTGCCATGTGGCCATGAGCCCGGTGGGAGAAGCTGGAATGGGAACGGCGGTGGCAAACCAAGCGGCCCTAACGCGTTTAGACTTCCACCACGTTTAGCAGGTCGGGAGCAGCATCGAAGTGACACTGTCTGTCTCGGCCGAGGGACGAAGGGGAGAGCGCGCTGAGCGTCGCTGCCGGCAGCCCCGGCGCTGGCCACGCAGAGACCCCCTTGGGCAAGGGGGTAGTGGTGGCAGAGGGGTGAGTGTCACTGTAGAGGGAGATGGGGGAGCTCTGCTAGCTGCCCCCCATGTGGAACTGCCCTTGTGCCCCCCTTGCTATGGATTTTTGGGAGCCACGGCACCACTCCTGAGCCCGATCTGGAGGGTGCTGAGCTCCGTGCTTGGTACCACCACACTCACAGACCCCTCTTCACCTCAGCACGATCCCACTGAGACCCCTCCAACCTGTACCCCCCACCCACATCATCCGAGGATGAGTTTAGAGTGGGCACCAGCCTTTTGGGCTTTCTTGCTCCAAGTTGGGGCGCCTCCATCGTCTCCCCAGAGCTTGGTATGACACCCAGCTCCCTCCAAACCCTGCAAGAAGGGTTGTTGACAGAGCTGGGGGGCCCTTTAGCCCCTTCAACCCCTTCCCCAACCTGTGTACCCCCAGGTGTGATGCATCAGGGAGGGGACAGCAGGTCCCCGGTGTCACCACCAACCGCACCCAGGACGTTGCCAAAATGCTCCCCCTACCCCAGGCATGTGCAGGGCACCCAGAGGGAGGGCAGTAAGCAGTGGGGGTGTCACCCACCCACCATGCTCCTGGGGTGGTACCAACTGGGCTCTCACAACTTGTTGCAGCGCTGAGCTCAGGACACAGCCCACGGGTCAAGGCCAGACTCCCAGCACCATCTCCATGAGCTTCCTGGCACAACTCAGAGGTCCAGAATCCCTTCTCCCACACCAACACCAGTGGGGACACTCTCAGACCCTCTTCTCTTTCCAACAAGCCTCAGCTCCCCTGGAAACTGAACCTGGAGGAGTCTGGTCAGCTTTGCTTCTGCACTTTTTTCCTTGCACACAGACAGACATCACCCCCAGACCCACAGGGACAGGGATCCCCTCCTTGCTGATGGGGACCCCCAGCCCCACAAACATCCCACACACAACTTCCAGCCCTTTGAGGAGACAACGCGGGAACCTCCAGACTCTTGGGGAGACAACGTGGGAACCTCCAGTCCCTCATGGTGCTGGCCACCCCGCAGCCCCCCAGCCTGTCCCGCACCCCTCTCTGCCCCCCACTGCCTGTGTGCCCACCCCAGCATTCCCAGTGCCCCTGCCCACGCCAGACCCCCCAACTTCTCTTCTGCTTTGGGAAGACAATGTGGGAACCTCCAAGCCCCTCATGCCACCGGCCACCCCAGATCCCCACCTTCTCCTCTCCTTTGGGGGGACAACAGAGCAGCCTCCAACCTCTTGGGGGGAAAACGTGGGAACCTCCAAGCCCCTCACCATGCCACGCACCCCCCAGCACCCCTCTCTGCCCTCACTGCCAGCATCCCCAGTGTCCCTGCCCACACCGGACCCCAAATCCCCCCTTGCTCCTCTCCGATGCCCGTGGGGGTCCCGGTGCCACCCGTCCCGCTCCCCGCCCCGTCTCACCTGCCCTGTTTGGTGATGATCATCTCTGTCTGGTGCCGGTGGAACTTTGCCCACAGCGGGAAGTTGTTGAGCATCACCTGGAGCCTCCCCGCCGCGCGGTACCCGGGCAGCGCGCACAGAGCGGCGGCGCGGGGGCACAGCGGCCCCCCCCAGCCCCGAACCCCCCATCCGGGCACCCCCCTTCCCCGTACCCCCCATCGGGGGCGGCGGGAGGCGGCGGCGGAGCCCGATACGGGGGACACGGTCCCAGAAACCGGTTGCCGAAGCCCCCGGGGGCTCCGTAAGGCAGCTGGGGGGGTTGTCCCGGCTCCGGTACCCCCCCTCCATCACCGTAATAAGCTGCTTCCCGGGGTCCCGGCGGTTCTTTGGCACCGCTGAGCATGGGGGCTGCGGGGCGGGGGGCTCCGGTGCCCGGTTCCAACGCGCCCATGGGCGGGCGGGGGGCACCGGCCCCGCTTCAGCCTCTCATTTAGGGTGGGGGTGGGGGGGGCAGAAAGGAAGAGGTCTCGGAAACCGGAGCCTTTCAGCGCTGCCCACCCCGCCGGGGTCCCGCCGCCCCCTCCATGCCCGGCGGGGACGGGGGGACGCGGGGCGGCCCCGTGGAAATCCAAGAGGGACAAAAACACCCCCCTAAAAACGCCCTAAAAAATCCCAAAATGCCCTAAAAGACACCCCCCCCCCCCAAAAAAAAAAAAAGTCCGAAATACCCCCAAAAACTGCCGCCCAGGGGGAGGGGGGAACACCCACTGCTACCCCTGCTCTCACTCGCCCCACCTGCCCATCCCCGTGGCCCCGCGCCTCTTTATCCAAAGAAGCGGCTCCGCACCGGCAGCTCCGCCCCCGCCCCCGCCCCCGCCGGCCCCCCGGGGCGGGGGGAGCGAAAACGGGGCGGGCAGGGGGCGGGGAGCGGGGCGGAGGGGGGGGGGCGGACAAGCGGGGAGTGGGAGGCGGGGGAGAAGGACGGGGGAGGGTGGGGGATGCGGAGGAGGAGGGGGTGGGCGGCATGGGGGGATGTTGGGCACTGGGGAGGTGAGAGGGGATGGGGGGACACGGGAGGGGATGGGGGATGCGGAGGAGCAGGAGTGGGGGAAATGAAGGGACACAGGGGACATGAGGGGACATGGGGCACTGGGAGAATGGGGAGGGAATGGGGGACACAGGAGGCGATGGGGGACATGGGGTACTGGGGAAGTGGGGAGGTGGGAAGGAATGGGAGAACACGGGAGAGGACGAGATGCATGGGGAGTGGCATGGGGACACTGGGTGTTACTGGGGGAGTGGGGAGGTGGGAGAGGATGGGGGGACACGGGGGGAGCCGAGGCCGTGAGACACTTGCAGGGGTGGGGACACAGGAGGGGACAGGGACACTGGGGGGACAGAGAGAGGAGTGACCAGGGGGACAGGGCGGGAGCCACACTCTTGTCCGTATCTGGGGGCTCTGGTTGACAACCTGTCCCACCTCCTCCCAGGACCCTTAATTAATCTGTTAATTAGCCTGGGGTGCTGTGTGGGCCGGGGGGAGGGGGGTGGGGGTATCGTGTCCTTCCCCCCAGGGAGATCCCCCAGCCCTGTGTGGGTCTGGGTGCCCCTCAGTCCCCCAATATTTTTGTCCCCCTGGTGTCACAGCAGACACGGAGGTGGCTTGGGCTGGGTCTGGGGGCTCACCCCACTCCTGACCCCCTTCCCTTCCTGCCTAGTTTTGGGGAAGGGGGGGTCTGTGTTCCCAGGAGGGCTGGGACACAATCCATGCCCACCGTCCAAGCCCACCCCAAGGCCAGGCCTTCTCGGCTCCTGTCCTTGACCCTGGGTGCTGGGTGGGTCCCGTGTCCCCTGGAGCCCCCCCGAAGGCATTTTGCTCCGAGGGGGGCCGCTTGGCAGCTGCCCAGCTCAACACCCATCAATACTTTCCATTCCCAGTGGGGTGGCAGGGTGGGGGACAGCTGGGTGCCACCCCATGCCCATTGCATCCACAGAAGGATGAGTGATGCTGCCCCCGTGTCCCCTCCTGGGGTCTGGGCTCAGCCTGGGGGTCCCCTGTGGAGTGGGGAGAAGAAAGGGGTGCGTGCCAAAGCCACATCCAAATCCCTTGGGATCTGAGACCTTGGTGTCACAGGTGACAGCCCTGGGGGGCGGGGGGGGGGGGGGGGGCAGAGAATGGGGATAGAGATGGGGATGGAGATGGGGATGGGGATAAGGGTGGAGATGGGATGGGGACCAAGATGGAAATGGGGACAGGAATGGGGATGAAGATGGGGACAGGGTTTAACAAGGAGACAAGGATGAGGAAGGGACCAGGGATGATGATGAAGATGGTGACAAGGATGTGGATGGAGACAGGGATGAGGATGGGGATGGGGACAGGGATAGGGATGGAGACCTATCTGCTCCCCCCCCCCCCCCGAGGGGTCCGGCTGTGGGGCAGGAGGAAATGGGGAGGTAAGGATATGTGGGGCAGAGGCTGTGGCCTGGCCATGGGAGGGGATGGCCGGGACCCCCATGTCCACTCCCCTGGCCGGCGCGGGGATCTCCAGGGGGTTGTGTATTGGCCCATGAGACACAGTTTAGCAGCCCTTCCTGCCACCTTTTCACCGGGGTCATTGTTCAGAGGGGTCCTGGGCTTCAATCCCTATGCAAAGCCCCCCCCTGCTGTCCCCCTTCCCCTCCTGCCTTTCCGGCTCCCTGCCAGCTCCTGCCGGCCTCAAATCCCCTGGGAGTGGGCGGGGGGTGGGTGTGGGTGTGTGTGGGGGGTGTAGAGGGGATGGGGGGGGGGGGGGTGGAAATGCTGTGGTTGGGAGGGGTGTGTGGGAGTGTGGGAGATTGTGAGGGGAGGGATGACAGAGCCCCCCAGTGCTCACCTCTGGCCTGGTGCGTGCACACATGCACTTACACACTTGCACACTCCTGCACACACCTGCACACGTGTGTCTACCCCTCCCTGCTCACAGTGCACAGTGTTTGCATCCAGGACAGAGCACAGAAGCTTCCCTCCCCTCCACCCCCACCCCCGGGCACCCCCCGAGCTGCAAGGCACTGCCACCCCCTCCCATCCATCCACCAGGAATCCCCCCGCAAAGTTCCCAAGTGAGAAAAAGAAGGAAAACCAAGGAAATTTCCAGATTTTTTTTTTTCCTAGGAGGCAAAATAACGGCAGGAGGGGGGGTTAGGGATGGGGGGGGGCTATTATTAACAAGGAGGGGAGCAAGTGCTGCGCCACATGCGCTCCCTGACGTCACGCTGTGCTAATTCATTCCTGTTAGACCGTCGCCCGCGAGGATAAATTCACAGGCACAACCCCCCCTCCTGCACAACCCCCCCTTGCACAACCTCCTCCCCCCCACCCCGCTGCGAGCTCTGCTGCCCAGGCGGGTGTCAGCCTTGCCAGCATCCCCGCTGTGCCCGCAGCCAGGGACCTGCCACCGCCACCCCGCGTCCCCCCCGGGGGCTTCTCGGACTGTGTGATGGGGACAGCAGGGTGGGGGTGTTGGGATGGAGAAGTGTTCTGTCCCCAGGGTGTCACATCCTTGAGTCTTGTGTCCCCGCTCCCCCCCATCCCCCCTCCCCCCGGTAAAGTGACACCGGGGACGCTGCCATCCCTGGGAGACACAGCGGGGCTCCTGGGGCGACGGGTGTCACGCGTGTCCCTGCGCAGGGGGGACTCGCTCGGGGCCAGCAGGAGAGGAGAGCTGGGAGCCGTGTCCTCACCATCACCTCGAACAGCCCCATCTGCCAGCGACAGGGATGCTCCAGGGCTTCCTCAGCCCAGGATGCAGTCTTGGTCCCCTCCAAAGCGGCGTGCCTTGGGGTGGGACAATCTCTGAGCCAAGCGACCTGAGCTGCGCCCTCCATGGAGAGGGAGCACCAGGATTTGGGGTCCAAACCCCTTTACAGATGGGCAGCAGCTCTCCAGCAGCAGCAAAGCCAACTTGGTACTCTCACCTACAGGGCCTTCCTGGAGAGCAGGAGCTCTGGGACCTCCTCAGGGCTGAATTCCCCCACTTCAAACCCCTGTGCCTCAGTTTCCCCCCTGCAAGCAGCTGATGCAACGTGGCACTTGGCACACAGAGCATTGCTGTGAGTGCAGGGCTGGCGGATGAGGGTGGCACCACGTGCCCCCAATTGCCCAGTTCCCCCCCGGCCACCCGTTTGGTTTCTGCGCTTGCCAAAACGCCAGCGCCCGCAGCGGGGCTGTGGAGGAAGCAGCTGGTGCTGCAGGATGCTGGTGCTGAGCTCACAGCCCCACGGGCTCTGCGCCACGGGCCACATCCCTCCCCAACCACTGAGCCCGTGCCCGTCCCCTGCAGGGCTTCCAGTGTCCC
Organism: Tapera naevia; assembly: GCA_033556795.1. Lineage (NCBI taxonomy): Eukaryota > Metazoa > Chordata > Aves > Cuculiformes > Neomorphidae > Tapera > Tapera naevia. Next base: position 94,930 of record JAUMJJ010000524.1, on the reverse strand, counting down.
CAGAGCTTGAGACAAACCCCAGCATCACCCTGTGCTTCAGTTTCCCCTCCTGCAGCTGCGCCATCGAGCAACCCCATCCCTGGGGTCTCCAGCACCAGCACAGGATGGGGGTCAGAACCTTTAAGGTGGGATTATCCTGGACAACCTCTGTTCTGTGTCACCCCTGTGATGAATCTACATCCTGCATCCATCCTACATCCATCCTGGCTGAGTCCAGGACCAAACCCCTGGCAGAGGCACTGAGCAGGAGCCAGCCCCCACCAGGGTGCCAGACCATGTCTCGCTGTCCCCATAGCCCACTGTCCCGATGCCCTGTTGCCCCCAAACCCCTCCTGTCCCTACCCCAATGTTCCTATGCCCCACTGTTCCCAAACCCCCACTGTACCCAAGCCCTGCTGTCCCCATGTCCTGCTGTCCCCAAACCCTGCTGTCCCCACACCCCCCTCCACCCCAGGCCCCAGGCAGGCGCCATCACCACTGTGGGAATTTGCTTTTCCAACAGGAATTTTAGTTTCTGGGGACAGAGAGGGGGAAACTTGGGGTTATTTTCTTCGTAAACGGCATTGTTCCTGTTTTCATTATTGAAATGAGCACAAAGGCCCTGGGCACCCACGGGGGGCTAAATTTGGTCTCAGGGAAAACCAAAATCGCTCCCCTCACCCCAGAGGAATTTGCATCTCGCTGCTGCTCAAAGGCTGCGCTGCTGAGAAGTTCATGGAGGCATAAATGCAAACGGCAGTGCCAGGCCGGCCACCTGCCACCTGCCTGGGGTGGCCCCTGCAGCCAAGCTTGGGGCCACATCCTGCACCTGGTGGGCTCCAGCCCTGGGTGCTCAGCAGCCAAGGGGATGAAGGGTGCTGGATGTGAGATGAAGGGTTCAGGATGTGATGGAGCCACATCCATGGTCCATCCTTGCTGTATCCTTGAGAAACTGAGTCGCAGGCAGGGATGAGCAGGGGATGAGGCAGGTGCCCGGTTTGAGGGGGGCCTGAGCCCCCACTGCTGTCCCCATCCTCCCCATCCTTTTCCCAAGCACCATCACTCTCCTTGGCGCTGGCATGCGGCTGCCACGCTCCACCCTGTCCCTGTTTAGGGGGGAAACCCCACAGGGGTGGGCCCATGGGGAAAGAAGTGGGGGGGGGGCAATATCCATCCCATTCCCCCATGCAGCTCCCCCCAGAACCCTCGAACCATCTCCCCACCTGGTGGGACAAATCCTGGAAGGATGCTCAGCATCCACCATGCTCTGCCCTGTCCCTGTTTTGGGGAGAAAACCCACCGGGGTTGGAGGGGGAATGGGAAAGGAGGGGGGGCAATATCCATCCCATCCCACCATGGGGCTCTCCCCAACACCCTCAAACCATCTCCCTGTGTGGTGGGACAAATCCTGGAAGGATGCTCAGCACCTCTCGCTGCTGGATCCCGCTGGAAAGGGAGCACCGCTGGGTGCTGAGCTGGGTGCTGCCCCTTCCCCAGTGCCACCAGGGCCAGCCAAGGGTGACAAGTTGGTGGCAGCTCCGGGGAGGGGGGGGGGGGGGCACCGAGCAGGCGGCTCCTTAATCTCGGGGAAGGAAGCGGCTCTGGTTACGGAGCTGCCCTCGGTGTAAAAGGAGAGCGACAGGAAGAAAAGTCATTAACATCGTTCCAGCTGCTGCCACCCTAAACCCTCCCGGTGCTCGGCCCCGGGTCACCGGCCCCTGTGCCCCCTGTGCCCCCCACCACCGCGCTCCGGACACCCCGGTGTGGGGTGACGGCCGTGGGAGCGCCCCGAGTCCCACCCTGGGATGCACTGTTCCCCTTCTGCGGGACAAATCCTGCCCGCTGGGCACCAGAGGACTGAGCCACAGCTCAGCTTCGCCCTGGATGTGGGAGATGGGGGGTGGCACAGGGGGAGCTTCCCATGGTACCCCTGTCTGGGTGTCACCATGCCCAGGGTGCCACTGTACCCCCGTGTGTGGGGAGCATCACTGAGCGTGGGGGTGTGAGGGGAGCAGGGTGTGTGCATGGGTGTACAAGGGACTGGCACGGGTGTGCATGGGGGTGTAAGGGTGTGAGTGGGTAAAGGGATGTAAGAGGGCTGGGTGTTGCGTGGGTGTGGGTGCAAAGAGGTGCAAGGGGCTGGGGGTGTGTGAGTGTGCAAGACAACTGGGAGTGTGCAAGGGGGTGCAATGGGGCTGGGATACGTGTGCGTGGGTGTGCAGGGGAGCCTGTGGGTATGTGCAAGAGAGCAAGGTGTATGTGTAAGAGGACATGTGTGTTCATGGGTGTACAAAAGGGGCTGATGTGTGAATGGATGTGTGTGAAAACCTTTGTGAGTGTGCAAGGGACCAGGGGATACACATTTGTGTGTGCAAGGGCCACACGCAGACGCAAATGTGCAGCTGGTCTGGTGTGTGCATGGTTGTGCAGGGGAGCCTCTGTGTGTGCGTGTGTGCAAGGGACCATGATGTGTGTGTGCAAGGAGCTGTGTGCATGCATCGGTGTGCAAGGGGTCTGGTGCATGCAGGGGAGCTCTTGTGAGTGTGCAAGGGCCTGGGGGATGCACATTTGTGCAAGGGTCACCTGCACACAGGTGTGCAAGGGCCATGTGCAAGCAGGTGTGCAAGTCTACCGGTGCACATAGTGCAGCCGTGTGTGTGTGCGGGGCCGCTGGGCTGTGCGTGCAGCCCCTGAGCCCCCCCTCAGCACCCGCTGGATAAGGGGGGGGGGTCCCTTATACCCCCCCTCCCCCGCCCTGGCCCCTCACCCTCCGCTGTACGAGGAGATTTGCTTCAGCGGGCGCCGCGTTTGGGGTGAGAAGCCGTGGCTGCCGGGGGGTGCCCGGGGGGGCTGCAGCCCCTGTCTGGCCCACTTAGCGTGACGGGGGCGCGGGGGGCTCGGGGCTCGGGCCCCCGGCCCTTCCTCTTCGTCAGCGGGAGGCGAAGGCCGGGGAGTGATGCGTGTTGAGCGGGCGGGGGTGGGGCACAGCGGGCGAGACACGGGCTACAGCTTGTGACAACACGCGGGGCCCGCGGGCACACGCGTGTGCGGGATCACCCGCCGCAGCCCTCCCCAAAACCCCCCGCATCCGCCTACCCAGGGTCCCACGGGGATGTGGGGACATGAGGGGGCCAGGACCGTGCTGGAGTGAGGGGGTGAGGATGCTCCAGCCCAGTAGAAGGGATGGCAATGGGTGATCCTGCCCCATGGGGACCAATCCTGCCCCTCTGGGTCCCATTCTCTCCCACAGGGTCCCAGCAGGGTCTCCAGGTGCTGTCCCATGGGATGCAGTTCTGCCCATGGGATCCAATCCTGCCCCATAACGTCCAGTCCTGCTCCATAGGGTCCAGTTCTGCCGTATGGGTTCCTATCCTGTCCCACAGGATCCTGTGCTGCCCTACAGGGTCCAATACCGCTCCTTTAAGTCCCATCCTGCCCCACAGGTTCCAATCCTACCCTGCCACACAGGGACTGATCCTGACCCCTTGGGTCCCATCAGGTCCCATACTGTCCTGCAGGCTCTGATGCAGCTCTGGAGGGTCGAATCCTGCCCCGGAGGGGGGCAGGGGCTGGGGGAGGCAGCTGGAGGCCGGGCACGGACACTCGCTGCGTGCCAAACGGCAGAGCCAGCGGATAAAAATACCCTTGGGAGCCCTGCGGACGGAAGCAGAGGTGTCGGCACCGGCTGCTGGGGGCCAGGGAGGGGGTGGGGGCTGCGCTTGGGTGTCCTCACCTCTGCTGGGGACCCTCCACCCAGCACTAGGACGTCATCAAAGTGGGGGGCAGCACTAGCCACTGGATGTCCACCATGCAGAGCTGAGCACGCTGGGCAGAGGGAGCATCCCTAGCACCCATCCCGTGGTGGGCACGAGGAGCATCCCCAGTGTGGTGGGAACAAGCAGCATTCCCAGCATCCATCATGCAGTGGGAATGAGGACTATGCCCAGCACCCACCGTGTGGTAGGTATAGGGAGAGCCCCCAGCACCCATTGTGTGGTGAGCACGAGGAGCATCCCCAGCACCCATCGTGCACTGGGCGTGAGGAATGACCCCAGCACCCATCCTGTGGTGGGAAAAGGAGTATCCCAGCACCATCCTGCACTGGCCGTGAGGAACATCCCCAGCACCCATCCTGGGGTGGGCACGGCCAGGGCTGGCGAGGGGCCTTGGGGAAATGCAAAGTGACAAATGACGCCCCGCGCGCGTTAATTGATGTGACGCGGGGCTGACACCGCGGTCGCACCCGGGGCCGGGGAGAGAAAAAAAAAAGAAATATCCAATCAAATGGTAAAAATAGGTCAGGGGGAAGAGGGAGCCGGAGCCGGTTTCATTGCAGCCGCCGGTTACATTGAGCCGCCCGCGGGTGCAGCCGGCGCGGCGTGAGCGGCAGCGGGAGGAGATGAAATGAGGGAGGGGTGCAATGGGGGTGGAAAGGCATGGGATGCTCTCTCAGCACCGTGAGGGGGTGGTGCGAACCCAGCTCCAAACCCCACCTTGCCCCAAGCCCAGCTCAGCTGGAGCGCCAGGGCTCAGCTTTGGACCAGGATGCTCTGCTGGCACAAACAGGCCAGGTTTGCCCCCAAAATGATGCTTTCCAAGCCACATCGCATGTACTGAAGGGTTTGGGGGGGACCCTGGGGAGGGGGTGTTCATGGCCAGGATTAGAGCAGCCTCCCAGTACTGAAAGGGGCTCCAAGAAAGCTGAGGAGGGGCTCTTGATCAGGGAGTGCAGGGACAGGATGAGAGGGAACGGTTTTCAGCTGAAAGAGGGGAGATTGAGATGAGGCCTTGGGAAGAAATGTTTTGCAGTGAGGGTGGGGAAGCCCTGGCACAGGTTGCCCAGGGAAGTCATGGATGAGGATGGAGGTGTCCAAGGCCAGGTTGGATGGGGCTCTGCACACGCTGATCCAGTGGGAGGTGTCCCTGCCCATGGAAGGGTATAGGACTGGGTGGGTTTTGAGGGCCCTTCCAATCCAACCCATTCCATGATTACAGAGGGACGCTGGCGTTCTGCTACCTGGAAGGGCGGCCTGGTGCCCGCAGTGGCCTCGTGCTGGCAGTGGCCGTGGCTGCTGTCCTGGTGGGTCACGAGGAGTTCAACTGCCGGCGCGGGTGTCGATGGCCCCCAGGGCGCCTGCCTGCTGCTGGGTTTTGGGCCACCAGCCAGAGCGCGGCCGTCAGCGGGACGTGACCGCCACGGCCCCTCGTGTCCCCATGGCCGCAGTGAGAGCCAGGACCTGCGGGAAGAGCCAAGGTACAGCTCCCTGGGGGACACATCTGCCATGGGGCCACCACCATGCTGACCCCAGGAGCCACACAAGGTCTGGAGGAAGCGGTTTCTGTCCCTCCCCAGCACTTCGTGCATCACTGAGTATCACCCCCTGCATCCCATCCCCTGCATCCCACCCCTGCATCCCACCCCCTGCATCCCACCCCCTGCATCCCATCCCCTGCATCCCAACCCCCCCCATCCCATTCCCTGTATCCCACCCCATGCATCCCACCTCCTGCATCCCACCTCAGCGGGAAGCAGGGACAACGGGTACGAGGGCACAGGGAGATATGGGGATCTGGGGGGGCTTCTTTTTCAATAGACCCCCCCCCCCTTTGGATGCTCGATCCCGATGACCCCAAGTTTAACCCCACTTACAGCGCCGGCAGACGCTGCCCCGGACACAGATGGGTTGTGACAGCCGAGAAGTCCCCCCTGGCAGGCACTGGCGAAGCGCTGGCCGCGACACGGGGGGGGGGGGGGGGCGCACAAGGCCCATGTCACGGCGTGTTGGCTCCGGTGGCTCCGTCACCTCCCCGCAGCGAGACGGTGGGTCCCACGCGCGTGCGGCTGGGGCTGGGCCAGCATCCTCCGGGTCCCCGCGGGGCCCGGTGGCACTTGTCTCTCCGCAGCATCCGTGATGGCGCTGGGCACATGGCAGCCAGGGCTCTGTGTGTGTGTCGTGTGTGTTCCCCCCCCCCCCCCCCGCTGTCATTTGAGGCCACAGCCCGCCTGATAGATAGAAACGGGAGTGGGGGTGCAGATGCTGATCCCATCATGTGGATGAGGAAGGACACTGGAGTGACTTGGGCAGGAGGGGACATCATGGGCATCAAATGTTGGAGGTCCCCAGGGAACCGCAGGAGCCACCACTGCTCCCTTTGAGGCTGCAGGGAGGGCGAGGCACGTGTGAAACCCTTCTGCCTTTCCAGGAAGAGCATCTGCAGAAGGTCAGGCAGCTGCTGGCACATGTGTGGGAAGGGGAGCAGCAGCCAGAGCCCCAGCTGGCAGGGGAGTGATGGGCAGGGGCAAAACGAGCAGTGGCTGAGAGAGAGAGGCACCCCAGGGCCGTGCGGGCATCCTGTGCGGATGCAGGGACCAGAACTCCTGGCTGAATGCAGGACCCTGGGGTGATGCAGGAACCAAGCACCCCAGATGGACAGAGGCACTCTGGGGTGATGTGGGCACCTGTAATGGTGCTGGCACTGGGTATCCAGTCTGGATGCAGGCACCCAAGGGTGATGCAGGGACCAGGCACACAATTGGATGCGAATATCCAGAGTGATATGGGCACCCAGAGGTGATGTGGGCACTCAGGGTGATGCAGCCACTGAGTACCCACCCTTGAAGCAGGCACCCAGGGATGATGCCAGCACCCAGAGGGTGATGTGGGCACCCCAGGGCGATGTGGGCACCAAGCACCTCTGGGAAGGGACTTGAGCTGCGAAGCCAAAGTCCAGCAGCCCTGAGTCCTTTGCAGAAGATGTGGGCTGAGAGCTGAACCCACAACCATCACTGCAGCCTCCACCCGTGGGGCCAAAGGGCTTCTCCCTACAGATGTGGGCGAAGCCCCTCGTCCCAGCCAGGGTCCCTTCCCCCAGGGTCCCTTTCCCCGGGCTGGGCAGCCCCTCGATTTCTTATAAACGCCTCTGGTGCTGTTCCCCATGAACACAGCAGCTCTGGGGCTTGTGGTTAAACCCCAGGGCTTCGGCTTTGACTCACACCGGATCCGCAGCTCAGAGGGCCCTTTCGGCGCCCACGGCTGGAAAGAAACGCTCACCCGGGCAGGAGCACCGGGCGCTTCCCCACAGAGCCGTTTCCTATAAACTCCGATGGAGGGGACGTGGGGCTGAGATGCCACCAAAGCCCCCAAGATGAGACCCCTGGAGACACGGGGGTCCCTCCAGCTCAGTTTTGGGGCCATCACCTTGTGCTCATGGCTCATCCCCCTGAGAGTAGGGTGGGCTAAGTTGGAAGGAGAGAGAAACACCCAGGGCAACCCTTAGACATCAGAGAATTCCCTTCATGGCACACCAGGTCTGGCTGTCACTTCTTGGAGCTGGCCCTGAACACACAACAATTGGGCAGGAGCATCCCTGGTCCCCGGTCCTTCCCAGTGGACCCAGCTGTAGGAGAAAGCGGTGCCTGAGCCACCAGAACTGCTTCGATTTTTCCCTAAATGAGAGAAACGTCGAGAAAAGAAAAAAAGAACCACCCAAAACCTGCTGGAAAAAGAAACTTTTGAAGTGGCTCAAAAATAAGAGTTTTTTTTTTTTTTGCCAGGGGAAAAAAAATATATATGTAATAAGAAAGTTGTTGCATAGGAAAGAGCGAGGTGTGCTCTGCGATGAGGCACAGGGGGAGATGGAGAGGTGGGGAGGGGGCTGCACGCACAGGAGTAGCTCTGGGGACAATGTCCTGTGCAGAGGATGTGACACCCCTGGGGATCCTCCTGCCAGCCTCAGGACAGGCGGGAGGAGAGGCTCCAAGCCCCTGCCACCGAGGGAAGCCCCCACTCCCTGCCCTCTCGCAGGAGTGGCTCATCCCTTGTCACCACAGCTGGGTCGCAGTGGGGATCTGACACCCCCTCCCGCCCCCCGAGACCCCTGGATCCCCAGTGTGGGTCGTCCCACTCCCCACTGCCAACAGGACCCCCATGCCAGCCTTTTGGGCACGGCCACTACCTTGTCCTGGTCCCCAGACACAGAGTGCGACTCCTGCAGCAGTCGGGGGTGGGGTTGGTCCCAGACACCCAGACCCCAATCATGATGGGAACAGTGGGGCCATGTGTGTGCCCCCCAAAACCCTTGGGGTAGGGACAACTGCAGAGGGGCGCTGGGGTAGGTTTGGGGACCAGGACTGCAGCACGGGGTGGGGGGAAGTCCCACATGGGTGTCACCTGAACCCCTGCGGGGTGGTCAGGGACCCCAGGGTGCAGCAGGATCGGTGCCGGGCGGGCAGCCCAGGCGAAAGCCCTGCAGCGCTGGGGGGTGAGGGCGACACCAAAACCACAACCCAGCGCTGCGGTTGGCAGCTCCCTCTGCGAGGAGCCGAGAAGGCGGCGGCACACGGGGGGGGGGGGGGTGTCGGAGGAAACGGGGCCACACACACCCCCTCCCCGGGTAGCCCCGCTCGCCCTGCGCTCCGGGCGGTGGAGCCGCAGCGGGGTGGGTGAGGGAAACTGAGGCACCAGGGGCGCGGGAGGCATCGCTGGGGACGGGTCCCTCTGCTAGTGGAGGTGGCTTGGGTTTCCCCACGCAGGGCAGGATGAGGCAAGGTGGTCCCCACGGGTGAAGAAGGGGTGCGGGGGTGGTGGTGGTGATGTGCTCGCATCCTGCTCGTGGAATGGTTTGAGTTGGAAGGGAGCTCAAAGCCCATCCAGGCTTGGTGTTTTGGGGGGGCTGGGGTCCCCGCACCCCCGGGGGAGTCCAGGGGCCTCCTGACTCAGCAACAGCCGCCCCCGGAGGAAAGCGGTGCTGAGCCCGTGGCAGGATGAGTAAGGGCAGGCACCACTTGACATTTATCACGTGATTTCAAAAAAAGAGAGAGGAGCTGGGGGGGGGGGGGGAAAGTGGGTGGCAGGAGGGTTTGGGGTGCCCCTTCCCCTCCACCCCCATTCCAGTGCATTTCCAGTCCACACTGGTGAATGCACAGAGAAGGAACATGGTTGCTCTTGATGCCAGATTCCCTCTGCTTCCCCAGTCCAAGGGACACCCACAGCCTGAGACACCCCCCCCCTTCCTCAGCCTCGGGACCCCTCCAGCTCCCCAGCTCCGAGGGGCACTCACAGCCGCCCCCACCCCTCTCCCCCAGGGACCCAAAGAGAAGGGGCAGCTTTGGCCCTGCAGCGTTTTGGGCTCTGGAAGGGTTTTATTGGAGCCGGGGGCATCGCAGCGAGCGCGGGTCCCTCCGCTCGGGGGTCCCAGTGCAGTGGGGAGGGGTCACACCCAGCCGAGCCCCTGGGGGTGCGGGGGGGGAGGAATACGCGCTGTGGCACGGGAGGGACATGCAGCGCAGAGCGGCTCGGCTGGGGGGGGGGGGGAAGGGGACCACCCCTCTCCCGGCAGCTTTGAGGTAGATTGAACGTGGGGGGGCACGGGGGGTGATGGGATGCAGGGGCGGGGAGGGGGGGGTGCGGGGTGCAGCCACCTGCAGAAGCAGGAGGGACCCAATGGTGGTGTGGGAGGGGGGTGGGCTGGAGGGGCTGTGTTGTCCCCCCTCCTCATCTGGGGGGGTTAGGGGAGACTCCCCCAACACAGGCCACAGAGTGTGGGGGGGTGTCCATGCTGCACCATGGGGTTCATTTTCTCAGCAGCATCGTTGTGGGGAGGGGGGAGAAATAGGGCTTGGGGAGGGGGCTTTTTATGTAAAATCCGCTTGAACCGGTGGGGGGAGGTGAGGGGGCCCCGAGAACAAGCAGCTGCCCCCACCCCCACCCCCCAAACCCAACTCTGAGCCAAGGAGCAGAGGGAGAGTCAGCCCTTTCCTTCTCCTGCATCCTGGGGACCAGATCCTGGTCCTGGCCCCTTGGATCCTCCCTGAGATCAAGCATTGACACCCAAGTGGTGCGGGTGACACCCAAGCGGTGCGGGTGACACCCAAGCGGTGCGGGTGACACCCAAGTGGTGCGGGTGACACCCAAGGGGTGCAGGTGATATCCAAGGGTTGCAGGTGATATCCAAGGGTTGCAGGTGACACCCGAGGGCCACACATCACACCCAAGGGGGTGCAGACAGGTCCCCTCCAGCCACCACCTGGGACAGTATTGTCCCAACACCCCGCTTCAAGCATCCAACCCCAGCGCGGATGCAGGGATGGGGCGAGAGGGCAGCGGAGGAGCCCACTTAGGGGGGTTTGGGGGGGCTCCGGGCTTACGGGGGGGGCTCAGTCTTTCCGTAGCTACTGAAGATTTGGAGGTATTTTGGGAGCCGTGCGGCTCCTCGTGTGTTTTCATGCAGCATCCAAAGATGGGGGGATCCGGGGCGGGGAGGAAGGCTCAGATCTTGCTGTTCTCCAGGTGGGAGTCGATGTGCTTCACCAGGGCATCGTCCGGGTATCCGATGGGGAAGGCCAGTTGGCACAGCGGGCAGCTCCGCACCTCCGAGTCCACCGTCTCCAGCAGCAGCTGGGTGGGGGGGAACAGTGTGGTGCTGAGCCCACTGCCCACTCCCCACAGGGGGGCCACATCTTGCCCCCACCTCCACCTTCCCAGCACCCTCCCACTGGAGACTGGGATGTTGTACAGCTGGGAAAATGAGGCACCTGTGGGGTGATGGCCCTGCCTGGGGGGTGGTGAGGGTTCCCTCGCCTCTCCCACCCCCCAAGCCATGCCGGGGGTGATGGAGGGGGGGGGTCCCACTTACGTTGATGGAAGGCCAGGACTGGGCATGCTCTGCCCGGGCGTAGGCAGCGGCCGTCCTGTGCACGGCGTCGGCGGCGTCGGGGACGGGGAAGCCGGCGCAGAAGGACGCGCAGCGGATGGCGCCCGCCTCGGGGCTTGGGGGGCTGGGCAGCGCCCACTCCTCTTCATCCGACGATTGCTTCTCGAAGCGCACGTGCTCCTCGAAGGGTTGGTGGGCGCTCAGGGGGGCCCCCGCCGCCCCCAGGTACACCTCACCGTACGGCCGCGGTTTGGGGAGCGTCGAGGCTTCGGCTTGGAGCCAGAGCGAGCGGCTCTGCGGGTACAGGGCCACGTTGGTCACCTCCGAGTAGCTGCGGCGACCCTGGAAGCCGGCTTTGACGTGGCGGCTGGAGGGTTTGGCGTAGCCCAACTCCATCCTCTCGCCGGGCAGCCGGTGTGGGGACGCCGAGGCCGGGGACGGGCACGGCGCTGGTGAGCGGCGCTGCTGGGCGGGCGACTGGTTGGACGGGGGCACCGGTGACCGGCGTTGCTGGGCAGGGGACTGGCAGGGGCCAGGGGCCGGCGAGCGCCGCTGCTGGGCCGGTGATTGGCTGGGGGGTCCCGGCGAGCGGCGCTGGAGCGCTGGCGACTGGCACTGGGGGGCTGGTGAGCGGCCCGGAGGAACGGGTGACGGGCACTGCGGGGCGGGCGAGCGGCGCTGCTGGGCTGGGGAGTGGCACTGGGACAGCGGGGAGTGGCGCTGGCCTGTGGGGCAAAAGGGGGTGAGCACAGAAAATACCCTCCCCGGCAGCTCAGCGGTGCAGAAGATACCCCCCCCTGGCTACGGGCATCAGGGAGGGATGCGGGGATGTGGCTGTGTGTGGGACCGTCCCCCTGGGTGAGAGGGATGCTCTTGGAAAGGGATGCTCTAAGGAGGATGCTCTTGGAGAGGGGGTGCTCCAGGATGGATGTTCTTGTGGATGGAAACTCCATGGATGGATATTCCATGGCTCTTGGGGATGGATAATCCCAAAAATGGATGCCCTTGGAGATGAATAATCCCAAGGATGGATGCTCCTGGGTAGGGAAGCTCCAGGGATCGATGCAACCCAGAATGGGTGCTCTTGGGAAGGGAAGCTCCAGGGATGGATGCTCCTGGGGAGGGATGCACCCCAGGATGGACACATGCAGGAGGGCCAGAGGATGAGGGCAGCCAGTGTGGTCTCTCCATTTTTGGCATCCCAGCCCTGTCCAGCCCCCTCCCACTGCTGGCTGCAGGCTGGGACGTGGCACAGCTGGTCAGGGATGGGGAAAATGAGGCCTGCTGCGGGGTGGCTGCCCTGTCTGCAGGGTGCTGGGGTTCTCTTACCACCGTTGAGGCTCTTCTCCTGCAGCAGGGCGCGGAGGATCTGGCTCTGCAGGGAGCTGAGGTTCCTCAGGCGGCACAGCTCCTCCGTCAGCTCCGTGTAGGCCAGCGCCAGGTTCACCCTGCGGTGGGGACAAAGCGTCACCGAGGGTGAAGCAGCCCTGGTCCCCCAGCTGGGGAGAGCCCTGCCATAGGGTGCACCCAAAACTAACCCAACTTCTGGTTTTTAGCTCAAAAGGGAAAAGTTTTGGCCGTGCAGCACCCGGCACCCAAATTGGCGGCGGCCCCGCGTACCGGGAGGGAGGTGGGTGCTGCCCCCACCCTCCCAGCTCACAGAGCCTCTGACAAAATCATCAATTCTGCCCCAACTTCGGTGTCACTTTTCAAATCCCCGTTCTCTGCGGTGATGCGAAGGGAGAAGCCGTCTGCGAGGGCCCCGCGGGGCTGGGGGCTCGATGAGTCCCCACCGCGCGCCGCGAGTTCAGCTGAGCCGTTGTGACACCCCAGGGACCCGGGAGCCGCCGCACGTAACAGCAGCCGACAGGGCTGGTCTGGTGTCAGCTCAGGGGGAAAGGGGGGGAAAGGGAAAAAGGAACGGGGGAAAAAAAGGATTGGGGGGGGAGAAAAGGAAGGGGGGGGGGGAAAGGAAGGGGGGGGGGGAAAGGAAGGGGGGGGGGAAAAGGAAGGGGGGGGGAAAAGGAAGGGGGGGGGAAAAGGAAGGGGGGGGGAAAAGGAAGGGGGGGGGAAAAGGAAGGGGGGGGGAAAAGGAAGGGGGGGGGAGAAAAGGAAGGGGGGGGAGAAAAGGAAGGGGGGGGAGAAAAGGAAGGGGGGAGAAAAGGAAGGGGGGAGAAAAGGAAGGGGGGAGAAAAGGAAGGGGGGGGGGAAAGGAAGGGGGGGGGAAAGAAGAAGGGGGGGGAAAGAAGAAGGGGGGGGAAAGAAGAAGGGGGGGGAAAGAAGAAGGGGGGGGAAAAGAAGAAGGGGGGGGAAAAGAAGAAGGGGGGGGAAAAGAAGAAGGGGGGGGAAAAGAAGAAGGGGGGGGAAAAGAAGAAGGGGGGGGAAAAGAAGAAGGGGGGGGAAAGAAGAAGGGGGGGGAAAGAAGAAGGGGGGGGAAAGAAGAAGGGGGGGGAAAAGAAGAAGAGGGGGGAAAAGAAGAAGGGGGAAAAAGAAGGGGGGGAAAAAGAAGGGGGGGAAAAGAAGGGGGGGAAAAGAAGGGGGGGAAAAGAAGGGGGGGGAAAAAGAGAAATAGAGTAAAAAAAGAAAGAGAAAGAAGAAAGAGAAAAATGAAAGAGAAAGAGAGAAAAAAAGAAAGAGGAGAAAAATAAAAAGAAAGACAGAAAAGAAAGAAAAGAGTCCTCAACCCCCACGCAGGGACCCCCCCGTGTGGGAGGAGGGCAGGGTCCTGCCCATTGTGTCCCTTCAACACCCATGGCTCTGTGGCACTTTTGGGGTGGTTTGGTGCCAGGGCTGGGGTGTGGGTGCCCCTGCCCACCCCTGGCTCCCCAAAAAAGCTCTGTTTTAGGGCAAACTGTGAGGTTTTGACCTGCAGCTGCTGAAAAGGTGTGAGAAGAAACTGTCCAGGGCTGGGGACCACAGGGGGGGCCACAATATCCCTTGTCCCACCAGGGCCACGGCCGTGGCCGTGGCCCTGGTGGGACAAGGGATATTGTGGCCCCCCCACCGTGGGACCCCCGTCCTAAACATGGGACAGAGGGCAGGGACCTGCCCATCACATCTCCCCTGCACCCAGAGGCTGCCAACACCCCCAAAGTGAAGGATTGGGGAAGAGGGGTGTCCCCCCCAAAAAAAAATGGAAGCCAGAGTGGGGGGAACCAGACCCAGCTGGGGGAAGGCAGAGACAAATGGCACCCATCACCCCCACGGCACGGTTGGTACCCAGAGAGATGCCAACAACACCATATCCCTGCTGGCCCCCTCCTTGGCACCACCCAGACTGCAGGAATTTGGGGGGGACATATACATGGGGGTATTTCTTATCACCAGGATGGGGGAGACCAGATCCAGTTTGGGGAGGGGCAGCACCAAATGATACCAATCACCCTGGGAGCATCCCCAGCACTGTAGCTTTCCAGCACCCCCCAGAACCCCTCATCCTGTCCCCCCCAGAGTTCTCCCCCTAATTTATGTCCCAGCTTTTCCCTGGCTCCCTCTCAAGGAAGTGCAAGTGGGAACAGCTGAGACCTCAGAAAAGACCAAAAAAAGGACCAAAACCAAGAAAAAGAAACCAAAACAAAAAAAAAAAAAAAAAGGGGGGGGAGGGGGGTAGGGAACCCCACCGTGGCACACTGAGTAATTCAGCAAAAAAACCAGCCTGAAAAGTCACCCTGAGATGGAAAGCGCCGATAAGGCACTTTTCACACCAAAAAAAAAGTGGTGGAGAGGAGCAGGTTACAAAAAAAGAGCTGTATTTACAAGAAAAGAGCGGGAGGGAAGGGCTGGGGCTGGGGGTGGGGGCAAAGCTGCCCCCAGTTCTGGGGGTAAAGCGGTGCAGAACCACCTGTGCCTCAGTTTCCCCATCCTGACCTGGGGAAATGGAGCTCAAAGCCAAGGTGGGGTTGGGAAATAATGCATATATTTGGAGTTTGATTTATTTGGGGTTATCCCCCACCCCGCTCCCGGATGGGGGCTGGAAACTGTGGGCAGGGGGATGGGGAGAGTGGGGACCCCCCCTAGGAGGGATGGAATGGGTGGGTGAGCTCGGCTCTCCCGGCCACGGTGGGGCTGAGCTTTGCAGGGGGAAGCACAGGGGGGGTTATAAGGGACCCCCACTCCAGGATGTGCAAAGAGGGGTTGCAAAGGACCCCCCCCCCCGCTCTCTAGGATGCACAGGGAGGGTAATACGGGACCCCCTCGCCCTGGGATGCATAGCAGGGGGTTACTGGGGGGCTATAAAGGACCCCCCCACCCCAGGATGTGCAGCAGAGACGAGGAGCCTTCACCCAGCTGCAGCCCCCGGGGATGCCAGCGCGGATCCGTGCTGTGTTCCCCCCCCCCCCCCATCTCCCTGATTTACTCCGGGGAGACAAGAAACAGCAAAAACATCCAACACCTTGGGAAAAAAGAAAGGGGGGAACCCCCCCACCCCCAGCACCTTCGTGGCGAGGCCTCGCGCGTCACCTTTTATCTGTCCACAGCTCGACGTGCCCGCGGGAGCCGCGACGCCAGCCCCGCGCGCCCTGCCCAGCGTCACGTCACGGGGGGGGGGGACAGGGGGGGACAGGGGTGCAAGGTCCTGCTGCCACATCCTGGCAGCCCCACTGAGGCTAAACTGGCGAGGACAGCGGGGTAACGAGGCCGTTGCCTAATTATGGAAGGCTGATTTTAGGGAAAGTCCCACCGGTGCTGGCACAGAGTGGCTTTGCACACCCCGATGGCAGGATTGGTCACCAGGGGGTTAAGGGGCTGTGGAAACAGCCCCTGTCCCAGTGCAGCTGTGCCACCTCTCCTCGGCCCTGCTTGGATTTGGGGGGTGGCCTGACCAAAACACCCTAAATCTGGGGTGCTCCATCCACATCCCAGCACCACACAGCACCCTGGACCACGTGCATCCCCCATGGCAGGATGAAGGGCATCGTGTCCCCTCCTGCAGCCCTGATGGAGCCCCCGGAGCTCACAGCTGCAGCAAAGAGCTCAGGAAGAGGTGTGAGGGACTCCCGACCCCGCGACGCTCCACACCCAGTTACACCATTGCAGAGAGAAACACCACCGGCAGGGTTTGGTGAGGAGCCAGAGAAGGGGCAGCCAGCGGGTCTTGAGCAGCCTGAACACGCTCCTGGTGCTGTGTGGTACAGCCATGGCACGCTTTGGTGCTGTATGGTGCTGCCTGGTGATTGCACGGCGCTGCCTGGCACAGCCTGGGGCTGCACGGTGTTGTCTGGTGACTGCACGGTGCTGCACGGCACGGTTTGGTGCTGCACAGAGCTGCATGGCACAGCTCGGTGCCGTACGGTGACTGCACGGTGCTGCATGGCACCATGTGGTGCTGCACGTCGCCTCGTGGCACAGCTCGGCGCAGCACGGCACCGCTCGGCAGCCACGAGCCATCAGTGCCCTCTGGAGGCAGCGGCACACTCGCCGAGCTGCCACCACACAGACACCAAACTGCAGCCACCCCACACCTGGGGTTGAGCCCAGCTCAATCCCAAACCTCAGGGTGCAGAGGGTGCTTTCTGGGTGCAGGATCCCCCCCACCCTGCAGCACCCCGCTGAGGGGAGCCCCCCCAGGGCCTTGCCCAAAGGGAGGTCACCCTGGACACAAAACCCAGTGGTGCCCGAGAGTCTCGTGTCTCCCCATCCCTCCCTGCCAGGGTGGGGACCCCTCGCTGCAGTCCAGCCCTCGCCCCAGTCCACCCCCAGCACTTACTGGTCGTCGCCCACCTTCTTCACCCAGGCCATGTCCCGCTCTGACTGGTCCTGGGGAGAGCAGAGACCCCATCAGCACCTGGAGCCCTACCCAGGCTGCTCCAAGGGATGAGGATGGGGATGGGAGTGGAGAAAGGGATGGGGATGGAGAAGGAGGTGGAGACAGGGACGGGGATGCAGATGGTGATGGGGATGGAGATGGAGATGCGGATGGGGATGGGGATGGAGATGAGGATGGGGATGGGGATGGAGATGGGGATGGGGATGGAGATGAGGATGGGGATGGGGATGGGGATGCGGATGGGGATGCGGATGGGGATGCGGATGGGGATGCGGATGGGGATGCGGATGGGGATGCGGATGGGGATGCGGATGGGGATGCGGATGGAGAAGGAGGTGGAGGCAGGGATGGGGATGCGGATGGTGATGGGGATGGAGAAGGAGGTGGAGGCAGGGATGGGGATGCGGATGGTGATGGGGATGGAGAAGGAGGTGGAGGCAGGGATGGGGATGCGGATGGTGATGGGGATGGAGAAGGAGGTGGAGGCAGGGATGGGGATGCGGATGGTGATGCCCCACACCTGCTCCCGCGTGTCCTGCAGGTGCTTCAGCTCCGCCTGCAGCCGCTCGCACTCGGCCTTGAGGTGCTCCTCGCGGTGCTGAGCGCGCTGGCTCTCCTGCCGCGCCGCCTCCAGCTCAGCCTCCAGCCCGCGGCTCTGCCAGCCCCCGGCGCGCTCCAGCACTGCGGGCACAGCGCGGCTCAGCGCCCGCCATGGAGCCCGCGGCGGGGGGCCCGGGGGTGGGGAGGGGGCAGCTCACCGTGGGTCAGGCTGGGGTTGGGGTGCAGGGCGAGGAAAGGCACGTCCTGGCCGGGCAGCGGGGCGCTCAGCCCGGGAAAGGCGCTGCCGTCGCGCTGCCGCAGCTGCTGCTCCAGGCTCCGGATGCGGCTCAGGTGCGTCTCCACCAGCGCCCGCTGCCAGGGAGAGGGAGATGCCCGAGTCCCACTGGCATTGCAGCCCTCCCTCGAGTTCATCCTGCTCCCCATCCCTGCAGACCCAGTTCTTGGGATCCCCCTGGCAGGGTCCTCAACGCGTGGCCAGCCCAGAAGAGGGTGGTATGGCAGGGAGGCTCCCTGGGTGGGCAAAGTATCCCAGGGGATGTGGTGGTAGAAGCTAGGGATGCTCAGCTGACCCTGAGCAAGTGGTGCTGGGATGGGGACACACCAGGAGCACCCATTGGTGAGGTGGGAGTGGGTAGAGACAGGGATAAAGCCAAGCCACGTGCATCTCCACAACCCCCAACGTGGCCATAACGGGGGTGAGCGGCCACAGCCCCCCCAGTTCTGCATTCCAAGTCCCTGTGGTGACACCGGCAGCCCTGTGGGATGGAGAAGCTGCTTGGCTGCCACCACAGGGCAGGGGACCCCAATGTCCCCAGGCACCGGTCCCCACCAGCACCCACCATCTCTCCCAGCTCGGTCTCCAGGTCTGCCTTCTCCACGCAGAGCTTCTCATAGGCCTGGATCATCTCCTCCAGCTGCTCCTCCCGCTCTTTGCTCTTCTGGAGCTGCAGGGCACACAGGTGGGTGTGGGTGGGCAACTCGGGGACCCCCTCTGTACCCCCCAGCCCCACCAGTCCCACTCACCTCGTGCTGGAACTGGTTGAGCTGCTGCTGCAGCGACGCCTTCTCGCTCTTGAGCAGCGAGGTCTCCTTGGCCTCGTAGAGGGAGAAGATGTGCTCCTCGCCGAACTCGCCAATCAGCGGGTACTGCGGGGCAGGGGCATCAGCAGGGACCCCTGGCCCTGTGCCCCCCAGCCCCGGCTCCCCCGGCCCCTCCTCACCTTCACCTCGTACATCTTGAGCCGCCGCTTGAGCGTGGAGTTCTCCCTCTCCAGCCCCGTCAGCCGGTTCTTGATGTCGTCGTAGGCGGTGATGAGGGCGAAGTGGGAGGCCGAGCACATCTCGCCCGAGAGGTCGGTGTTGGGGCTGTCGAGCCAATCCTCGTCCGGCCCCAGCGCCTCCGGCGTCAGGATGCTGATGTCGTCCTCGAACATGGAGTCCATGTCCTGCCTGGGGGATGCATGGACAGACAGACAGACAGGCAGCAGTGAGCCCGTGTCCATGTCCTGCCTGGGGGATGCATGGACAGACAGACAGACAGGCAGCAGTGAGCCCGTGTCCATGTCCTGCCTGGGGGATGCATGGACAGACAGACAGACAGGCAGCAGTGAGCCCGTGTCCATGTCCTGCCTGGGAGATACATGGACAGACAGACAGACAGGCAGCAGTGAGCCCATGTCCATGTCCTGCGTGGGGGATGCATGGACAGACAGACGGACAGCAGTGAGCCCATGGCAGGGGTGAACACGGACTCCGTGTCCTGCCTGCAGGATGGATGGACAGACAGACACCAGTGACCCTGTGGCAGGGACGAACATGGAGTCCGTGTCCTGCCTGGGGGACAGATGGACAGACAGACACTGGTGACCCAAACGTGAGGATGAACCCGGGGAGCCACTGGAGCGAGCTGTGCTGTGGGGACACAGGATCCAGCCTGGAGCAGGGGGAGCCATGAATCGGCCCCCGTGGAGCCCCGCCGGGGCCTGGGGGCGCAGGGTGGGGCCTGGGGGCGCAGGGTGGGGCCTGGGGGGTGCAGGGTGGGGCCTGGGGGGTGCAGGGTGGGGCCTGGGGGGCGCTCAGCGTGCCCCAGTGGCAAAGGGCAATGGGGGAGGGACGGTCCCAGGAGCCACCAGTGACCCCAATCCCGCAGCGTTCCCGGGATGGAGCGGGGACCATACCAGGGGGTCGGGGGTCCCGGCAGCCCCCGCAGTGAGGGCCGTCGCTGCCAAGGGTGGCAGTGGGAGCTGGGGTGGCAGCGAGCGGCCCTGGGGGGACTCAGAGCCTTTCCCCACTTCCCTCCGGGATCCAGTGCCAGAAATAGCGGTCGGTGCCGCTGCCGCACGCCCCGCGCCGCACGCGAGCTGCTTCCTGGCTTCCCACGGCTCCACGGTGGCACAGCCCATGCCCTAAATACCAGTACCACCAGTACCTGTACCGGTACCACCAATGTCTATAACAGCACCACTGCCACCTATACCAGTACCATCGATAGATATACCGGTACCACCCCTACCTATACTGCTATCACCAATATCTATACCAGTACCACTGCCACCCATACCAGTACCACCAGTACCTATACTGGTACCACCCCTACCCATACCGGCACCACCAATATCTATAGCAGTATCACCAATATCTATACCAGTACCACAGCCACCCATACCAGTATCACCAGTACCTATACCAGCATCACCGCTGCCTATACTGGGACCACTGCCACCCATATCAGTACCACCTATACCAGTACCACTGCTACCCATACCAGAACCAGCTACACCAGTACCACCACTACCTGTATCAGTACCAGCATCACTGCACAGCCCCCACACCCTCTCCAAGGGGCCTGATCCTGCCCTGGCCGCTGCGCCACCCCGCACGGTGCTGTGGGATTTCTCCCCTGTGTGGGCGAGGGTCCCAAAAGCTGCTCTCGTTGGCAGCTCTGGGGTGCTTGGCACAGCTGGGCTGGGGGGCAGTGGGGGGCAAACGTGCCCAGAGGCGGTGAGGGAGGTGCTGAGCTCCCCCCCCCCCCGCGATGTGCGGTGCTGAGCGCCAGCACGCGATGCCGTGGCACATCCCGGCTGTGAATCCCGACATCCGGGAGCCAGCACGGCACAAATAATTCATAGCACGATGCCAGGAGAGGGAGGCGACTTCTGGAGGCTGGTGGAGGGGGGACACACGCACACACAACCCAGCACCCCCCCAGCTCAGCCCAGCCCCCTGGTGCCCCCAGCCCCGTGGCACAGACCCCCCCAAACCCCCCCAGCTCCTGCTGCTCCTGCCCGCGGGAAAAGGAGGATGGAACACAGTCAAAACCCCCCCAGCACCACGACCCCCCCTTTGAGCCCCCACCTTGAGGGGCTTAAATCTGCCCCCCCCCAGCAGTGATGGAGATGAGTTGATGCTCATTTCATCAACCCCCCCCTCAGGGAAACCGAGGCACGAAGAATCATGGAATGGTTGGGGTTGGAAGGGACCTCAAAGCCCATCCAGCTCCAACGCAGGGACACCTGCCAAGGATCTGGGGGCTCCAAGCCCCATCCAACCTGGCCTTGAACACCTCCAGGGATGGGGCAGCCACCACTGCTCTGGGCAACCTGGGCCAGGGCCTCCCCACCCTCAGCGTGAAGAATTTCTTCCCCACGTCACATCTCCAAGCTGAGACTCCCCAAGCCCCTGGTGGCCCCCTCAAGGCAAGAGCCCATCCGTGGGGCCGGTGGGTGCCCAGACCCCTGCCTGGGGGCACCACCCGTGGTGGCAGGGGCGCCCCCGGTGCTGAGCAGGGACAGGAGCCTCTCCGTCCCCAGTGCTGCACCCCGAGTTGCCATCCTGGCCCCGCTGCACCCCAAGCCGTGCCTCGGTTTCCCCGTGGGCGCTGTGACACCTGCCTGGCTTTGGGCCCCGGGCGCGGGGCGAGGCGGCGCGGGCTGGGCAGGGCTGCGGCGCGGGCACGCGGGGCTCAGGCGGCGAGGGCAGCGCGGGTGCGGCACCGCGGCGGGACGGCGCGCGGGGGCTGAGCCACCAGAGGGTCAGGGGGAGACGGCAGCGCTGTCATTAGGTTCCAGGGTTAACGGTGGAGGTTCCCGCGGCACCGCGGTTACGATTCCCTCACGTCCCCAGCGGCGGCTCCTCCTCAGGCCTCCAAATGTCTTGAAAAAGAGAGAAAATGGGGTTGAGTTCCCAGCACTGGGGCAGCAAAAGGGGGGCTCGGACGGTGAGTGGCAGCTCAGCACCCCTGTGCTGGGATGGGGACAGAGATAGGAATGGGATGGAGAGGGGGAATGGGGATGGAGAGGGGGAATGGGGAAGGGGGATGGAGAGGGGGAATGGGGAAGGGGGATGGAGAGGGGGAATGGGGAAGGGGGATGGAGAGGGGGAATGGGGATGGAGATGGGAAATGGGGAAGGGGGATGGAGAGGGGGAATGGGGAAGGGGGCAGAGATGGAGAAGCTGACAGGAAAGGGGACAGGATGGGGATGGGGAAGGGATGCGCCGAACAGCGGATGCCAGCCAGCTCACGTGTGGGAAGAGGCACCAAGGCCCCCCAACATAGACCCCAAACTGGGGGATGTGCTTGGCAGGACCAAGGAGCTCCAGCACAGCTCCCCATTGCACACCTCCCAGCCCTGAACCTCGGGGGGACTGCAACTGGGACAGCCCCCTCCTCACGGCTGTGAGGCACTGGGGTTGGGGGCTCCGGGGAGCTCCAGGGGGGCGAGGACAAGGTGCCTCTATGGCCCCGTGTGAATGTGGACGGGCTGTGTGCAAAGGGGCCGGGAGTGAGGGTGGCCCCTGACCCGGAGCAGGGCCCAGGTGGGGGCCCAGGCACCCGCTGCAGGGGTTGGGGGGGGCGCCCGGCCCGAGGCAGCCCCGGTGCCTCTGGTGACCCCCCCTGCTCCGTACGGCACTGGGGGTCGCTGTGCAGGGGATGGAGATGGGAATGAGGATGGAGATGAAGATGGGGATTGGGATGGGCATGAAGATGGAGATGGGGACAGGGATGGAAATGGGATGAGGATGGGGATGGAGAAGGAAATGGGGGATGAGGATGGAGATGGAAACGGGGATGAGGATGGAGAAGCAAGAGGGGTCCGGAATGGAGACAGGGATGAGGGTGGAGAAGGGGATGGGGACAGGGATGGAGATAGAGATGAGTATGGGAATGAGGATGGAGATTGGAATGGGGATGAGGATGGAGATTGGAATGGGGATGAGGATGGAGAAGCAAGAGTGGTCTGGAATGGAGACAGGGCTGGGGGTGAGGATGAGGATGGGGACAGGGATGGAGACGGGAACGAAGATGGAGATGGGGGACAGGGATGGGGATGGAGAAGGAAGGCACGGGGACAGAGACAGGGATGGGGCCAGGGATGGAGCCACAGGGAAGGGTGGGAGGAGGAGATGGGATTGGGGAAGGGGATGGAGAAGCAGGAGGGGTCCGCGGCAGAGACAGGGATAGGGATGAGAACAGGGATGGAACCGGGAACGGGGAGGGGGATGGAGAAGGAGGGGACGAGGACAGATATAGGGATGTGGACGGCGATGGGGATGCAACTGGAGATGTGGAAGGGGATGGAGACGAGGAAGGAGCCGCGGGGGGTGGGGGGTGGCAATGGGAGAAGGGGCCGCGATGGGGCCGGCGGAGGCCGGGAGCCGCCAGGACCGGGGCGGGGGGGCCCGGCTGGGGTGGGGGCAGCGCGGTGTCGTCCTTTCCCTTCCCCCCCCCCAACCCCGCACTCACCGCTGCGGCGGCTCCGTCCGGTACCGGTGCCCCCCCCCCCCCGCGCCGCCCCCGCCGCAGCCCCGGCCCCGCCGCTCCTTCCGCTCCGGAGACACCGGGGAACCACGTGGGCACCGGCACCGCCCCCCGCCCCGGGACCACCCCCGGGACCACCCCCCCACCCCATCCACATCCACATCCCCGCCCCCAGGACCCCCGACCCCTCCAGCTCCATCCCCTCTATCACGGGACCACCACCCTCTCCGGAACAATCTCCCCATCGTCTCCCCATCCAGCCCCGGGACCACCACTCCCCATCCCCTCCATCCTGGGAGCACCCCCTCATTTCTCGGGACCACCTTCCCCGGCCGTCCCCCCGCCCCGCCCCGGGACCACATCCCCATCCCCTCCATCCAAGGACCACTGGGACCAACCCCTCTATCCCCGGGACACCCCCACCAGATCCATCCTCTCCATCCTGAAGCCTCCCTGCCAGGGACCACCCCCCAGTCTCCATCCTGGGGCCGCCCCCACCGAAACACCCCCCACCCTCCCCCCGCCGCGAGAACATTTTATTCCCTGGATTGTTCTCCGGAGCCGCTTCCATTATGGAATCACAGCTTTTTCCCTTTGCTGCGCAGGGTTATTAATAACTGCTCTGCTTTCACCAGCGCCGCTGCGCCTGGGGGACTCCAACCTTGCACCCCCCGGGATGTGGATCACACCCCAACATCACCCCCCGGGATGAAGGACAACCCTGCATCCTCCAGAGATAGGGGCATGACTTCTGGCCTCCCCGGGATGGGGGTACCGACCCATGCAACCCCCTGGGATGAGGGGACAGACCCCTGCACCACCTTGGGATTTGGGGGTCAGACTCCTGCACCCCCCAGCATGGGGGAACAACCCGCGCACCCCCCCAGGATGGGAGACCACTGCCAGCCTGGCACCCACAGACCCCAAGGCCTGGACAGACAGACAGCCCCCTGGCACTGGGTGACACCCCTGCCATGAACATCCCTGCTGAGGCCCCTTCCCACCCCACTGGTAGATCCAAGGGGACAAAGCAGAGCCCCAGGGATGGAGACCAGGGTCGCTCTTGCGTCTTCCGTGTGATCCCGTGTCTTCGCCATCTGCTCCATCACACAATGGAAAAGGTGTTGGTACAAAACCAGGTGAAGATTGTTCTTGGCTTCCTGAAGGACATGGAACTGTTGGAACAGGTTCAGAGGAGCCCACAGAGGTGATCCAAGGGCTGGAGAGTTGGGGTTGTTCAGCCTGGAGAAGAGAAAATTCTGGGGAGACTTTAGAGCAGCCTCCCAGCACTGAAACAGGCTCCTGGAAAGCTGGGGAGGGGCTTTTTCCAAGGGCCCATAGTGACAGGAGGAGAGGGAATGGCTTTAAATTGGAAGGGGACGAGTTAGATTAGGCATTAGGAAGAAATTCCCCATGATGAGGGTGGGGAGGCCCTGGCCCAGGTTGCCCAGAGCAGTGGTGGCTGCCCCATCCCTGGAGGTGTTCAAGGCCAGGTTGGATGGGGCTTGGAGCCTCCTGATCCAGTGGGAGGTGTCCCTGCCCATGGCAGGGGGGTGGAACTGGATGGGCTTTGAGGTCCTTTCCAACCCAAACCATTCCATGATTCCATGATGCTGGGTGATTTGAAGCACGAGCTGGGTACCACATGGGGATTTCAGAGCCGGAAAGGTAACGTGAAGCCCAGGAGGTTATGGGAAGCTGATGCCAAGCAGGCAGAAGGCTGCTCCGAGGCTTTGGTTAGAAATTCCATCGGAATTTCTGCCAGGGATTCACTGCCTTCAGCGCACGGTGGGGAGGAATCAGCCCTCAGGGGCTGGGGGTGTCACAAGGTTGGGCTGGAAGGTGGGAGAGCCCCCTGGATCCCAGTGGATCCGGATGAGATCAGGCAGGAACTGGGCTCTGCTGCAACCAGGGCCCTGGAAAACTCCCCCGTGCCAGCTCGGCCTCTCTGGCAGCCGCTGCGCAGCGCTTTGAAGTGCAAATTAAGGTTTTTCCATCAGGTTTGAGGTTAATTTTTGACGCAAAGAAAACAGCGCGGCCTCAGCCCCACGCGCGGGCGATGGAGGCGGGCGACGCGCTGGGCATCGCGTGGGGAGCAGCGGGCAGGTGGAGGTGGCCCAAAGTCCCCTCCTGAGGGGCCCAATGTCCCCTCCCAGGGCCTGCACTCAGGGCATGGGGCACAAAGCTCACTTAAAGAAAAGCCTTGCAGCCCCTCTGGGAGCTCTCGCAGGGTCGGACATGGAGCAACGGAGGCTTTGGAGGCAGGAATTGATCCAACCTCATGCAGTTGTTGCTTGCATTAAGCCTGGCCCTGGGATTTGGGGGTTTCCATTGAATCCTCAAAGCCAACGCAGCACCCAGGACTGCGAGTATGGGCAGAGCAGGATCCAGCCCAGCAATCCCACGGGATGCTCTGCACTTCCCAAAGCTCCAGCTCTTCCCTTGTTGGTTTCCCCATCACCCCTACAACACCAGGGACACCGACACAGGGAGCCGAGGGCAGTGCAGGGCATCCCCCCCACAGCCTTTCCTGCCCTTCCCAACAGTTTCTCACAGTTTCAAGCCAAGAGCAGCACCAAGAAAGGTCCCCCTGGCTGTGGGGACCCCTCGCCCACCCTCACGGCTGCCTCTGGGCACTGGGTCCCCCCAGGGCAAGGACCATCTTGCAGCACCCCCGGACATTTAGGGGGCAGAGGTTGGGAGGTGCACGCCCAGAGTGCTGGGAATGGCTCTAAAGCTGCATTTGCAGCCGGTTTGCACAATAATTATTGCAAAACCAAGTACCATCCTTGCTTCCAAACAGTGCCTGTGCATGGGAACTCGTGGAGCAGAGCAAAACCACCTGTAATAGCACCAACAGGCAGGGATGCAGGGAAGTGGGCAGGGATACGTGCAGGGCCCCACATGTTCACCCCATCAGACTTCACCTTTCATCTCCCAGCTTTGCTCATACCAGAGGAAACTCCAGCATCCACCTCCCTGCCCAGGAGCACCACCAGTTCCTTAGCTGCTCCAAGCTCCTGCTCAGAGTCACATTTCTCCATCCCCTGGGATTTTCCATGGGCCTCTGTGCCTGCCAAGGACGTCCCTGTGCTCCCCTCCCCACAGCCCAGCTGAGCTTTTGCCCTGCGGCTCGGATTGCTTCCTCCTGCATTTATTTCCAAGCACCTCTCCTGCTCCCAGA
This sequence comes from Tapera naevia, assembly GCA_033556795.1. Classification (NCBI taxonomy): domain Eukaryota; kingdom Metazoa; phylum Chordata; class Aves; order Cuculiformes; family Neomorphidae; genus Tapera; species Tapera naevia. Next base: position 69,028 of record JAUMJJ010000524.1, on the reverse strand, counting down.
GCCCCATCTTAACTCCATAACTGAATTATTTAACCCTAATGCATTTTGGGAACGCTCGAGGTCTTGACTGATGGGTGCATTTCCACAATGCCCACGGCAGGGAATGATGGAGAGCAGGCAGCGAGCAACCCCTCCTGACTCCCAGCCCTGCATCTGCTCCTTTGAGCTCAGATGCTGCAAACTCTGTGGTTTCACAGGAGGCCTGAGCTGTGACGGAAACATCATTTGAGCCCCCCAAAACACCACCTTCGTCATCCTCAGAGGCAGCCTCTCAACCACATTCAGGAGGATTGGAAGAGCCCGTCAGGTCCCACAATCAGAGGTTTTACTGGCCTGAGAAAAATAATTCAGTGCATTGGTGGTGGAGGCAGCGTTGGGCTCCTCAGTTATCACCAACGGGAAACATCGGCCTTTTGGCAGGGAACACAAAAAATCCCCCCACAATGCCCGGCATCTCCAGCCTGCAGCCAGCTGGGCTTTTCCCATTTATCCCACCAGCTCCAGCCTGCAGCCAGCTGGGCTTTTCCCATTTATCCCACCAGCTCCAGCCTGCAGCCAGCTGGGCTTTTCCCATCCATCCCATCAGCTCCAGCCTGCAGCCAGCTGGGCTTTTCCCATCCATCCCATCAGCTCCAGCCTGCAGCCAGCTGGGCTTTTCCCATCCATCCCATCAGCTCCAGCCTGCAGCCAGCTGGGCTTTTCCCATTTATCCCACCAGCTCCAGCCTGCAGCCAGCTGGGCTTTTCCCATTTATCCCATCAGCTCCAGCCTGCAGCCGGCTGGGCTTTTCCCATCCATCCCATCAGCTCCAGCCTGCAGCCAGCTGGGCTTTTCCCACTTATCCCATCAGCTCCAGCCTGCAGCCAGCTGGGCTTTTCCCATTTATCCCACCAGCTCCAGCCTGCAGCCGGCTGGGCTTTTCCCATCCATCCCACAGCTCTGGCTGCAGCCGAGATGAGATGGAACAGTAAATCCATCCCTTGCACCCTCTAAGGCTGCAGGGAGATGAGGTTTTCTCCTCTCCCCGTCGGGATGCAGCGATCCCGGGGAGCTCGGCGCGTCACCCCGCTCACCTCCAGCCGCCTGTCACCTGCCAAACAATAAATTCCAGCGTCGGGAGAAGAAACCAAGCTCCTGCTCCCAGGAATAAGGTGGCACATATGGCTGATGACACACTGCTGTCACCTCCGGCGCTCCCGCAGAGGAAACGGGCGCTCGTGGAGCGCTCGCCCACGCCGTCTCCCGGAGCCACCGCGGCGGGGGAAGAGCGCTGGCAGGAGGAGAGGCGGCGGGCGCTGGGGAAACGGAGCAGCGAGGGAATAAGGAAAACAAAAATAAAGAGGGTTTTAACACGATTATTTAGGAGGTAAATAGATTGGTCTTACTGATTCGTTGGGAATCGGGTCCTTTCCAGTCATTACCAAGCAGCGGGAGGTGACGGCGCTGCCGGGCACGGCCGGGATTGAGTCTTTGCTGTCGGAGCAGACGAGCTCGGAAGCACTGGTTCCTTCACTGGGTATGATGGAGAGACTGGTAAGTTAATAAAGGAACTTGGCTGGGAGCTAAAATTTCAGGATAGATTGATAAGATTAAGTTAATAAAGGAATTTGGTTCAGAGCCAACATTTCAGGATTGCATTAACAAGCACTTCCAGGGATTAAACTTTTCCCCCGCCAGCACCAAGAGATGGGCTGGGAAGGAAAGACACACAAAGTGCAAGAGTGGAGCTACAGGACGGCACCCCGGGCAGCCGGAGGGCTCTGGCAGTGCCTGGCTTCAGTAGCACCCAGTTCTGGCAGTGCCCAGGTCCAGTAGTGCCCAGTTCTGGAAGTGTCTGGCTCCAGAAGCACCCAGGCTCCAGCAGTGTGGTCTCCAGTGTCCAGTCCCAGCAGTGCCCGGTCTCCAGTAGCACCTGGCTCCAGTATCGCCCAGTCTCCAGCTGGGATGCCCAGCCCAGCCCAGTGCTGAGACAGGCTCTGCCAAGACGAGCATGTTACGATCCCAGTGCTGAAATTGCACTTTGAAAAGAACAATAAATAAAAAAATCAGGGATTTTATCTATTAATTAAACCTGTTGAGTAGTGAAAGAAGCTCTTAAAAAAATCCAAGTCCACAAACAGGTATTGGGTCCTTCTGCTGCAGCCAGCGGTAACGGGATGAAGGGATAACGGGCGCAGGAAGCACCAAGCTCACAGAAAGCCACTGCTTTGAGAACTCCAATGAATCCCAAAACCCCAACGAACCCCCCCAAAACAAACAGGACAGACACGAGGTTTGTTTCCACTACTGTCTCAGTGTACTTTATTCTCCTGCTGTCTACAGCTGAACAGCCACACAGGACAGAAACAGGTAGCACTGAGGAATGATCAGATTCCTTCCCTCCACGCCCCCTCCCCAACTTCAGGAATGGCTTTTTTTTTTTGCATTTTTTTTTAATATATATATTTTCTTTTTTAGGAAATCCCACCCCACCTCGAGAAACAAAATAAAAAGAAAAGGCATTACTAGAAACGCGACCCAGGCTTCTCCCTTGTCCGTGCTCCGGAGCTGCTCTCCCAGTTCCCAGAGCTCCTCCTCCTCCTCTCCTCCAAAACTCCTGGGTTGTTTTTTTTTTATTTTTTTTTTATTTTTTATTTCATTTTATTCTATTTTATTTCCCTACACTGGTTCAAAGTCGGCACTTGGGACTGCGATCTGAACCCAGCACTGAAAGGCACATGGCTGATACCCTGTACAAGAGCAAGCGTGGACGCTGCAGCGCGGAGGGGCAGCGGGAGCCGGGGCTCCAGCGCCACGGATCCAAAAACCAGACTGGGAAAAGGAAGAAAAAAAATAAAAAAATTGGGAAATAAAGCAAAATAAAATAAGAAATACTGGCTAAGTTTTCCTACTCTCCCTCCCACAGCAGTTTTTAATGCCCAAAGCCTGCAGATCGGATGCCGGTAGCATCAACAGCTGCGTTAACAGAAATGAAACGGAAAATAAAGACTCAAAATCCTGCACCTCCTGGTTTTTTTAGGCTTTATCGCTGCCAATCCTGGCTCTGGGACTGCTCCTCAGAAACAAAAACAAGAGGTTCTGACCCTTCAGGTGCAAACAGGAGGGCGGGCGATGGGGGAAGCATCCGCTCGGGTTCCGATTGCCCGTGGGAGCCGCTGCTCTAGCGAAGAAAAAAAAAAACAACATTAATGGGTTCCCCTTTTGACTGGAAAGACCAAGAATACAAAAAGGAAGGGTTGGGGAATGTTTGACACCATTTTATTAATCTTCAACTGCAGTGGAAAAATATAACCTTTTACAAGTGCCGCCTTGTGTAAGCTCAAGTCAGTATATATATATTTTATATAAATTTCTTTCTTCCTTTTTTTTTGTTTTTTGAAGTGCAGCAAGAGACCAAAAACCACATTAAACCTGATCAAATAAAGAGCACAAAAGGCCAAGCAGTTTCCAAATGGCATTTTTATCAGATTTTTTTTTGTTGTTTGAACATTTTTTTTTTTAATCCTCATTTTTGCAATCCAAAATATTTACCTGAAGTGTGTTTCTTGTTTTTTTTTTTAAAAGTTTAGGTTTTTTTTTTTTTCAACTCTTTGGCACAATTTCGGTGGGTGGTGGGGCTGCTACAGTACAAAGTCAGGAGAGATCGTTCCCTTTGCGTTCTCACTGCCAATTCAGAGCACTTTAACAGCTGTGTTTCCTTTGAAGCCTGAAATCCTGGTTTGACGATTGATTTCTATTCCCTCGAAACGCGAGAGTTTTGTGTTTGTATTCTATTTTTTTTTTTCCCCCATTTCTACATTCACAGTTGAACAATATTAAGGAAGGAAAGGCGCTTTGATGAAACGAGACCGTGAAAAGCGTCACTCGACCGGGAGCTCTGAACATTCGTCAGTGTTTCCCTACAAGAAAAAAAAAAAGCCCTAAAAGAGCATCTTTCCTTATTTATTTTTTTCCTTTTTTTTGTGTTTTTTTTTTTTAACCTCTTTTCTGTTTTACATCTCTTATGCTGCATCAGTAGGACTGAACTCCATTAGTTTTATGAAATGCAACAGCTAACCCTTTTTTTTTTTGTTTTTTGGGACAAGATAAACTGCAATGACTTGAAGTTGAGAATGTGGATACCGCCTCATTCACACACACTCACTCCTCGACTGAAAATCCTTCACCCTCCCCCTTTCCTTTTCCTCCTTCCTCTCCTCCTTTCATCCCGTGCACCGACAGCACCGTGCGGCAAAGGTTGAGGCTGGAGGTCCGGGCTCCGTCCCTTCTCTCCAGCAGCCCCAGCCAGACCTCAAGACCAAGAGCACCACAGTTGAACCCAAGTTTCTTTCCTCTCCTCCAACCCGGCCGTCGCCACGTCTGCGCCGGCCACGACCGAGAAGCCAGTCCTGGTCTGTCGGAAGACGAGAGTCGCTCCGTACTCGGACAGAAATGGGTCTTTTCCCTCTTCCCAACGATGGCCGATGCGAGGTTTCCTACACAAATCAGTTCTCAGCTCACGAACAGCGCTGCTGCTGCTGCTGTTGCTGTGGTGGGATTTTCAATGTGGTGTGTTTCAAGCCTCACTCACTCATCCTCTCATTCCCAAACATTCAGCATCCGTGCACACTCCTCACTTCCGGGTTTTTTTTTCAAAAGATTGGAGATTTCCAGTGGGGGTCTCAGGTGTCATCCCAATGGTAACAGATCTGCAAGCAAAAAGGCTCTGTTAAAACATAAACCTGGCAGCACCAAAACACACATTCGGGAGAGAAAGTGGGCAGGAATGGGGAAAAATGGACTTTGGAGAATGAAAATGATTCAAGGGCTGGAGCATCTGTATGAGGACAGGTTGGGGGAGCTGGGGTTGTCCAGCCTGGAGAAGAGAAGGCTCCAGGGACACCTTGGAGCCGCCTCCCAGTGCTGAAAGGGGCTCCAGGAAAGCTGGGGAGGGGCTCTTGATCAGGGAGTGCAGGGATAGGATGAGGGGGAGTGGATTTGAGCTGAAAGAGGGGAGATTGAGATGAGATCTTAGGGAGAAATGTTTTGCTGTGAGGGTGGGGAGGCCCTGGCCAGGTTGCCCAGAGCAGTGGTGGCTGCCCCATCCCTGGAGGTGTTCAAGGCCAGGTTGGGTGGGGCTTGGAGCCCCCTGATCCAGTGGGAGGTGTCCCTGCCCATGGCAGGGGGGTGGAACTGGATGGGCTTTGAGGTCCCTTCTAACCCAAAGCATTCCACGATGCCGGGTGATTTGAAAAGAGGAAGAACAGGGATAACTAAGGGACTTTTCCAACCAAACCACAGGACTAAGAACACTGTTTCAGATGCTCCTTTAACTCTGAGCGGGACCAAAGAGTTTGGAGGAGCACGGGATCCTCCCCACTGAGCAAGGGCAACACATCTCACAAGGCAAGGAGCCCTCAAGGCTGCACCTGGGCTTGCGAAAGCCGAGCAGTTTGTGTGTCTCCATCTGGATTTGTTCTGCTCAAACCAGACCACAGATGGGGCTTGTTTATAGGAAAATAAGTGAGAAACAACCTCCTAGTGAACAAGGCTTTTGTGCAGCGTCTCTTCCAGACTCCGGAGTTTAGCCAATTTCATAATTATGCAACTCAAAAGGGTGGGTGTAATCCCTTACCAAGCTTGATTCTTCAGTTTTCTCAGTTCTTTAGTCGCCCAGGTAGCGAGGGTTTTTGTTTTGTTCGTCTTGGATCTTCTTCCTTCAGTTAGCAGTTCATGTATCATGGGTCTAGCTTCTACTAATTTCAGGACGTCTTTTCCGAAGGCTGTACACAAATCCCTGAGGAAGAGAGAGACAGAGGCTCTGAGGCTGTGCCACAAACAGCTGTGCCACTACCACTCCAATCAGCTCTCGCCAGTGAAAAGAAATCTGACTCACAGCTAATGTCCTTTTTAAAAGGCTGCATATGGTCACTAATTTCAGCAGGAGGAGAGCAGTTTCTCCAACTGTGACTAACAGGAGACATTCCCTCTCCTGTCCAAAGGCTGAGCTTCCTGATGCTCTCACCACCCCTCCTGAGATTAAAACACCCTGACCCGCATTCCTCAGCACCCTGGGAATGGGGTGTTTGGGTTTTAAGTCCACATTATCCTCCACAAATCCTCCACCTGGAATTCCTGTAACGCACCCCCCAGCTTTCACTTCCACCTACTGGTTTTCACTCTGTCAGTAAGGGACCTCAGCTGAGAAACCACTTCACACCTCGGGTTAAACACCCAACCCCAGACAGCAAGAACCCAGCAGTGATATTAAATAGTTCAGACAGCCAGGAAAACGCAGCTTCAAACATTCAAGCTATTGCAGGAAGATTTTTCTCTCTCTCATGAGCTGAAAGAGGTCTGGAATGCTCACCCTATCAGTCCAGCAGCACATGCCACCACTCCATCAGTGTGATCCTCGTCTCCAGCGATGTGGTCAATGTAAGACAGGATAAACTCTACTCTGGGCTGCACCAGCATCACATCCGCTGGAAGAGAGCGGCTTCGTTAGAGCAGGGTGAAAGACAGTTCCTGTTCAACAGTCTGCCCTTTGAAAGGGATTCCTGGACAGCCAGAACGTGGCCCCAGAAGAGCTCCCTGAGGTAGGAACCATAACGAAGGGCTCTCAGCCCATTCCCTGCTTGTGGCATCCACTCCCAGGCAGACAGGAATGAACAAGGACAGGCCCAAGGATGTGACAACAACCATGAGCTTGTCCTGGCAGAGTTCTTCCCATCTCCCTTTGCCATTTCAGGCAGAGAAACACCACAGCAGACAGAGTACTCACGGTGCACGTTTTCTTGGTCTCCCTTCAAGCCCTGGATGATGCCAGTGTAAGCTTCCAGGCAGCCCTCCCTCAGCTCGTTCAGGTAATCCACCATGTCATAGTCAGACTGGGAAGGCAAAGGAGAACACACTTCAGCAACGTCCCCCACGACGTGCGTGCAGCCCTTCCTTGGTTTGGACTTTAATGAAGGCAGCAGAGCACATCCCAATGGCTCACCTTGTCAACCTGTGCTTGGGAAGCCTGCTGGAGGGTATTCAGGACAACATCCAGGTACTTCTTAAATTCCCCTCCAATGGCAAGGGCAATATCACCAAACACCGAGAGGATCTGAGGCTTCACGGACCTGTGGACATTTTCATTCTGGAAGAGAATGTCACGTTCAGTTTCCCTTCTTTTTAAGGGAGGAGGAGCTAATAAATGATGACATTTACTTGAAATGAAAATCTTTACCCCCAATAAATCTGGATTCCATTCAAATAGTAAGGAAGAGAGTTGTCAAACAAGAGATCTTCAGAGCATGCCTAACACTTCTGCTTCTCCCACCTCCCACTTCCTCCTCAGCGTGCAAGCCAACTGTTACAAACAGGCTAATGAGGAGGTAAACACTCACCCCCAGGTTCTCCAAGAGCAGCTGCATAACCTCATCACAAAAAGGCAGGATGTTGGACTGCAGGGCTCTGCACAAGTCACCAACCAGGCCCACTGCAGCCAGGCAAACCTGCAAAGAGAACAGCAAGGGAGACACCCACCCCGTGAGTCGGCCGTCCACGCTCCATCCTCACGGCTCTGCCTTATCCAAGCACTGGGAGCCTGCAGCCATTAAACCCCTGAGAACAAGGATCCTCAAACAGCAGCTTCGTTAAGCACTGAGGTCACAGAGCTGAACGTGCAAGGGGGTGGGAGGGGATCCTGATGCCACCAAAGTGACAGATACTTGGTGTGAGCAAACGCTGCCAGGCTTGGCAGCCGAGTGGTCTAAACATCCAGCCCAGTGAGGTCCAGGATGTGACCTCCTAATGGAAATCCACAGCCAGTGGCAACCTCTGTCCTCATCAGGGCCACCCACTGAGAAAAGAGAGGCACCTTCTGCTCAATTAAATAGAGGAGAGCCTACACTTGTGCAGGCAGCCAGTAACTAGAGACATCCTGGGGCTCCAGTGTCGTTTCATCACCAGGAGCTGTGGTGTTTTACAGCTGCACACCCACTGAACTCGGCAGCCGTGAGGAGATGGAGAGTTTGGGGTTGTGAACAAGGGGCTGGGGTGACCTCTACCTGGTACTCAGCATAGTTCTTCAGCCCGATGCCAAGGAACGGTTTGAAGGCATCCATGTACTTCAGGAATTCTCCACCTAAGACTGTGCATGGAGAAGATTCTAGTTAGAAAACACTCTCAACCTACAATGAGTTCAACAAAACAAACCCATCATTGTGTTCTGCCCAAACCCAGCACCTGTGTGTTCTGTGGAAGCGCCAAGAAATCCATCCTCATATCAAATCCATCCTCACAGCAGAACCAAGCATCAGTGAAACGTGTCCACCAGGACCAAACAGATTGGGAAATGCTCAGTTCCTTGCCAGCCTTTGCAGACAGAGCTCCTCATCCTGTGTTCAGGAAGGGGGGTGGGATCTTCCTGACTGAGCAGCCATTCAGAGGGTGAGGGACAAGGTTCAGCATGGTTTTGCTGCTCTGCATCGGCTGAGAATTCCTCATCTTTCCATATCCCTTCATTGCCACAACCACTGTAACCTCTACCTTTTGGAACCCATTGCTTGGCCTCTTCCAGCCAGGCAGCTCGAGTGGGGAGCTCCTCACTACATTTGTATTTAATCAATATTTGAAATAACACATTTCTGCTCTTTCTCCACCAAATCCATGCAGATCTCTCTGTCCAAAGGTGGAAGAGGATACACTTTAATCTTTCCTCGCTGATCAGCTTGCAATGAGCCCACTCAACCTCCTCATTCACTTCCCAGCTTCCCTCAAGCAATCACAGAATCATGGAATGGTCTGGGTTGAGGTCCCTTCCAAAGCCCATCCAGTTCCAACCCCCCTGCCATGGGCAGGGACAACTCCCACTGGATCAGGGGGCTCAAAGCCCCATCCAACCTGGCCTGTGATTTCTTTTAAACAAGACCAATGACTGCACATCCAGCACTGACAGATCTCCACAAAACAACCACAGGTTGCAGCCAGCCAGGTATGAATCACGAAGATGACATTAACCCTGTCCTGCAGCAGCACACAGACCGTGCTCCCACTCTGCTGGGCACCATACAAAGCAGCACCAGGCTATTTTCCTGGCAGAACTTACATTATAGCTACATTAACAATGAAAAACACATCATTCATGCCCAAAACACAACCTGGCCAGCCTCAGAGCTTCACAGACAGCTGTGGCCAGATGTGTGCACCAAGCTTGACCTTAAGCAAAACTAGGACCTTGACGTTTCTCATGATGCCCACCTTCCACCAGGGTGCTGACGGCCATCAGGGCATCCTCCTGCACCCCACCCGAGCCCGCCGTGCTCTGGAACATCCGCAGCAGAGAGGCCATCACCACGTCAGAGATCTGCAAAGCATCCTGGTGCTGGACCTTCCTGAGGACGTTCTGGGTGGGAATGGAGAAAAAGAGAACTGTGATTGCTTCCACCTCCATAAGGCTGAGTCGAGCCTTTGCCTCTCTGACCGCTCCCCACCACGCTGGGATGCTGAAAGGGAGCTGCTGTCTGAACAGAATGTGCTGTGTCAGTGCGAGCTCAGGACCATTCATTTCAGCCCCGTTCCATTTTCCTGTGACAGAACAAGCCAAATTCACCTTTCCTGCTGCATAGGCTGTTCTCTGGGCTTTCCATTTGTAAGCCTGGCATCAAACGTGGCCAGTTCAAATCTGAGTCTGTAAGAAAAAGCCCTTTTCCACCACCGCAGAGCAATCACAATCTCTCACTGCCCAGTCCAGGCTGTGTTTAAGCTTTGCCTCTAAACCACAGGATTAAACCTCAGAAACAAGACATAAGAATGTCCCTGCTGCTGGCAAATCTCTCCCACTCAGGGTAAGCAGGAATAAATCAAAGTACAATGGATGCAAAGTAGGTTTACAGGAACGTGTTTAGCACTGGTGTCTGCAAATCTCACAGGCAGGCAGAGTGGGCTGCGAGCACACGCGTGCTCCGTGTTATCCAGCACACCACGGGCAGCAGAAAGGCTCAGGAGGGTGAAGGAAACACCCCCCAAATAAACACCCAAGCTTAACCCACGCTCTGCACAGCTCTGACCACCCCCTTCAGCACAAGAGCTCCAGAACACAGCTCTGATGCATCCTTATCTAAAGCAAACTTGCATTTCCTACAGAAGGAGAAAGCGATTACCTTAACCTGCAGAGGAAAAGAATTATTTCAAGTGTGATTCAAACTGAGTCACTTCAAAGAGATTGACTTTGACTGTTTAAATCATTTCTACTTCCATTTAAACATTAGCAAATGTTTTTCCTCTGCTGGGTGTTCATAATTGTGTTTCCAGAAGAGAAAGAGCATCTAACAAAGCAGTGCATTTGACTGTGTAACACTGACAAAACTCTCCCAGCTGACTTTTACTTGGTGGCATTTAAGTATCTGCTGCAACTCTGACAACTATTTAAGGTTTGGATCTTGGGATAATGAAGAGACAGAGGTTTACAAAGCTAAACCTATCAGTTTAATCCCACTGGTACTTCACTTCCCACAGGCAGAGGTGTCCTGAAAGGGATCAGGCATTGCACTGCACCAAAAGGAGAGATCCAGGATGCTGAAGTCTCCCTGTTACAGCCCCCCATTGACCCATTATCCTCCAAAATACCCTAAAAATTGGAGAGTGAAAGCAAGAGGTGATGCTCTGGCCTTTTGAACAAGAGGGATGAAGTTAACAACATCTCAAAACAACCTGGAGACAACACTCAGGAGAGCTCCCAGCCTCACTCAAGACAACGGGAGGCGAAAACCCACAGAGAGGGGCCGTTACCTTCCCAGGTTCCAATTCCTGGGCTGGAGGAGGGAAAACAGCACAGGTAACACCACCCAGCAAAGGAATGAATCTGAGCAGAGTGACAGCTCGCTTTGCTTTTCCTTCAGCTCTGAAGGTGCTGTTACACCTCCAGAAGGAAACGCTCCTTCTCCTCTGAGCTGCAGAGCTGCGCCGATGCTGAACCAGCGCCTACGACAGCGCTAAAGCACCACCCTGTCACCAATAATAAGTGAGGTGTGACTGCACCCCCCTGCCCTTCCTGCAGGAATAACGGGGGAGCAGGAATATTCCACCCCATGAATTCCAGAGGATGCTCTGATCAACCTCCTGAGTGCCACAGAGCTAAAAACAGCGGCTGTTTCACAGTGGGCTTTGCAGGAGTAAGCAAGGAACTGAACTGCACTGGTACTGGGGCTGCTCATTACCAGATGTTTAATTTCAAGGACACTCAGTGCATTTTAATTAGTGCCATTTTAAATAAGAACACCAACCACAAGAGGCAGATGAACAAATTGAAGCCGTTACGGAGAGCATTTGTCCGTGCCAAGCCGAGCGGTTGTTCAGGCTGCAGCCAACGTGGAAGCACAGACAACCCTCAGCACCCTGCACACAGCATTCTTTACCCATATTGCCCTCAATTTTACAAGTCTTACTCCACAGAAGCCTTCTGAACCTTGTATCACCTCCCACACGTCAGCTGGGACACGAGATCCGATTCCCTCATTCAGAGTTCATCAACAGGACCAAGGCTGCACCCTCTGAGGGAATGAAACAGCTCTAAAGCACCTCCTCCCCACAAGGACTGGAGACAGGGACTCACCTGCAGGGTTGCACAAAGGAGAGACTGGAGATCGTTGAACTGGATTCTGTCGGAAGTGCTCTGGATATGAGACTGAAAGAGAACAAAACCACCACCTGTGAAAAGCTGGCTTTGCAGTCCCCACGGGTTTTGGAAGCGCCAACCTCCAGAGATTCAGCTGTAAATGATTGTTTCTTCAAGTTTAAGACAAGAGGTGCTGCATTATCCAATTATCCTGGAATGGCCTGGGTTGGAAAGGACCTCAAAGCCCATCCAGTTCCAACCTCTGCCACTGGATCACGGAGCTCCAAGTCCCATCCAGCCTGGCCTTCAACACCTCCAGGGATGGGGCAGCCACGGCTTCCACAGGCAACCTCACCCTCACAGCAAAATATTTCTTCCCAAGATCTCATCTCAATCTCTCCTCTTTCAGCTGAAAACCATTCCCCCTCGTCCTATCCCTGCACTCCCTGATCAAGAGCCCCTCCCCAGCTTTCCTGGAGCTCCTTTCAGTACTAAATCACAGAATGGTTTGGGTTGGAAGGGACCCTAAAGGTCACCCAGTTTCACAGATCTTTCCACGGTATAAGCAGTGACCAATAAGACTCATTTTCCTACCCCAGACAAAGCCCCAGCACAATGGCAGCACCAGACCTACTGAGTTTTCTTAAAGCCTTTTATGCAACAGGGCTTTAGAACTCGGGTTCACCCACCTCCATCTGCAGCACTTGCTGCAGCCGCTCCATGATGACCAGCGTTGTCTTTTGGACAGCAGGGTAACAGTCCTTGGCACTGTTCTTCACTATTTCCATCAGGGATTCGTATGCAGAACTCCTCAGATTGTTCTGGTGTCCATCAGGCCTGGAAGAGAAAGGGACTCATTGCAGCTCCCAGTGCTCAGCCTTGTTTAGAAATACCCTTTTTTTTTTTAAATACATCACTGACAGCTAAATTTCAGACAAGCAGAGAACTCACAGTCCTGTATCCTAAGACTTGAAAGTAAATGAGACTTGTGCAGCCACCTCTGGGATATTTTTTTCATTCACTAATAAGGATGATTTCTGATATCTTCAGTCACTGGCAGCAAACATGGGAACAGAGAAAGCCTCAAACCCACACCTTCCAGTGTGCTGTTACCCTGCCCAGGAACAGACAGCCTCTGGAGGTGAGCAGTGCATGTCACCTGCTCTCCAACAACCCTCCCAGACATGTGAGGGGGTTAAACCTGCAATAAAGAGATCTGTGCTGAGGTGACTGATGGGCTGCAGAGCCCTGAGCAAGACACCACCCTTCTGGATGGGCATAAATGAGATGGGAAGGGTTCAGACTTCGAACCGTTCCGACAGGGACACCATTCAGAAATTGTCCTCCTGCAGCAAACGGTGACTGAGCTGATCCAAGGATTGAACTCAGAGCTGCCAAGAATTATGTGATTCTCGAGGCAAAACACGACTGCACTAGCACCTTTAATTCTGCAGGACTGAGAAAAATGTTGTGCCTCATCTATTTATATGTCAGCTTAGTTGGGAAAAGGACGGGATCCAACCTAACTAGGTCCTTGTCTCTTCTGGGAGCACCTGGAGCCAACGTTGAGTGGATCTGAGGCTACAGCAACCACCACAGCAAAGGGAACTGCACAGTACACACAGATTTCTAATTATCCCACCTGCAATACTGATTATTCCACAGCCTTGCAGCCAACCCTAAGGAGACTTAGAACTCCAGCACAAAGATGTGCACAGTCTTATGCTCTGCTTGGAGAATTGGAAGTAAAACACAGAAGGGGCACTCCTGGAGGAAACCCCAAAAAAGCAGATTTGGACAACAAAATACTGAGAAATGATCCTGTGTGAACAGCTTTTGCCCTGAGGATCAGCATCCTATATACATGTGACCCCCCCAAAAAGCCCAGTTCTGATAAAACACCATTTAGATCCAAATTGCAAAAGAACCAACAGCCTGAAGGAATAAAAATCCCCATCTCTGCACAATGTAAGCTGTTCAGCGTTACCTGTCTGCAGTCTCCAGAAGCTTCTGGACTATGAGCTCGAATGAAGAGGACAAGCAGTAGGTTGCAGGTTCTTCCTGATCATCAGCTACGTCTGCGGCTTCGTAGGCAGCTTCAGCAAGACTAGAGAAGGCCTAAAGCACAGAAGAACCAGTGCTATTAACTCAACCTTGAGTTTCCACACAAGTCCAGAAACAGACAACCCAACAGTCTTGGAATAATACTAAATATTCTAACAAAACAACCCTAAACCCCCTCAAAATGCACACAGGATTTACAGTTCCCTTTGTGAACAGCTGCACTGAACTTTGCTGCAACAGTTGTGACAATTCCAAAGCCAACATTAAGGAGCACAGCATTACTGGTCTCAGCAACCAGTAACTGTCAGGGATCAAACTGGGTAAAGGCAGATTGAATGGGTTCTACCTCCTGCCCAGCACCACCAGTTAAAATGCCAGTTAAGAGGAAGGTTGCAGACTGCTCCAGTTCCCAACTGGAAAGCAACTGTAACCACCCCAAGACAGGTGGGTAAGCAGAGCTGGAAGCCTCTTGATTTCCATTTCAATCTAAAAACACAGAGTAGTCATCATCTCCAGGAGACAAAAGCCACAGCTATGTGGACTTTTGCCAGGATCGACATCGAGGGAAAGCTTCCGCCCCAACTACAAGTCTTCAAACCTCTGGAATACTAAAAGAACAGATTCTGTCATTTCTAAAGCTTGTTTTGACATGCAAATACTCATCTCCAGCTCAAACCTTATTGAGCTGCTCTCTTAAAAGGCAGCAAGGGACAGACCCTCTTTAGTGAGGGATCAGATATGCAGAGACTGACGCCACAACTGAAGGGAACGAACCAACCCCAGGGACCACAGCTCTGTCAATGGACAAAAACCCCTCGTGTTCCTCAACTCTGTTCTGGAACCTCAGCAGGAGCAGGCTCAGGTAACAGGAAACAAGATGCATCATCTCTCCTCTAAGATGAAGGCAGCAATCCAGCTGGACCCAAGAAAAAAGCTAAATCGCAGCCTTTTCTAAACAGACATCCTGGCTGTTATCAAGGACAGTTTGCACAGCATTTTCAATCCAAGGGCAACTTCATGGCTGGGAAGCTGCCTGGCAGAAAAGGACCTGGGGGTGCTGGTTGACAGGGGCTGAACACGAGCCAGCAGTGGCCCAGGGGACAGTTTTGGGCCCCTCACTGCGAGAGGGACATTGAGGGGCTGGAGCACATCCAGAGAAGGGGAACAGAGCTGGGGAAGGGGCTGGAACAGCTGAGGGCCCTGGGGCTGTTTAGCCTGGAGAAGAGGAGGCTGAGGGGAGGCCTCATTGCTCTTTGCAGCTCCCAGAAAGGAGGCTGTGGTGAGGTGGGTGCTGGGCTTCTCTCCTAACAAGTGATGAGAGGAAATAGCCTCAGGTTGTGCCAGGGGGGGTTCAGATTGGATATTGGGAAAAATTTCTTCACTGAGTGGTGAAGCACTGGCAGAGGCTTCCCAGGGCAGTGGTGGAGTCTCTGAAGGGGTTAAAAGAGTGGGTAGATGTGGCACTTCCAGGATGTGGTTTTGCAGGCTGGGTGGCGTTGGGCTGACAGTTGGACTGGATGAGCCTAAAGGTCTTTTCCAACCTTAATGATTCTGATTCTACACTCGCAGACTATCAGCATTTTCCTTCTTCCAGTCCATTTCTCCCTTTATCCTTTCCTACCAGAGCCACCAAACGGATCTGGGATAACTTCCAGTTAACAACAGTTGCGCGTGCCGGACGACCAAGCCACGAGCCACCTCTCAAAGCCATTTCTGTGTGTGAGTGCCTAGACCTGCGTCCGCCCGTCCGTGCACACACGTGTGTGCCCGCAAAGACAGGCCACGAGCCTGTGGCAGAGCCACAGGTGGCAGAGCTCACCCAGCAGACGTTGGAGGCCACGCGGGGCTCGGCGCTCAGCCCCTCCATCAGACACTGCAGCAGCGGCGCGAGGTACATGTCGTTGATGGCAGCCTCGGGGAGCATCTCGCAGATCCTGCCCACGGTCCAAGCGGTCGTGTCTCGAACCACAACACTGGGGTCCTTCATTAGTTCTATTAGAGTTGGCATTGCCTGGAGAATCACAGTCAGGAGGAAAGTGGGATCAAGTGCAATAAATGGAAAAGCAGAGGAGTTTGCCACCATTCCTGGTTTTAATGCATTCCCTACAAGCTATCAATAGGTCGGAGGGTGGTCTAAATCCAGTTAGGCCACTGGCCTCCTATTTTAAGATCCATAAAGTTATTTCCCAGGGGATTAAAACTTGAGAACTGACACATCTGGAGCCAAGCAGTCTCAAATCCTGCCATGCCCTGTGATTCAGAGCTATGCAAGACAAATACCCACCCCTGGGCTTACGAAAGCTCTCCAAAACATGACTAAAAGGTGGCATCCCTTAGCTTTTCCTCAGATTAAGAACAAAGTGCAAAGCAGGTGTCCACCTCCAGATAAATGAAGAAGGTTTTGCTCTACAAGCCCTGGAGAAAACCCAAGGAGCCATACCTGTATGACTAGTGGTTTCAGCTGGTTGGGCTCTGGTCCTTCCAAAATGCACCCAAAAGCCATCACGGCCGCGTCTCTGTATCGCCAGTCTGGGTTTTTGATGTGTTCTTTAATGAAGGGCAGCACGTGAGGAACGATGTCGTCCTCGCAGCAGGTTGCCAGGAGCATGAGGCAGACACCTGCTGCTTTGCAGGGGTTCCAGTCATCATCATCATCGTTTTCATCCTAGGAGAAGAGTACCTGGTCAGCCTTGGGGGAGACATCCCTTACTGCTCACAGGTTGTGCCACCCTGCTGGATCTCCTGGAGCACCCACTGCAAGGAACTCCACCTTATTACCAGGTGATGTGTTTCATTTAGGTCTGGAGGCACCAGCTACACCTCTGGCTGAGGAGCAGCCAGAGTGTGTCACTGGTACCTTTCCATCCTGGTGATGCACCTAGAGCAGCCTCGAACATCTTCCAAAACGCTTCTCTCTCATCTCGGCCGAGATTATGGTCCTTTGATCCACCCCCTTGCCTGTACCACTTAAATGGATCCTTCCCCCCAACTGTTACCTTTGAAGCCAATACCTGTGATTCTTCTCTCCATTTTATCTTTTCTCTTTTAACAAGCACTTCAGAACCTCTGCAATTTAACTCTCTGCATCCAAGCAGACAGCGATACAAAACAGGGAAAAAATTCCCTGGACTAACTCAGAGCCCCAAGCATTCTCCCAGTTCATTGCAGTAATGAACTCCATCCTGTACGGCTTAATTAACACTTTTATTTTATAATTAGACCTGCTGTAGCAAGTGATTCCATTAATTTTGATTAGATTGTGAAACACAGCCCCAAAAAGTCCATGTGAAGAGCTTAATAGGTACTAAATAAACATGATCTTCACAGTTCAACAAGTAAAGCTCAAGAATTGCAGCAATTGCATCTCAGATGATGCAGAGGCTGAATATGGGCTTTAATTTCACAAACACCTCGTTAAGAATGCAGATAACTACTGAACCTCTCTCAAAACATTAAATACAAGCATGTGTTAACAGAATTCAGCATAAAAATGACAGCGTGTGCAGTCTGACGGTCTCAGCCCTAGAAAAGGGTGCATCATTCAGTCAGCGTGGTGCATGATGTCTCATCACAGACCAGGGACTGCCACTACGGGGCATCAAAATCCACCTGAGGGGGGCTGAGTGCATCCAGAAATCCCCTCTGTGAGGGAGCAAACGATGGTCACTGACAGCATTGCCGTTTTGGAACTCCGAAGCAGCACAGAGGGTGTTTTCTGACACACAGCAGGGAGTTCCCAGCTCACCTGTTTTGTTAAGGTCTGTGTTAGAATTGGGACCAAATACTGCAGTGCTCCCTTGGCATAGAATTTGCTGGTGTGCTCTGGAGGCCTGCCTTGCTCTGCTGCCTGGAAAGAAACACCACAAAATCATTCTCAGTGCCTGTATGGCCATGAGCTCTCAGTTACGAACACAAATTCTCCACTGCATCCTCTCCTCTCCTTCCCATAACACACAGGACCTCAAGGACAGCCCTGCACCATTCCCAGGTAAATATTCCATAAGCAAGCTCTATTTGCCAATCCACACAAACACAGAGCCCTCCCCATATGGCACCAATAGAAATGTTTGCAGTTATGTAGCATTAAAAAATGACCCCAAGCAGAAGCAGCAAAAGGTCTTCAGTGTACAAACTAAATCCACGAGCTGCTGGCTGTCCTTTTATCCTTGCTTTTTTGGGTATTCAACATAAATATATATTTAGCTGCTTTTAAAGATGGATATGATTCATCCAGAGCCTTTCAAAGTTTAAGCTATTATTGATCTCTGCAGCTAATTTATGCAAACAGCATCTGCACACAGAGCAACGCCCCAAACCCAGCTCCAGTCCCATTCACTTTAGAGGGTAACGGTTGCTTTTAACTCATCCCATAACTTTATATTTAACTCATAAATAATGCATTATTATGTAGAGTGTGATCTATCTTGCCCACTCTGGGGTAGGACCGAGGTGCTCACACCAATAAGAGACCCAGAAAGTTTATGTGTCAACCTAACAGAGTCCACCAGGCCTCTGAGAAAGTGAGGAATCACGAAATGCTCTCCCTTCAATTCGTTGCCTACATCTCAGCAACACAAGGTGCTGCCTTAATGAAGCAACAGCTCAGAGACCTTCATCACCTACAGGAAAGCTGGGAAGGGGCTCCTGATCAGGGCCTGGGCAAGAGGGAAGGGTCTGAAGCAAAAAATGGGGAGACTGAGATGATACCTTAGGGTGGGGAGGCCCTGGCCCAGGTTGCCCAGAGCAGTGGTGGCTGCCCCATCCCTGGAGGTGTTCAAGGCCAGGATGGATGGGGCTTTGAGCCCCTTGATCCAGTGGGAGGTGTCCCTGGGTTGGAACTGGATGGGCTTTGAGGTCCCTTCCAGCCTAAATCATTCCATGATTCTATGATACTGAAAATTTAGGTTGTGCCTGGTACAGATGCTTAATGCACATTCAGGTTAACCTTACAGGAGAAGCTCGAGCTGACTCTGGAAGGCTAAAGAGAAATCAGGTAGCTGTCACACTCCATCTGCAGAGAACTAGAACTTGCACGTCAGGGTGTGTTCTCATCAAACCTGTCAGAGAATCTTTATCTCAAGCAGTTTCAGTTCCCAGCAAGACTGGCAGTAAAACTGTCTTGCTCGTGTAAAAAAGGCAGTTCACCCTAATCTAACCTTGTAACCAAAAAGGATTATATTCAAGATACACAAAGAACTTTGCATTAGGCTACAGAGCCCAGAAAATAACTCAAGATTCATTAAAGGGAATTCCAAATGGTGGTCACTGAGCAACCTTTCACCTGGAATATCAGGACAGGTTGACCATAACTAAGCCCCAGGTAAGCTGCCAGTCCCCAGGCTGCAGCTGAGAACCAAGCTGGGTCCTGCAGCGCACGGATCCCCCCCAGAGGCAGCAGCTGCCAGGCTTTGAGCAGCCTCAGGCCTCAGCTCCTGTCACAGACACCCCCCAGGCCACATGTGGGTGCCACCACGGACCCACGACTCCTCCACAGGGGCTCAGGTGGGTTTCTCCTGCACTGCTCCACTTGGGAGCACAGGAGGACTTGCCAACGTGGGTCACGAGTTCAGTGCTCCCAAATATGATCCCAGCAGGCACCTGGGAGCTCACCTCGGATGCCTCTATGGCCAGGTCCATCTCCTCATCGCAGACGTTCGACCAGAACTCAATCCCTTGCAGAGCCACCTCGTCGATGTCACTTTTCATCGCTTCAATCGTTATCTTTGGGAATAGGGAAGAAGGGGAGAGAAGGGTATTTTAGCAATTCCTTTCTCCTGCAAAATGCACTCCAAGTTTTGGCCAACTGGTGTGAGATCTGAAATCGGATGCCACATTAGGGCTCCTGTTCTTGGGAACAATCTCCTCATTTAGAGGGTTATCAGCCATCAGCACAGCGAGGGCTGCACCCGCCCGACTTTGGAGCCTCAAGTTTGAAACACCTCATGCTGGTTTTATGGATTTTGCTAGGAAAGAGGGATTTCACACCACGCAGACACAACCACAGAAAAGACAAACAAGTGTAGAAAACAGGATAACTTTTCCTCTTGGATGAAGACAAAAGGACTTACAGGGAGACCAGAGAACCACAACCAAGAGTACTCACAGCAAAAAGCGCAGGCCCCATGTACGTCTCCATGTACTGATAATACAGGGACATGATCTTCACCAGATTCTGTAAGGCAGCCACTCGTACCTGCCAGAGCAGAAAACAGACCAAAGATGGCACCTTCCTGAGTGCTCTGAAAACCCAGTGCAGCTGCAGCCACCACAGATTACCCTCCCAGCCTCTCCGTCGACTTCGTTTACTCCACACCCAATAAGGTCTTTTATAAGTGACATAAATCCTCTTAGCAGTTTACTGCCTTCAGGTACAAAACTCATTGTTTGCATGCTCACAGCAATCACAGAACAGACCAGTGTTCACCTCATGTAACACTCACAGCAAATCAAGTATTTCATCTCAACTCACCCTTGTATCTGGACACTGTGTTGCTTCACAGACTACTTGCATAATAAAGTGCCTTTCGGACTAGAAAAAGAAATAAAAGAGCATTAGAACTGCCTTACAAAAGCATCAAAGCCATCACACACCTCCCTACAGAGGATGGATTTGGAGTCTGTTCTAAAGACCCAGGAACAGCACAGGTTACTGTTCACTGCATTATTTTACATTATTTCTTCCCAAAACAGGAATCCCAGGCTTCCATGTTAAGAAGTCCTTAGAAGTCCGAAATAGCAAGACACAGCAGAACCAGAGCCACTGGCTTTTCTGGTAAAAGAAAGAAAAAGAAGAAATCCTGCTGTTTCCTGAGCTATTCCAGCCAGTGCTTCAGGAAAGCTCCGAACTCTGGCAGGACACACACTCCCCAAGGGGCAGTACCTGGATATCCTTGCACTGCAGTGGGAACAGACTGGAGCCTAGGCCGTTTACAGCACTGAAGCCCAAAGAAACACGCTGTGAATGGATCATGCACCTCCCCACTCCAAGCTGAAAGACTCCAGTTGATCCCATGGAATAGCTGACATGGGAAAGTTTTAATTTAAAGACTTTCTAAGCCGAAGGCTCTGTATTAATTCCACCTTTCCCAGATTCTCCCTGGTAGACAGAGAGGGGACAGACTGAATCTGAGCAGGAGAAGAAAAATTAATGGATTTATCTGACCTGGAAAGGTTCATTTTGAGGGCCCTGTTTGGAATAATCTTCCTCCCCCACAACAATTTTCAGAGGCAAAGTTAAATCTGGATCGCTGCCACGTGGCTTGAAAGGAAGTGCTGATCCAAGCTGGTGGAGCAGCACTAGAGATGGGGGTTTGGTGAGGAAGCAGAGCATCCAACGGGCTAAACTCGGGTTAGTCTGGATTTATCCAAACCAGCCAAACCCAGTTTGGATTTATCCAAACTCCCTCTCCACTGCAGAACCTCTGAGCTACAACAAGAAAGCAGTGGATTTCCCAAAATGAATCCAAGTCTCAGTTGGAAGGTAATTATGCATCAAAACTCAGCGTGGTGCATGATTTCTCATCACAGACCATGGATTCAGCCCATGTGCTTTAAACCACGAATTGTGAGCATTTCCCCCACCCCTCACCTCTTTGTCAAAGTTTGCTTTGGTGAATTCCAAAGAGTTCAGGAGTGCGTTCGTAGCTGCTAGCTTCACATTGTTGCTGGGCTCTTCCTTTCTCATTCCCTGGATGATTGCTGTCAGGATCTCATTAGATTTGTCCTGGAGCTGCTCTGGATCCTAAAAGGAGGGTTGATAAAGTCATTTATTTGCTAGCTCAACAGTTTTCTCTGTATTTTAAAGCACACTCAAAGTTTGATCCTGAAATTTAGAAGTAGGTTTAGGATCTTAAGGCCAAGAAGCTCTGTTCTCTGGGAGGAGTGGAAGGCAAACACATGGAATTCAGACACCATGGGATCTTTCCAGCTTCTGGGATAGAAGAGAGATAGAACCAAGCACACATATTCCAGATATCCAAGTCATAAACACCAAGTAACGGCTTCGGGCTACCTTCCTGCACTCAACCAGCAAGTGAAAACCCCTTGACTGGTTCCCAGTGCTGTACTGGGCAGAGGTCTGTGCCAGCAGCTGTGGTTGATGCTTTTACTGGTGAAGCTTCTTTAGATACAGGGCAGAGATGGATCGCCAGGGCCAGGGATGGGAAACTTAGCACTCAAGGCTTAAAGAATAAATCTGTGAACACAGACTAGAGATTAATTTTATTTTGTGGTAAATTGAAGCCCACAAGACCCACAACCCACTGTATTAATTGTTGGACCGGAATTTATCCAGCAGAACATTCCCAAACTGCAGCCACAAACTGGGTCACAAAGGGACTGAAACAAACTCCAAAACTCTTGGTGACAAAGAGCCCCACTGGCAAGGCAGGGCACCCAGAAAGTCCACAGCCAGCAGCTCCCACCACCCAAAAAAAAAAAGTCTTGCACAGGCTGGTAACCAGCAACACTCGGCCTGCACAGCTCTGCTCTGGAGCTGCAAGATTCCCAGTTCATTCCATTGACCCTCCAGGAAGCAACCGACCTGCCCAGTAGCCCAACAAGGAGCATCAAACACAGCATTCCTCATCCTGCTTCAATCTACCAAGGTTCCACCAACCAAGGCACCACAGGGTTGTGCTCCAAGGTGCTCAGGGCACCAGAAAAGCTGCAGCTCAGTTTGGTTCTGGTGGTAGGTCCAGACTGGGGGTTTGCATCAATTCACATCAGACACTTGATGCAACACATCGTGATGCTGAGGGACCTGGGGGTGTTTAGTCTGGAGAAGAGAAGGCTGAGGGGAGACCTCGTTGTTCTCTGCAGCTACCTGAAGGGAGATTGCAGCGATGTGGGTGCTGGGCTCTTCTCCCAAGTAAGAAGTGGCAGGATGAGAGGAAATGGCCTCAAATTGTGCCAGGGGAGGTTTAAGTTGGATATTAGGAAAAATTTCTTTACTGAGAGAGTGGTGAAACCCTGGCAGAGGCTGCCCAGGGCAGTGGTGGGGTCTCCATCCCTGGTGAGGTTCAAAAAGTGTGTAGATGTGGTGCTTTGGGACATGGTTCAGCAGGCACTGTGGGGTTGAGCTGACGGTTGGACTGGACGAGCTTAGAGGGCTTTTCCAACCTTAATGACTCCATGATTCTGTGAAACCACACTGATAAAACCATGAGACTTTCTGGAGAAGGTGCTTCAAGGAGCTAAATACTCTTGTATGGGCATCAAAAATTCCTAAATAAAGAATACAGGGAGGTTTCACCCCAGATGAAGGCACTCGTCAGGGTTCCCCAACACACATCACTCATTGGTAATATTTCCCATTGCTGGAGGTTCAGTTGAAGATTTGAAGAGTACCTTCACCCTCACACGACTGCAGTGACAGGGGCTTAAACCTGCCCCTATGAAGATGCCCTGGATTTGTGCAGAAAGGTCAGCTCTTTCAGACACCACCCTGGCGTGCTCGCTGCCCATGGCTCTGCCAGCACAGGCACATCCTCTGCACAAGGGCTGCCAGGAAGCCACAAGGAAGCATCGCAGCCCGCTGGATATGGAGGCACGGGAAGGGAAGGCTGGAAGAGACACAGTACTGGGGAGAGGCTGGGCCAGCACCTAAACTGCACCCAAGATAAAAGAGGACTTAAAACCACTCACGATGTCCTGGCAGATGTACCCAATGGCCTCCAACGTCGACTCTTTCATGTGCTCCGTACTGTGTTGATTCGTAACGTTCGCTACCAACTGGGGAATGAGTTCAGGCCACTGGTTCATGGGGATCTCGGCGCAGGCGATGCCGGCCACGCACTGGGAGGCTGAGCTGGGCCTGTACGTTTCTGTACCCAGCGTCTGCAAAACCTGGGGGAAGAGAGCAGCAAAGCGACGCTCCACGTCAGCAGCCACGGACGCCACCGACATCTTCACTTGCCATCATCCCCCCCTCTCCAAATCCCTTCCCCAATAAAACACTTGGCTCGTGCTGCTTCCTCCCACGGCAAACGAGGCCCTGAGCAGGGACAAATCTTGTTAGAAACGAGCCTGGCCACAGCCACCCCGTGCAGGGAGCGAGATACAGCTGTGTGATTACCGCTACCGCATCCTTTAAATCCCGTTCACAATGCCGCGCGCCGTGACGCGCAACAATGACTCACTCAACCATCCCTCCCGGCTTTTATTAGACAGCAACACTGCAAAAGCTAAACAAATTGTGGTTTCAAAATCCCCTCCCAAATTCCGGGCTGGTTATGCCAAGATAATCTGAATAGGGCTGAATAATTTTCTTTCCTTCTAATTGCTATCAATCAGAAGAATGATTTGGTTTTTGTATACTTCAATAACATTACACTAAAAAAAAAATGGAGGGAAAGGCATACATTTGTTTTAACATTTCCAGTTATGCATCCTCATTTCCATTACAGCCACTTAAACACTGCATTTCTCATGTTAATTAACAAACCAGTAATGAACTGGCTATGCCAGCTTTGGTTCAGGGCAATATGACAACTCCTGCTTACAGTTTACGTCCCTCTTAGCTATCACCACTGTAAATAAAAGACTTGAGGCTGGGTAAGCAATGATGATACAACCTTATCCCACTGTGTACGGACTCTATTAACACAAAGGGGGCTCCAGGAAAGCTGGGGAGGGGCTCTTGATCAGGGAGTGCAGGGAGAGGATGAGGAGGAATGGTTTTAAGATGAAAGAGGGGAGATGAGATCTTAGGGAGAAATGTTTTCCTGTGAGCGTGGGGAGGCCCTGGCACAGGTTGCCCAGAGCATTTGTGGCTGCCCCAATCCTGGAGGTGTTGAAGGCCAGGCTGGATGGAGCTTGAAGCCCCCTGATGCAGTGGGAGGTGTCCCTGCCCATGGCAGGGGAGTGGGACTGGATTATCTTTAATGTCCCTTCCAACCCAAACCATTCTATGAAGACATTCACTGCTTGTCCCCTCCAGCAAGAAAAAAACAGGTAGGAACCAAAAGCCACAAAACTTACGTAGTTCTTGACCTCCCTGCGGGCGTTGGCGTCGATGGCAAGCCATCTCTGTTGGTACTGGGCCTTGATGTCAGGGTCCTTGGAGGTCAGGGAGTTCTTGATCTGCAAGCCGGCCGCCACGCGGGCTACTTGGCTGTTGCCGGGGTTTGCCAGCACTCTGGACAGTTCCACCAGGAAGGTCGGCTGAAGAGAAGAGAGCGGAGAGAGGGGTGCTCAGTGCCCACCCCGACCCCATGGAAGAACCCCCCCTTCATGCACCCCTCAGATACAGATCCCCCCCTCCCTGAAGCCCCTGCCCCATCAGACACTGAAGAGCCACCATTGCGCAACAGCGGCCGCTCTATCCCGAGATTACGGGCGTTAAGCTCCTAATCAGAACCCTTGGGAAGCAACGTAAGCAGGCACTGGCTCTGTTGGGTAATTTTTCAGCTCAAGAGTGCGTTTACCTTCTGTGCTCCTGCCTGCACTAAGCATTCCTTTAAATAGACTGCGCCGGGTCCCAAGCTGAGATGGGGATGAGTTGGGTGGTGACAAACACTGCGAGGAGCAGCTCTGCTGCTCATTTCCTCACTTCGAGGCCAACACTCAAATGACATAATACCCTTAGAAACATCTTAGAGCAGCCTCCCAGGAGTGAAAGGGGCTCCAGGAAAGCTGGGGAGGGGCTCTTGATCAGGAAATGCAGGGATAGGACCAGGGGAAGGTTTTCGGCTGAAAAAGGGGAGATTGAGATGAGATCTTGGGGAGAAATGTTTTGCTGTGAGGGTGGGGAGGCCCTGGCCCAGGTTGCCCAGGGAAGTGGTGGCTGCCCCATCCCTGGAGGTGTTCAAGGCCAGGTTGGATGGGGCTTGGAGCGTCCAATCCAGTGGGAGGTGTCCCTGCCCGTGGCAGGGGTTGGAACTGGACGGGCTTTGAGGAGCCTTCCAACCCAAACCATTCCTTGATTCCATCTTTCACTGATAATCTAGCAGAGGAACTCTCAAAACGTGAGATCGGCCGCTCCTCTGGTGCATCACAAGCTGGTTTGTCAGATTACAGACTTGCTTCTCTGCCACCAAAGGCACATGGACACTCATATCCCCCCAAAAGTGCGTATGTCCGGATAAAATCACCCAACACCAGTGCCACTTCCTTTTGGGAAGCGTAAATGAGAATGTCCCCTTGTTTAAACCCCTTCCTGACTTACATTTCAGAGGTTCTGCTGTGTTCAAGACACAGATGAAGTTTCAGCAGCAAAGCTTTCCCATTTCACTGATCCTGGGAAGCATTTTCCCTAAGAAAACTTTTCTAGGAGACAGGGGAAAGAGCTGCACTGGTTTCGGAGCTGTTCCACACCAGGCAGGAATGTTGCTTTCCTGAATACCTTTACCATCAAGTTCCACATAAGCCACTTCTACACCTTCTACAACAGAACTCAAGGTGGGTACAAAGGCTTCAGGGCCCCAAAAAGCCATTTTTAAACTAACCCAACTGTCAAAAGCTCAGTAGAATGTAGAACAAGCCCAGTGTCTTGGACTCCACATTTGCAACAGCCAAGCACAGTAATTGTAGCTGGGCTATTCCATACTCTTCAACATTCAAACTACATAATTTGAGAACAAAAATGTGGGACAACTGAAAGCGGGAATTGTCAAATTGGAGATGCTTTGAGGTTCCAATCCAATAGGTAAAAACCCCAAACACAGCCCCAAAACCCACTTCCCAGCCATGGCGATTGCTCCTGCTTCATGGACTGAGTTTATTCAGAGTGAGGAACCATTCCAAGGAGTTCACAGGACAAAAAAAAAAGGTGTTGCTGCTGCCTTTGAGAAAAAAACTGTCCTAAACTCAAAGGTGAAGAAGATCCTTGGATTCCCACGCAGAAGTTAGCAAAAATAAGTCTTTCCGTGAAGCTTGAAGGATATTCTCAGTTAAACCAGAACAGTGCTACATTAACCCTCCCAGAGCTGAGACTGGCAGCCACTCCAGATGTGCTTGACCTCAGTTCTCACACCTACAGAGATGCCAAGGAAAATCCTGGAGAGGGATCCGACCTAACTAACAGGAAGAGGAGGGGACTGGGAAGAACAATCAGCCTTGCAGCTGCATCCCCAGTTACCAACTGGGAGATTCCCATCCAAGTCTGAGTGCTGCACCTCTCACTTGACATTGTAGACCTCCTACCCCTTCCCATCCCAAGTCCTTCCCTCTCCCCACAGCTCTTCCCACCTGCCTTCCACTGTGCCAGGAACAGCTTTGAACCCCCACATCCTCATTCTTCTGCCAAGCCAAGCTGTTAACAATCATCCCTCACAGCCTTCCTGGAGCTCCCCAGCCCCTGCCCTTCCCATGCCTGGACCATTGCACATCCTCATCCCACCCCATTGCATGAATTTTTATAAGTTCTGCTTCCTCCACTCGGTGTCTCGATGTGGTTCTCACAAGGCAGCAAGATCCCAGAGGTAATCAATGCTGGGGCTCAAAGCCCATCAAATCCCCCCTCCTCTGCCATGGGCAGGGACACCTCCCACTGGATCAGGGGGCTCCAAGCCCCATCCAACCTGACCTTGAACACCTCCAGGGATGGGGCAGCCACCACTGCTCTGGGCAACCTGGGCCAAGGCCTCCCCACCCTCACAGCAAAACATTTCTTCCCAAGATCTCATCTCAATCTCCCCTCTTTCTGCTTCAAATCCTTCCCCTCATCCTCTTCCTGCACTCCCTGATCAAGAGCCCCTCCCCAGCTTTCCTGAAGCCCCTTACAGTCCTGGGAGGCTGCTCCAAGGTCTCCTCAGAGCCTTCACTTCTCCAGGCTGAACAACCCCAACTCTCTCAGCCTGTGAAAACTCAGGGAATTCTGACTCAAAACAGACACTGAGCTCCAAGGTTCCTCCAGTTCTGCCTCTGAGGGATCTCCACACGTTGGAATGCAGAGCACCGTGGCAATGCTGTGACCTCCCCAGTCTGTACCAGCGGGGCCCAGTTTGCAGGGCTAGGGCGGGGGCTTCAGGCCCAGCACCGCCCCTCGCAAGGCCCCAGCACCTCCAGCACCTCCTCTCTTTTCCTTTCGTCCCCGCGCGGGAGCAGCTCCGTCGCACCCTGACTAAGCAAAACCCCCTCCAGCCCTTCCCCCTCCAGCCCTTCCTTTTTTCCCCCCAAAATGACACGAGAGGAGAGAAGGTGGGGGGCAAGCCGTGCTCCCCGGCGGAGCTCCCCCTCCCCGCCGCCCAGGGTGCAGCTCTCCGCCCTGCCCCGCTGTTCCCAGCCCTGCGGGGCCGCCGCGGGGTCGGGGCTGCGCGGGCAGGGGGCGATGGTGGCGCGGGGCCGGGCGGAGCCCCCGGCAGCCATGGCCGCGGCCGCACATGGCCCCGAGCCGCTCCCGCCGCAGGCCCCGCCCCACGCCCGGCGCAGCACTTCCATTGGCTGCCGACAGCGCAGCGCGCGCTCTGATTGGCCGGCTCCGCCGGCCCGGCGCGAGCAGGGTAGGCTGCGCTCCATGGCGGTTTGGGCCCGGTAGAGCAGGGAGAGGCGGGGTTTTCGCCCGGCGGCGCGCTCTGATTGGCTGACACGAGCAGAGGGCGCGCTGTGATTGGCTACGCACAGCGGAGGGCCCGCGCTGATTGGCTAGGCACGGCAGGGAAGGGTGCGCTCCATGGCGGTTCGGCCTGGCGGGGCGCGGCGGGGCCGGGAAGGGGGGGCGGGGGTTGGGAATCGCCCGGTCCCGCCGCCATCCCCATCGCCCCCCGGTCCCATCTCCGCCGCCCCCAGCCCCGTCCCCGCCACCCCCGCGCGCTCACCAGGTTCTCGATGGCCGCCTGCTCCAGGAACTTCTGTGCCGCCTCGAGCTCGGTGCGGTCTGAGATGGAGGAAGCGGGAGGTGGGGGAACCGGTGTCAGTGACCGCGAGGCCCAAACGATTCCTCCCCTCAGGGCCCCCGTTTCACCTCCTCAACCCCCCCGGCTCCCCCTCTCCGGCCCCTGGGGCCGCCTCTCCACCCCCGCCGCCCACGCCCTCTCGGGGCCGCGGCGGCCGCTGGTGCCGCCCTAGGGGCTGGCGACCCCCGCCGAGCCGTCCCGACCGCCCCCCCCCACACGGGCCCTCCGGCCGCCGCCGTCCTACCCGGCGACACCGTCTTCTCCAGGATGGTGATGAGCTCCATGGCGGCGGCGTGGCGGCACCGGGAGGAGGAAAGAGAGGGGTGAGGGGGGAAGCGGGGCCGGAGGAGGGGAGGGAGGGGAAGGGGAGGAAGCCGGGGTGTGCCCCGCGGCGGCGGCGGAGGGTGCGGTCCCGGCGCTCGGAGGCCTTAACGGGACCCGGGGAAAGGGGGGGGGGCGGCGGCAGCGGCTGCGGGCGGCGGAGGGAGAAAAGGGCCGCGCGAGCTGGGAGGGCGAGGGCGCGCGCGCGCACGGCGGCGGGCGGAGGGCGCGATGATTGGCTGGCGGGGCCCGGCGCCGCGCGCTCCCATTGGTGAAGGCGGATGGGGCGGGGCTATCGGCGGGCCTGAGCCGGGAGGGGGGGGGGGGGGGTGGTAGTGGTGAGAGGAAGGAAAGGGGCGGGGCTTCCGGTGCGGCCGCGGCGCGCGCGAGGGTGGGGCGGAGGCGGGCGCGGCACGTGGGGCCGCGAGCAGTACCGGGGGGCAGCCCCGGGCCCCGCCCCGCGGGTAACGGTACCGGGCGGAGCCACAGGCCCCGGCCTGGGTCAACTACTGGACACACAGCAGGTGTGTGTACCTGTTCCGGGTCAGCGGGGAGGGCCCGTCCGTCTTTGCCAAGTCAAGCAGTGAACGCAATATAAGGCACGATGAACGGTAATCGTCACGAGATCGCACCCTGCTTGCCTAATCTAGTCCAAATTAAAACCACATTAGAAAATTTTATTGAAAACCTTTTTAAACATATTAAAAATATAGATATATGAATAAACAATTGAGAGAGAAACATAATGAAGTATATTAAGGGCAAACTCTACGTGCAATGGACTTGATGTTAGGAGAAAGTTCTTCACTGAATGGGTGATTGGCCATTGGAATGGGCTGCCCAGGGAGGGGGTGGAGTTGCAGACCCTGGAAGTGTTTAAGGGGAGACTGGATGAGGCACTGAGTGCCGTGGTTTAGATGATGGTTGGTGTTAGTGTTGGGTTATAGGTTGGACTTGATGATCTCAGAGGTCCTTTCCAACCTTGTGATACTGTGTGAATAATAATAAATAGCAGGCATATAAATTTTACTGGCTAATAACCAAACGTGATTTACTTAGAAATGTGTGAATGTTATCAACTGAGACAAATAGCACAATATTCAGAAGGCGGCGCGCCACTCACGTCAGGATTTCCAGAGTCCCACTGTAATTCTCAAAGTGCTGTTTTCTGCCTGCAAGGGTACGGTCCTACCGGGACCGCCCCGCAGGCCCCACTGGTACTGCCCTGGCACCACTAACACCGGTATTACTGGCGGAGCCCCCAACCCCAGTCTGGCCCCACCAGTACTGGGAGGAGCCACTGGTACCAGGAGCACCCACAGGCCTGGCCCCACTGAGACCGGGACTGGTACCACGAGTACCAGCGGGAGCCACCGGTAGTGGCTGAGTCACCAAA
The DNA here is from genome assembly GCA_033556795.1 of Tapera naevia. Taxonomy (NCBI): domain Eukaryota; kingdom Metazoa; phylum Chordata; class Aves; order Cuculiformes; family Neomorphidae; genus Tapera; species Tapera naevia. Next base: position 38,829 of record JAUMJJ010000524.1, on the reverse strand, counting down.
CCCCAATGACACCAGGGGAGCCACCGGCCCCGCTGGCACCCGGTCCAGGGAAGGCTGGACTCAAATCCAGAGGGTGAGAGAGGGTAAAAGCGCAAAAGAGGGAAAATGAACACCTGGGAAAAGAAGGGAGGAACAAAGGCGCAGCTGAATAATGAACAGCAGGGCGAGGAGAGGACAATTAGTGACAATCTGCTGTGTTGTGGGATGAACACAGAGGCCACCAAGAGAAGGGATAATGACTTGGGAGCCAGCCCCGAGGCCACCAGAAAAGGGACAATGACTTGAGAGGCGGCCCCAAGGCCACCAAGAGAATAGACAATGACCCGGGAGACAGCCCCGAGGCCACCAAAGAAAAGACAATGACCAGGGAGCCAGTTCAAGGCCACCAGGGGAAGGAACTGGATGGGGTTTCAGGTCCCTTCCATTCCAAACAATTCCATGTTTCTATGAATTTTGTCAAAATTTGGCCTAAGTAGCAACAAAAGCCCCAAACCCTGTGTAAAATCAGGGTAAGTGGGACTGCAGAGCCAGCTCCTCCCATGGTGCTTGGGCTGGAGCCGTAAGCTTGAGCCTGGAGTGCTGTTTTTCTCCTCATTGCCATAAATGGGATACTCAGCATCCACACTGCAGAGGTTTGGAACATCTCCTGCTTCCATAAACCGAGTGCAGAAACGGGGCGAGAGCTGGGGAAAAGCTGCTGAGCTTTGGAACAGCTCGAGGCAGCCGGGGCACCCGGGGTTACTTCAGCACAAGAGTGGGGAGAAGGAGAACTGGGCAGGCAGGTTCCCCTCTAAGGTCAACTGAGGCTGCTTGGAGTCATCAGAGAGGTCTTTTCGAACCTTAATGTTTCTAATTCAGAAAATCCTCCATAAATTCCAAGGGATGGGAACGATCTGTGAGCTTGGAGATCAGTAGATGCCTCCAAGGATCCACCATAAATCAAGCAGAGTTCAGATGATGTCGGGTTTGAGAAGCAAACACAGGAATCCAGATTGAGCACAGAAAGAACAAGGTGTCTCGAGGTTTTGGCTCTTCCTCCACAGGGAGCGGAGCGGCAACGGCTGCTCACGCTCAACATTTCCCTCACCCTGAACTGCAGCAACGCAGTGGGATCTGCACATTCCATCTCACCTGGCCAGAGCATGGAATCGTGGAATGGTTTGGACTGGAAGGGACCTCAAAGCCCTCAAAGTTCCATCCGCCCCGCCATGGACAGGACTCACCAAGGGTGTCCAAGCAGCCTGAGGGTGCCTCATGCCTCTGCACACAGGATGTGTTCTCCCAACAGCCAGGGGATGAAATCCAGTTTGGAAAGAGCCTGGATGCAATCTAGCTGGCACAGGTGACTGAGTTCCACAAGAGACACTCACCTGGTCTTCCTTGCTTAGCAGGAACGATTTCCAAGCACTTTGGTTATGTTCAGTCTTAAAACATCCTCTCTGTTCTTCCCTGCCTCAGGTCCCTGTAAAAGAGAAGTCAATGAGCCCTCAGCATCGACTGGGTGAGGGGGATTTTGAGAGGGTCCTGAACCCCCTGATCCAGTGGGAGGTGTCCCTGCCCATGCCAGGGGGTTGGGACTGGATGGGCTTTGAGGTCCCTTCCAAACCAAGCCATTGTGTGATTCCATGATTTCAGCTGGAACTGGGAAGAACAAGAGAAGGGCAAGAAAACATCATTTATTTGGGAAGAACTGTGCTGCCTCCTAGGCCGAGGGATGCTTGTTAAAAGCTTTTGTGGGAGTGGGGATGGGGAGGCAAATGATGGACATGGGAAGGACAAGGTTGGTTTTGTGTAAATGCCAAAGCCAGGGAGCTGCACTCTTCCAAACCAGTTCAAGGAGTGCACGCAGTGAGTTCAGTCATTAAGAAACCCTTTCTGTTCCAGGCGTTAAAGGGATTTGCACCCCAATGTTTTTGTGAGCAGGACTCGAAGCTGGTTTTTGCCCTCACTCAGTACCAGGAGTCATCACAGTGACAGTGACAGCACAGGCACGGAGGCCAAATCCTCCTCCTGCTGCTGGGAAGACCGGTATCAGTTACTTCCAGTTTAAGCCTGTGCTGGAAGTGAAGGACCTGCTATCACCTACACAGCTGTAGGGTTTCTCTGAGAGAGAAAACAGTGAAACTGCCCAAGAGGGAAGAACAAATGTATTGAGACTTCTTCTGGGGTGTTGAACCCTTACAGATAGCCTGAAGCCTCCATTAAAAGCTGTTTTCTAGATCATTCCAGTACCCCTGACCCAAGCAGCCCCAGTGACTGCAATCAGTTCCTATGGGCACCATCCTCATTCGTCACCTCAGCCTCACTCCACCTCCTTCCTCGTCCACAACAGCTCCTGCTGTTCTCACCCTGACCATCACTTTGTCTCCAAGGGAAAAAGATCCCGTACCAAGCGGACAGATCCCAAACTTCCTTTCATGAATTAAATCTCCTTTCTCTGCCTGCAGAGAGACGAGGACCAGCCAGTCTGCAGGGACCATTCAGTTTGCTCACTGACCACGAGCTGGTTATTTTTGTCCCTCTCCTTCAACCGCCTGCATGTCATTTGCATTGTTTAAAGTCAAAACAAGATCACCTCCGCTTGCAGCTACAGAACTTCTCATTTCATCCATCGCCGCTCAGGCTGGAATCACAACTTTGCATGTTATTTTGTCCATGTGCAAGAAGCAGAAGAGAAAGCAGCTTACTCTTCTGAAACGGCATTGGCTCTGCAGTGCTGACTGCAGGAAAAACCACCCGCCAGCTCCACAGAGGTGGCTCAGGACAAGCAGAATTCCTGCTCCAGTCTCGTTTCTGGCCGTGCCAGCCCTGGGGATACCAACCCCTGTGGGTGCTGTTCACCTCCACTGACTGCAATCCACCCATTCCTGGGGTGTGTCCCCACTTCAGCTCATCGTGTTCATCAACACAACAGGATTCCCTCTTGCAGAGCTCCTCAGCTCACACAAACTGGCTTATTCTCATTTTTTTCCTCCCCTTTCCCTGCCAGGTTCTGTCCTGGTTTGTTCTTTGGTGCTCAGCTACCACCTCTGTTCAGGTTACACCAGATCTACTTACGCTACGCGCTCACCCCAGCGCCCACAGCGGGAGAGGAGGTGGCTGGGAGCAAGGTTTTCCTTGGGGCTGTTGGAGACCATCGGCTCGGGGCCTCGGCCGCTCCCTCGGAGGGTTTAGGTCCTTTGAAAGCAGCAAAGCTTTCATTTCAAGCTTCAAACAGAAGACAGGATCAGGGTGGGAATTTCACATTGACATTTTTATTAACGCCAAGTTGCTTTAAATCTTTTTGTTTCTTTTAAACAATAACACAAAAATGTTTCAGGGAAGCAGTCTGGACAGTTAGTCTGATGACCTTCCGAAATACAGTTAAGCCACACCACATATGAATTCCTGTTAAAAGAAAAAGAAAAGTATATGGAACTCCAACCTTTGTGTTAGAGGGAGCTGTGCCTGGTTAGTCGACCCCGCTGCGCTGGGAAGCGAACGACGGCACACGGCTTGGACTTCATCATCATGCCAGTCATCACTAATTTAAGGCTTCTGAATCAAATTACCATCAACACCACAGAAAGGAAAACGAAAAGCAAGTGTCGCTACGGCCACGAGGAGATGGAACGAGCTGGATCTTTGAGACGAGGAACGGCGCCTTGACCAGAAGAGACCTGGCAGCAGCCGGAGGGCAGGGCCCGCGGCCGCCGCCTCCCCCTTCGCGTGCGCTCGGAGGGTGCAATTTAGCAAGAAAAGAAATAAAACGCCATCAATCTTTCTCTTATTTAATGTGGCTGTGAAAGATGTTTCCTTACAATTCCGTTATCTCTAAGAAGGACATCAGCAAGTGGAACCGAGGAGGAAAAAAAACCAAAGAGCAACAGAACATTTTCCTTTTTGCCGAGAGGTAACACGAAAGGGAGGGAACCTACGAACCTCGGGTCGGGGGGGCTGTGGGAACATCTCCCCCCCAGAACCTCGCGCTTCGGATGCTGCACAGACTCTACGTTACGCCAGCTGCTGCCTTTCCCAGTGACCTGTTCCATCAACCCAATTCCTGCCCCAGCCTCTCCACAAAATTCCACTGGCCTAAAATCCACCGGTTTCCTTTATTTTTTGGGGGGGGAGGGTGTAAAAACCAGAACATCTGTCGATAAGTGTCAGGAGGGGGGTGTTAAATATTGTAACCACTGACAAGGCTTGAGGAAGTTTCACAGTTTTGTTATGCTCTATTTTATTACTATCATATTTACAGATTTCTCTCTCTTTTTGTTTTGTTTTTTTTTTGCTGAATTGCTGATAATTTGAACAGAATCTCAATCTGGAGTGTGAGCAGGAACCAGTTAACTACATTCATTGTCCAATCCCCGTCGTCGTCGGTTTGAGAAAAAGACTCCAAATTCTTGGCATACGAACGGGCTGTTGGGTAGCTCCTCCCTCTCCCCCCCCCTCCCCTCTCCCCGTGAGGCGGCAGCGGGACCCCCGACGGCGGCGCGAGCGGCTTCAGACCGTGGCTGGCGGGGCCCTGCGCTGCAGGAAGTACTGGTGGATGTTGTCGGCGTCGCGCTTCAGCCACGCGGCGTTCAGCAGGATGTTCTCACAGCACTGCTGGACAGTGCGCTCTGCTGACGGAGTGGGGTGGCTCTCGAAGAAGGCCTGTGCCAAAAAGGACACAACCACCCGTGAGGTGTCGTTCTTCTGGGTGTTACGCTCGTGCCTGACTACAGTTCTCTGCCCTTCCAGCAGGATGGAGCACGCCATGTTGGTGATGGGTGAAGTTAATTAACATTTCTTACCTTAACTTCTGCAGCCATTTTATCATTTGCAAATCCATCCACTGTTAGCTGAAAGGAAAACAACAATAACCATAACCAAAGGTGAACATTCAGCATTTCAAATAGAGGAGTTCAGTTCTGGGCACATACAGGACACTCTCACGTACCTTTATTAGTCTGGATATTAAGAATCCACCTTGGTATCGGTTATAAAGTTCCTCCCAGTTGTCCCTAACAAATTTCCAAGCAGCTTTCCTCCCCTGCTTGCTGCCTCCAGCTACTCCACCAATAACAGATACCGTGTCCTGGGGACGTACCTCTTCCTGAAGAGGAAAACGCATTCAAAACTGTTTCAGCAAACACAGCGTGTTGCTTTATGCATTTCTACACTCAATCTGTCAAAGACAGCTTCCCCCCCCCATAAATTTTAAAGATTTAACTCCAAAGACTTAATCATTAAGATTATTCCTCCTCCTCACCTCATTCTCAGGAGGTAAGGAAGCAGCAGCTTTCCCAATAACTTACTGAAAGTGCAAAGGTGAGAACTTTCTGAATGAGTTCAGGTTGAGAGATGGCTCCAAGAACTCGTTCGATTCGGTTCTTCTCCTCCTGCATGTCTGCTTGCTTGTGAAGCTTCAGAGGCAAAGGGAATAATATTAGTGCATGGCATTAAATGCCAACTTCTCACCTGGCACTGCTGAACTCACTGGATACACTGGAGCTGCGAGATCGGCCTTCAATATATGACCAAGCACATGTGTTCATGAATCATTGTGCAGCTCTCCACATTATGGACCTCATTATTGCTGATGGTGATGGATGTGTAAATTGATGTGTTTATAGAAGGTCAAGTAGGACCGTGCCTCCCAGCAATGGAAAATAATCCTAAAAGGAGAGGTGCAACAATCCACTAGGTGGCAATTTCACACTGCACATGGACCAAGGAACTCCGTGAGGCAGTCCTGGTGTTCACATCATCTGTAAAACAGCAGCCTGAGCCTCTCTGTGGAGAAACTGCATCCCAGAGGGGCTTGTGGAGTGGAATATTTAGCTTTTCATTGCATAAGCTGGCAGTAGAGCAGACTGTGCACTCACCTTCAGCATAGTGTCTAAAGTCGCACTGTCGCCATGCTTCAAGACGGTTACATACACCTAGGGCAGAGCACACACAAGGAAGGGCCTTCAGGAACAGCGCTGTCAGGAATCCAACGGTCCATTTCTACACATGTGGGTTGGATTTCAGACAAGTGAACCCATCTGGAAGGTACCAGCACTCACCCCTTCTGTTTTAAGACTGGATTTTAAAGATGCATTGATTCCTTTACCTCTTCCTCAACTTCAGCCTAATCTCGGTGATTTTCAAGCACAGCAAAACACCAGAACAAGAAACCCTTGCACTTCACGTGTAAGGACTTCACATGCACTCGGTCCATTCTCACTGCAGTCAGACTTTGTGCTCTGACACCTGCAGAGCTCTTCCACCACCTCTGCCCTTTGCCACAGTGCTTTTAAACCCAGAGGATGTGGGCTGGTGGTCACGGATGGATGTAAAGGAACAGAAGTCAGCTCGGGTTCAGCACTGCAGCTGAAGCAGCTTCTGAACCCAAAGAGCAACACAGTCTACAGACTGGAGCTGTACTGGGGAAGCTGATGTGAGTATGGCTGAGCTTATTCATTATGACTAAGCACTGGCCATGACAGATATGAGGCTTGATTCAAGGGATGTTTCCCATGCTCCCCAGTATAATTTTCTTCATAACTGGGCTTACCCAACCTCCTTCCACCTCTGCCAAACCTGTTGTTCCCATACCTTGACCCTGTTTTCCCCACAGCCTCCCTGTTCTTGGAAACACCAGAGCTCAGTGCACACAGCACTGGGAGAGTGGGGACAGGCTTTGGGGAACCAAAGTTTGCAGTAACCTACAGGACTCCTCAGATCAGCTGACAGTATGACTTTTCCTTCCACGTGGTCCTTAAATCGGCGTCGGGCTTCTTCTAATGTTGCCTTGTGTCCAGCTTTTCCTAGTTTGCCCAGGACCAGACCTCTCAGAAGGGCATCTAGATGACCTATTGAGTAGGAAGAATCCAAAAATAATTATTGTGAAACAGAGGGGAAAGAAAAATAATGATTTGGAGACACAATTCAGCAGTTAAATTAAAGTTCTGCCTTGTTGAGTGATCAGGGCAGAGCTGTATAACAGTCCTTTCACGTGCTTGCAGATACCTAAAGAAATCAGGCCTGTTCTTGCTCTCCTTGGTGCCAACAGGAGAACATACTGATTTTTTTAGAGCAAGAAGCTCAGGAGAAGATGATTCCAGCCCAACCACAACAGGCCAGGCCTGTAACCTGAGCTAAGGCAGTAATATTAACCATTTCTGTCTACAACAGGACTGACTGGAACAAGTAAACATCCACCTACATGGCTTTTCATCCTTGTAGTCTACCAAGTTTCACACACTCCAATAGACACAAAGCTGGAGTAGAGAAAAATCAGGCACCAGGCAGGGAAAGGTTCTACCGTTCTATCTTGTGCCTGAGAACAGACACTTGCTTTGGGATTTTGTGTTTGTCTAAGCTTAATTATACAAACACCCCTGAATGTCTCTTCACACTCCTCTTCGTCCCTTCTCTCCCCTTTCCCAAAATCCTCCATGGCTTATTCACACACGAGTTTTCCAAACCCACCACTGGATTTCACAGCAGAAGTTTCCTACCCTCTCCAGGTTTGGGGTCCCATCCCAGTCTCTCCCCTATTGGTGAAAAGACATCTTTCACGAACACCTGGATTTCCTCATAGAAGTCTGTGTGGGACAAGAGAGTCGAGAGAATCCCCAGGTTACAGCTGAGGTCGCTCCACACGGTGTAGTTGGGTTCATTCACAAAAGCTTCCATGACTTTTAGAACCTCTACAGTGCTAATGATTCCAGCTCGGGCCTGGGAGGGAAAAAGACACAGATCAATCTTATTTCCAAAGAGAATTAAGATGTTTAATAGCTCATCATGGTGTTTTACAGCCTTCCCTGCACAGAAAATTCTATTTTCTCTGTTGTGGGGTTGTGCCAAGGTGAGTTAACACCGGTCACAACATCTTCACTCTGCTCACAGCACATGATGCTGTCTGTTCCCAGGTAAGCACTTCACAAAGAGACTGCTATATAACTATGAGCACATTTTGCAAACAAGAAGGAGATTAAGTGACTTAACAAAACCACAGTGATGCTGCCAAGAGAAACTAAGCCCCCAGAGTTATTCTCAGCCAGATACGACACCCACCAAGCAAAACAAGCTTGTTTTAACTAAAAACTGTAAAGGTTGAGGTTTCATTTTTGCTCTTCCTTAAACTGAGAGTGTAAACTGCAGAAGTCATCTTTGCTTCCTGCTCTCTGTGAATTAGCACAAGCAGCACTGCCCTTCCACCTCTGCCAGGAACATTCTATGTTACCCACTTTGGAGCACCACGCAGACACCTCAGTGCCCCTGACAACACCTACAGCTGGGACCACCAACTGGGCTGCACAGGGGTTTGTGGATCTGGTAATTTATGGTACCAGAAAAGAGGTGAAGATCATTTCTCATTATCTAAGCTATATTCACAGAATCAGAGTATGTTTTGGGTTGGAAGGGACCTTAAAGATTCCAACCCCCCATGCCATGGGTAGAGACACCATATTCTCCTCTGATTAAACTGAAACCCAAACAGGAGTCTAACACCATATTCCTGGGTGCATTATTTGTTTATTTGCTTTGCTTCATTAGCCTTGAAATGTTTGGGAGGTGACTCAGGTTACAGTTCCAAAGCCCTTCAACTGAGCCATGGCAGGAGTTACAAGCTTTGAAACAAGAGAGGCAGGGTACTGAACCCACTTAAAAGTTTCCACACACTTGCTGACTAGCAAGAATAAGAAAGTGTGATCTGAACTACAGAGCACAGAAACAAATTGTTCAGAGCCAGCAACACCTACTTTGGGGGCAACTCCTTGTTTTTAAACAAGAGTCCCCAACAGCCACATCCTTCAGGAGAGAGATATTTTAATAAGTCCAACTGAATAAAGGCCATTGTGCTGACAGTATTGGGTAAAGTCATTGAGAGGATTATTAAAACATCCTTATTTTGATGTGTTAAAGGAAAGCAAGTTCTCAAAACACTTACTTTTGTAAAAAAAAAACATAGTATAACACACCCCTATGGAGAGCAGCACAACAGGAGTTATACACAGCCTGCCTCCATAGGGTTTGTAACACAAGTTAGAACTTGTCAAGCTAATTAATAGCTTGATGTTTGCAGTAATCCCAAAGGCACTTTGCCTCCAGACACCGAGACTGACTCTCCAGGCACTGATTTCTGCCGTTCGCGCAGCTCTCGCTATCAGACAGAACAGCAAAGGGTTGCTTACCAGAGAGAAGAGATCGTTCTGCAGGCCAAGCCTGTCCACAGGGGGTAGGGAGAGGTCTTTGATCGCTGGTATTAAACTTTCCAGCATGTCAGGGCTGTACTGAGTGCGGTAAAACCCTACTGTTCCAAGGTTTAACTGAAATGCACCAAAAGAGTCAAAAATTAAAAGTACAGAACAAATAAGACAACATTTTTTTATTTTTGAGCCACTAGAAGTTTCTCGAAGCATCACAGCTCAGAAAAGTCAGACACTATCACTTAAAAAGAAAAAACAAATCATAAGTAAGGAAGAAAGACTTCAGATTTCAGAGCAACGCTCACTCAGGCACAGAAGACGAGAGAGCTGACATAAAGAAACAGAGGGTGGAATTCAAACCAGGAGCAAGGAGAAAAACTTCACTTCCAGGGGTAATTCCTAGCTGAGGCAATGAACCAAGAAGGTAAAATGCAGGAGACTGCAGGTGCAGAATCTTCACTTCTGTAACCTCTCCCCAAGCGTGGCTCACTCAGTTTTGAGAGAAAGAAGAGTTTTAAGGAAGGAGAGCAGGCACCTCTGCCCAGCAGCAAAGCAAGTCAGGAGCAGCAGACCTGGTGAACTGCACTGGCTGCAGCTGCTGCCTACTGGATTTTAGTGTAGATGGTCAGATACTGTGCCTGGTTGGACAAGAGCAGTGGGTTTGGTTAGTGCCAGGTGCTGAGCTCACACCCTCTTTGCTGCTGCTCTGATTTTGGCCACTCAAACTGCCAGTCCTCAGGACTATGGCAAGAAGTAAAAACCCCATCTCTACAGCCTACAAATCCACCTGAGACTGAGCTGGATTGGTGCTTTCTCTGGTGAAAATATCAAACCTTTCCCTCTTTAGATGGGCTGTTTTTGGAAGTGTTCATTTCATGCCTCTCTCTGTTACCAGGGAGGACCCGGAGAGGGTGATTCAGGAACGTGCAGGCAGCTGGAACACCCATGTCAGTTAAATGGGAAGATTTGATTAAAATGCAGAGACAAACCCTTGTGGTTATTTCAGTCACCTCTCAGAACAGGGCTCCAGCTCCGACACAATTATCCTTCAACCTCAGAGGCTCACACATCAACAATCCCAGCCAGTTGCTGTCTTTCCATTCTGAAATGCAGCAGATCTCGCAGTGAATTGTTTCACTTGTAGATCTGGACTCGTCTGGCAATAGCCAGTAGGAAACCTTCACACTAATGAAAGACAAACAGGGCTATTTTCGCTCAGGAGGGACTTTAACTAAACTGTGGTTGTCATGGGATACCAAAAAAGCCACCACATTTCAACTCAAAAGCTGCCACACTGTTTTTCTAGGCTCAAACTCCCAAAAGGTCCAAGTTCACAATACCCAGGCTGCCCTGGGAAGGCAGAGCACTACACTGTGCAAACTCTATAGAGAGGAGCCAATGCTCAATTGCAGCAGAGAGGCCCTTCCAGAAGAAATGTAAGATTGCAAGGGGGGTTTAGGGAAGAGAAGAGGAGATGAAATGCAAAGGAACATTCCCAGTAACACATTCTCCTTGTGGTCACTCACCTTCACCCACTGGTCGGGTCTGACATTTTTCAAAACCACAGCGAGCTCTGGTTTGTCCATCAGTATTTGCATTTTGGCACTGGTGGGGTCATCACTCGTACAGATACTGATGGGGACCATCCACATGGGGAAATCCTCCCCTGCAAGAAGAAACAAGAAAAAGGGAGGCCTAAGGGAAAAAAAAAAGTATGCACACAGCACTGAGAAGCTCAGCCTGATGTGAAGACAAGTTCCAGCAGCAGCTGAAGCAAGACCTCTTAAATTTAAACCTAAAAAGGCACAAATCTCAAGGACAACAGTAGTTTTAGAGCTAAATAGCAAGGATATCTTAACCACCTTTCAAGCCAAACATTTTAATTTCCACAAGCATGGAAGATGAGTGGAATCTGTGTCTTAACAGCAGCTGAGAGAGGTCCCAGCACTGGCCTCAAACTGGGCATCAGGAGAAAACACCTCGGAATGAAGTTTGATCCCTCACAGTTCTTGCTGTTGTGTGAAAAGCAACACGTTTGTCGCTCCCGCTCTTCGCACTCATCTTACCAGTATATGGTCCACTGGCACAGAACTTCTTCTGGACCAACTTCAACACCTTGTCATCTTCTTGCTGGAAAAGAAAGGAGGAAAAAAATGGAAAGAGAGAAAGGAATTATCAGAACATCTGATCTCAGCTTCTGTGTGTCCCAACACGTTCCCTCTCCATTCTCCTACAGAAAGAGGAGCTACCTCCAGCCATCACTCCGGCACACTGATCGCTGTTAAAATACACGTGGGCTTTATTTCTCATCTGAATTTGTTGTCTGACCTCAGCCTCCAGCCAATAATCCTTCCTGCCCCTGCAGTCTTGTAGAATAAGCATAACTGAACTGGAGGGAGAAGCAAAACGCATGGTGAGGGGAGCTCAGGCAGATACTCCTGCCCCCAGCAGACATTTCACACAGAGAGCCAACAGGGCTAGGTCAGCAAACTCCAAGCATGTGATCCAGGGTGCTGCTGGAATAACTCCCTATGGCTCTGCAGCAGGTTCCTCAAGTGAGCTGCACTTCCCCTGCTGCCAGAAACACGTCTGTCACTGAACAACCTGACTGCACTCTCCCGATCCGAAAGAATTCTTTAAATCACAGAATCATGGAATGGTTTGGGTTGGAAGGGACCTTAAAGTCAGCTCCACCCCCTGCCATGGGCAGAGACACCTCCCACTGGATGAGGGGGCTCCAAGCCCCATCCAACTTGGCCTTGAGCACCTCCAGGGATGGGGCAGCCACAACTTCCCCAGGCCTGTGCCTCCCCACCTTCATCATGAAGAATTTCTTCCTAATGTCTAATCTAAATCTTCTCCCATTGATACCAATGATCCAAATCACTGGATACTACTAAATTTGATCCTAAAAAACAGCGTTAAAGGCAGAATTTTTAATCTGAAGTGCTGAAAAATGCACAGTTCTATTTACCTGTACAGCTTCCACGTAAATGAGCGGGAACCCCATTTGTTTGGTCCACGTGTTCATCACAGCAGCAATAGGTTTACCACTGGCTTTTTCCAGGCTTTCCCAGAGGTCCTCTGTGGAAGAAAAGTTGCACTGAGAGCTGCCAGAGTCTGGACACATCAGACACCATCAGGGATGCTACAGGGGCAGTGGGAGGCCGTATCCTTACTCCACCTTACCCTTCATGCTTTGGAATTTGTGTTTCATCGAATTGTAACAGACAGGCAATAAAAAGGAACTGGTTTAAACCACTCATGGGGGAGAAAGGGGAGAAGAAACCTTCTTTGCTACTAAAAATATACAATCAGTACCCATTGTGATAAAGTATAATAAAAGTGAGCATTAAATATTCAAAATGCTAAATGGAAGAATTTTTTTTTGTCACTTTTCAGATATAATGCCAACAGATCTGACTGAACATGGGCGGGTTTGGGCTGACAGAGCACGAGTTCCTCTTCCACATTTATGCCTGACACACACAAAAAGGGTTTAAAGCAAAGCAAGAGCTGTGAGATACCAGAAGAGACTTTGCACCGTGTCACCACACAGCACTCAGCGCTGCGCGGGCTCGCAGGGCCAACCAACGCGCTCTGTCAAAGCCGACTGCTACGCAGGTGCAGGTATAACAACAACACCCAGGTACCTGTAGCTGCATTCTTCTCCTGGAACTTCGTTAAATACAAATTCATTCCTTTCCGAAAGTCCTGGGAACACACAATGAAGCAGGTAATGGCACCAGAACCAAGCCCTTCAAAATCCTCCCTCCACATTGGGTTTACACTCAAGAATTGGCCAAGGAACATTAGGATCAGTGTGGACATTTTTCCCCACTATCTTATTCTCCTGGGTAAATTCAAACAGAGCCCAAAGGCCAACTGGAGAAAAGTTTTCAAAATATAGAATATTGAGAATTAATTCCTTTTAAACCAGTGTTTTTAACTGTAAAAAGATCTGGCAATCCACAGCTGGATTTAACAACTGCCTTTTACCTCATCGCCGATGTAGTCGTGCAGCATTCGGATCACAGACGCTCCCTTGCTGTAAGAAATAGCATCGAATATTTCATCTACTTCAGAGGGATGGCCAACGCTGACCTGTGGCAAACAAGAGAATTAACAGGGAGAACAATTTTAGCTGCCAGAGGATTTTGATTTTGCTTGTTCTGACTTTTCTCACGGAAGGAAGCACACGCGTGTCCATCACTGAACTGTCTCAGCGAAACCTCTGCACCCAGAGGATTAAATCTATTCACATACAGCTGGGTTAGGGCTGGTTTATAGGTTAAACACATTTTAACATATGTTTTGGTATACATATACACTTTTGTGTCCAGTTCTGGGCCCCCAGTTTGGGAAAGATGTCAGGATGCTGGAGGGTGCCCAGAGGAGGGCAACGAAGATGGGGAAGGGGCTGGAGCACAAGCCCTACGAGGAGAGACTGAGGGAGCTGGGGCTGTTTAGCCTGGAGAAGAGGAGGCTCAGGGGAGACCTCATTGCTCTCTACAACTCCCTAAAAGGAGGTTGTAGTGGGGCAGGGGTTGGTCTCTTCTCTCAGGTGCCCAGGGACAGAACTGGAGGGCAGGGACTCAAGCTTTGTCAGGGAAAGTTTAGACTTGATGTGAGGAAAAAGTTCTTCACTGAAAGGGTGATTGGTCATTGGAATGGGCTGCCCAGGGAGGGGGTGGAGTCACCGACCCTGGAGGGGTTTAAGGGGAGACTGGATGAGGCACTGAGTGCCATGGTTTAGATGATGGGTTGGTGCTGGTGTTGGGTTATAGGTTGGACTCGATGATCTCGGAGGTCCTTTCCAACCTTGTGACACTGTTATACTGTATTTAATCAAATAGATCTGGTGACTCTGTTTCAATCCTTCGGTGCAACACTGACCCAAAAGCAAAAATCAAGTTGTTTAATCCTGAAACAGTGAACAACACACGCTCAGGAACCACTCAAGGGGTGGGTCACTCTAAAGGGACCAGTTGTGCAAAGCCAGGTCATCTCCCAACACCTACTACACCAAACATGTGCTAAGGTGTCTGAAACCTTGTCCACAGTGACCTCTAGGAATTACAAGGGAGTTCTCTGCTAGCACAGCTCCCAGTTTTCCTGTAACTGAGCTCATTGCTGCTGCCTTCTCTTCATCACTGAGCTTCTGTCTTGGTTCCAAAGCAGCAAGCCCTGTCTGATCCTGCTTATTTCAAGACTGCATCACTCTCCCAGTTCTGGGAATACAAGGCAGAAACACCAAAGGTGGCCTCAGTACAAGCCCAGCAGTGTTTGGTAGCCTGGGCTATGACAGACTTTGGCTCAGGCTGTTGAGCACAAGAACAAGGCAGCAGCTGCTTCACTGTTCTCAGGGGCCAGAAAACCAACCACTTTGATCAGAAACCAACACAAACCACAAATAACAAGTCCTGATCACAGCTTCACCACTTCAAGTCAGCAGAGCAGAAAAACTCCAGGAGGAGCCATTTTCAGACCCTCAAAATTCACTTCTGAATTACTAATTCAGGTAGAAGAGAATTCACCAGGTGTGAATGCAACCTTAGATCCTCCCTCACATTGTGAATGTCTGCAAAGTTCCCTTTTTTCTTAAGAGGAATAAAAGCCTTACACCCAGCTGACATGATAAGAAGGAGACAATCACTAGCAAGGACAGAACTTACCTCGATGGGATGACTGTTGTCTAAGGCATCGAGCTCCTGAGCTCGTGTGTAATCAGCAGAGACAAACTGAGTCCAGATATCGTACTCTGGGAAGCAGTGATCTACACACAGGTACTCGATCCAGGAGGCAAACCCTTCATTCAGCCAGAGATGGGTCCACCATTCCTGGAAAGATACGAAGGCAGAATAAAGAACAGAACTCCAAGAGCTTCATATTGTCAACAACAAGTTTCCTGCAAGGATAAGCAGTCGATGGCCTCGCTCAGTACAACTCCAAGAAGCAGGCAGCACTTGTAAGCACAAATCCCTCTCCATAAATGATTCAACAGCCCAAGAGGAGGAATCAGCACCCAATAATGCTCTTTCCATCTGTCTTAAGTTTCAGAAACTCTGCATGGAGGAGAATTGCATCAGGGACAAATGAAATTCCTGGAGACCAGACCAGAGGTGAGAGCAGAGCCTCTGCGGGAGCAGCTATGGATGTTGGCCAGGTCAGAGAATCCAGTCAGCAACAGGCAAGGCCACCAGTGAGTGAAGGAGCAACACAACGAGAGTGCCTCTGTCAAACCCAACAGCAGCAGCAAACTCATTCTGCTTGGGTTTGTTTTTTTGCTACAGAGCATGGTTACCTAAAGGAGATAAACCTGGAAAAGTCTTCTAGAATAAGGAAACCTGCAATCTCATAAACAGTTATGAGTGGCTTCTCACCAGCCAAGGGTGGGCTCTGCTTTTTAAGATAAGAATGTTACAGTGATGTTTTAAAAACCATCCCTTCATTTCTAATATAGACAGAATAAGGAAACCAGCTATGGATGCAGAGGAGAAAAACACTCTTCTTCCATCGCTGCCCTTTCTAAACATTTTTTTCAGTAGGAAAAGGGGAATTCCTTAAAGAACCCAAACAGGACAAGATCCAGCCCAGTGAGCTGCTCTACAAAGAGCTGCTGCTTCTACCAGGAATGAAGCATTTACCCCAGGGAGGGCAGGATTCCACAGGGAAAGGTGCCACTGGAACTCCACACAGATAAGCCTCGCTTTATTTTTAGAGTAGGGACTGTCCAATCTTCTTTTACATTTCTGATCACCTCTGTTTCCAGGACAAGGTTCCAAAGCACAGACTGGCTGTGCCAGAGGATTAATGCCACTGCAGAAGAGATTCTTGGGCAATTTGCTTGGACTTCTCAATCTTTCCATCTCCCTGTTTTTCTCTCTCAGCCCACTGCTCACAAGTTGATTTCTCCCCCTGAAGCATTCCGACTTCATTTCTCTTTGCTGCAGAAGAGCCATCTTGTGCTGGCTGATAAGGTCTGGTACTGGCAGACCAGAGGTGCTGCTGTGCTGTACGCAGCTCGGCTTAGAGAGGAGAAAAAGCCAACTCTCTGGACACTGAGAAATAATGCTGGAATGTTTTTTTCATGTTTCACAGTTGCATCACAGAAAATAAACCGAGAGATAAAAAAAATCTTAATGAAAATTTGTGGACGACCCAGAACTTGAAAATTAAAATAAAAAGCTAATTCAACATAAATTTTAGAGATTCCTGTAACTGATGCTTTCTCACTGCCACGTTCTCAATGGTCACAAGGACCACAGCTGGTTCATGGGTCACTAATGGTCCCCCAGGCACTTGCTCGTGTGCTCTACTTGCACGATGCTGCCTCTCCTTGCTTCAAGCTGCACTAAAAGCTAAAACTATTATTTTAACATCACTTTTCCATTTCAATATTGCGTTGCTCTCACATGGAAGCTGCCTGTGCTTCCACAAACAGGAATGGACACAGCTGACCAGATTTTAAGAGGCACTGTAGAAGTTCGACAAGCTTTGCTCAGTGCTGTAATTACTATTTACTCTGGGTTTCTCCCTCCATCCACTCACATTTCATTTCAGCAGACTAAAACCAAGAAAGAGGCAGGTTTAGGGCTCCAGAAGCCAGGCTTTTATGAATTGGTCTCTTACAATATAAGAAACTTCCTGACTTGTGAAATATTTGGATTCCAGTGTCTGTTTGCAGGGGTTTGGGAAAGGGAAAGCAGCAGAGTAAGCTGAAGCCGTTTGTTAACAGCAGAAGTGACAGGTACAGGTTTCAGGTTTCAGCACTAAATGGAATTTATTTACAGGTTTCAGCACTAAATGGAATTGATTTACAGATTTCAGCCTTGCTGCCTCAGATTTGCTTTGATTCCCACCAAAATGACTTCAACATCAATCCATGCAGCCAGCTGGCTCCCCATACACCCAGAACAATTCATATAAGCTACTAACAAGCAACTTTCCAGCTACTGGACCGGAATAATTTCCAGCACTGGGCTGGTGAGTGAAATGCCTGCTCGGTAGGAAAGCCTGGGTGAGTGAATTAGACCTATCTGGAAGCAAAAGAGTGGATTACTGCTTCTATGTCACCTGACCAGCTAAATCACCTCCTCCACTCTAACCAGGAGCTCTATTCAAACAGCTGAACATTAATTCACAGAGAAAAGACCTAGGAACACTTTTGGAGAACACACTAGTGAAGAAGAAAGTGGTAATAAAGTTCTATTTCAATGTTTGATTGTTTCATTTCAAAGCTCGCATGCCTGCTATTAAGGGGCACTCAAACACATACGTGACACAAAGAAAACCAGAAGAACTTGTAACTGTTAGATACCATGGTCACAAGGTTTCCAAACCACTGATGAGCAAGTTCGTGTCCTACAACCAGAGCAACCCACTGGCGAGATGAAGAACAGGAATTTTTGGGGTCAATGAGCAACGCAGTCTCCCTGTATTTAAGAGAGAAAGAGAAGTAAACAGAGTGGCACGTGCCTGGGCAAAACAGACAATCAGAAATAGGTTAAATTATCTAAGCAAGCTAAAAAGTGATAGGTACAACTGAAAAAAGCAAAAGCTACTTCAGTGTAGACCCCAAATTATTTTGCTAAGTTCCACAACTGCTTGAGAGCAATAATGCCTTATGGCATGCAAGAAGACAAGTGTGAAACCCAGGCAGGAACAAGAAAATTTATCCTTTATTTATAAAAGAGCTCACCTACATCACCTAGGAACCTGAACTGCAACTCCCACGGTGTGTGCACAGCCAGCCTTCTCCACCTCCCTCCTCCCCAGAGGAATTCCAGCTCTCCCAAGTGCACAACCAGCCTTGTCATGGGTGCTACTGCACAGCTTCTCCACACAGGGCACACGCACACACCCTGCTGCTCTCACCCCCTGCCGTGCCCAGGACTCCTTGGGTCAGCCAGGAAGGGCTCTGGACCCACTGGGTCTCCATGGGAAAAACCATCAACGGTGCCTGCAGATCGCGCCCACCTTCTGTCCCCAGGGGGATAAAGCAAACGTGCCCAACTCAGCAGAGGGGCAGGCAAAAAATTAACAGCACAATTAAGAAAGGCTTCCAAAAATTCTACCCCTCCAGGACAAATGTCTTTTTCAAAGGGAGAAAAATATCAGATTTCATCAGGATTGTGATAAGCAGACAAGTCGATTTTAAACCTGGGCTCCAATTTCCATTTCAACTTTTTAAGGCCAGATTAAAAGTTTAGCAGAAGAAATTTAAACTGTTTCAGGATTTGAAGTCCAAAGCTAGGAGAGCAACGCTGGAAAATGAAGGAAAATCATCCTAACAATGAACATCCTAATATCAAGCAAAAGTAGAAAAGCTTGATCAGATGAAACTGAAAAGGAAGGCAAGTTAATATTTTTGATTTACTCACACCCACATGGTTACACTGTGGTTGCTAAATTTACCAACTTGCCTACAACATAAGAAACGCTTCCCGCTGCGTCAGTAACTTTTACGGGGGAAAAAGCGGCCAAGAAAGTTCTCTCACAGAACAGGCAGTGCTGCCAGACACCAAAAAACCTCACCCCCTTGGACAGTGGCTGCAACAGCTCATTCCTGCCTTCCCAAGGTTTGTACAACAACGCACGCTGCGGCAGAAGCCTAAATTATCCCAACTGAAGCAAGAGCTGAAGGTATTTACTCAGTCTTATTTGGGAGGATGGCCAATAATTACAGCTCCCTAAAACTAATCCAATTACTTCCAAGAATTAGTGAACAAAGAGGGGGAAAGACAGTATTTTAACAGCATACCTATAAGTAACAAGGCCCCAGTTCTCCATGGCACCTTTATAAAATAAATACAAAGGTTTATTGATATGGATACATACTTCTTCCTAAATATTTAAAATTCAAATAAAATACAGTTCATCAACAAATTGAGTTACTTTACCAGCAGCAAAGTCTGCAATAGCTATGAGATCAATTTTAGGAAGAGGGTAAGGAACATTGAAGTAGTCCTTATAAAAAGGCAGAGTTTTAGCAGCAACCTGTAAGAAATGAGAGAAGAAATGTTGACTTGGAACAAGTAAAACTTGAACACTTCTGACTGGCGCCAGCCTAAGAAAGCGCCGTACACAGGAGTCCAGAAGTCCCATTTCCAGCTCCCAGAACACAATGGTTTGGTGACTCCCATGGCTGTAGCCTACCCGTGCTCTTTAGGCCAAAGTCTGCATCACCAAATCAGACCTGAACTAACCCGTCTGTTCCCATCATCACACACACTACGTCCACAATTGCAATATCAATTAACACCAAGACTGGTCTCTCCGAACCACTAAAGCCAAACACCCCCTTGGGAGCTTTGCATGGGTTCAGGGGGCCGAGCAGAGGGGATTACACTGTCCAGCCTGTCCATTTACCTCTAATGCAAACCTTCCTTGTTCTGCTTTGCCAACGGGAGTGTAAACGCGCACTAAGACACCGTCCTGGGACCTGGCCTCCACGAAGTCGTATTCTCCCACCACAAACGCCACCAGGTAGGTTGACATTACAGGGGTGCGAGCAAACTTCACTTCCACCAGGTTTTCATCGTCGGGGTACGGCTTCCGGTCAATGACATTCTTCCAACATGAAAGGGAATCGGTTAGAGCCATGGAAGTGAAACTGTATTACCCAATCCATCTGACTATTTCATCACTATGAGTCACACGTTTAAAATGAAAGGACTTCTTTCATGACTTTAAAATACAGACCACAGTGTCATTCCCCTCCTACTAAAATTGCCCCACCATAGATTCCTATCACTGACAGATGTATAACTTTACCATTGATCACATATGGAGATGTACTTTTATAATATACATGTTACACCTGATATACATCAGTTGCTGTCCCCCAAAGAGAGCATTACCTACACCCCAATAAGATACCAGGCTCTCACTTCAGTTCTGAAACAGAACCCACCATCACGTGGTCAGTGGGCAGGGCCATTCTTCACAGGTAAGGGAAAAAGTCAATTTTTAAACTGGCTTGCTCTTCTCCAGCAGTAACTTCTAGAAATGTTTGTGCCATACTTAACACAGCAACTTAAGAAGATCACGAACTTACCATGTTTGACAAAGCTACCCTGTCTTTAGGAACCACCAAGGAAATATCAAATGTTGCCTTAATAGCAGGCTCGTCCCAGCAAGGGAAAGCTCTGCGAGCATCAGTTGCCTGGAGGAAATAAGAGCATTAAACAAATATATTATGAGAGACTGTGGCAATAAAACACACACAAAAATTTACAGGCAAGCAGCTGGGTGAATCACTGGTGCACTCTCTTCAGTGACACTCCTGACCTCCACGTTTCAGCACTTCATTCTTACACAGGCAGCTCACTTCCCTCTCGGTTCAAAGCAAAAATGCAGCTGAAAAGCCCTCTTTGCTCTGATGGAATTCTACAGCCTGAGTGAAATTTAGCAGAGTCACGACAAGAGCAAAGCTCAGTCATGTGAGAGCAGGGAGGGCGCGCGGGCGCTCACAGGCCACACGCACAAGCCCACCTATTTATATTCCGCCAGCAGACGGCACAAGAAACGTCCTGTGGGTACGAGTACGCACTCTGTGGCTTTATGCACCCAGGCAGGTAACAGTGAAATTACACAGCCTTCTGGAATTCTGGCAGTATGTCCAGGTTTTACATAGTATTTGAGACAGAAGCTGGCTCACATTTGGATGTTATTAAGGTACTGAGATAAAGGCAAAGTGTCCTACTAAAAAAAAAATAATCATATGCTTCATAAAGGAATGCTCTACAGAGGGATTTGACCACATCTAAATAAACAGCTGCTCTTAAACACTGCAGCTGCTGTACATACACCAGGCACCACACATCAGCATGACCCTTGGCTGTGGAATCTGCCAGATCCAGAATGTCCCGACCTTCAGGCCGCAATGTAAAGGCTGCTGTGAGCCTTGCCCAGCCACACTGAAGGCAGGCAGCACAAAAATATGGGGTTTGGAATTTACCCAGAGGGTACAGCAGAAGCTGGGAAATTATCTGTCCTTCCATACATAAATCCTACACGAAGGATAATATTCCCTGA
Organism: Tapera naevia; assembly: GCA_033556795.1. Classification (NCBI taxonomy): domain Eukaryota; kingdom Metazoa; phylum Chordata; class Aves; order Cuculiformes; family Neomorphidae; genus Tapera; species Tapera naevia. The sequence goes on along the minus strand of JAUMJJ010000524.1, from coordinate 17,620 downwards.
AAAGGAAGCCACAGCCCGTACCTCGAACTGCGTGACGGCAGCGTAGCGCGTGTCTCCGGTAGGGGTGGTGTATTTACTCCGGTAGAAGCCTTTCATTTTATCATTCAGCTCCCCTACAAAGTCTATCTTCAGCGTCCCCGTCCCTGTAACACAAACAGAAGGGGGACACTGTTATCTGCCTGTGCCAAACACAACACTCATCTGGGCTGGACCTTCAGGCCAGGCCACTGCCCCTCTGAAACGAGATGTCCCTCCAGCTCATCCCCCCCATCGCTGCTCTGCCAGCCCCTGTCAGACCCCTCACTCTCCCTACACAAAACAAGCTGCAGCAGAGCAGTGCAGGCAAAGCCAGACTCCCCACGGTGCTGTAGTGTTGACCGGAGATCAGCAGCTGCTGCAGAACACGTTCTCAGACTCTAAACACAAGGCTGTAACCAGGACAAACCCACCTTATGCCACTGGAGAAGTCCAACCCTACAATCCTTACCTTTGAGTACAGATTGCAAAAATATAGGACAGCTCCTAAGTAATAACAGCACCCTGTGGAATTTACCGCCAGAGCCAAGCCAGCCATCAGCTGTGTTCAAGCTCATAAGTCAATTAGTCCCAGGATTAATTTGGCCCTCAATGTCTCAGTGCAAAAGGGGAAACCGGCTCTTGCTTGGAGAGGCAGCGTGCCAATACCCCACAGAATGGGACATTAAGGTTTTATCACCCTGAAATCTTTATCTTTGTATCTGTCAAGATGAAATAAAACCGCTTTACTCAAACTGAGGAGCTGAGTTTCAACCAGCAAACTCCTCGGAGCAAAAACCTGCAGCAATTTTAAAGGAACTGGTAGGTTTGCACCTAGGAAATGCTGGAGCCCAACTCCCAACAGCAGGTAAACTAATTAGAGTTGCCTCAGGTGCTGGAAGCAAACGTCACCATTAGCGAAATAATTCCAACTCCAGAGGCTCACAGAGTTGAGTTACGGTGGACACACTCCCTCAGGAGGGCTCCCAGTCAGAAACTTCAGGCAAGACAGCTGTCCTACTCCAGCATTTTCAAGTGCAAACAGCTTAAATACATGGCTGAAGCAAGCAGAAGGCATGAAAATAGCTCTTACCTTTCTGAAGGGTACTGGGAAAGGAGAGAGTAACCTTTTCATCCTCATTTTGGTAGTTGAACCCTGTGGCATGTACCTCTGGAACAGAAAAGCAGGTGACTGTGTTTCAAATCAGCCTCAGAGATGTTTTTGTAACTCATAAACATCTAGAATTCACTGAATTGCCTGAATCCTACTGCAAGCCGTGGTCACCGAGCAAATGAGTGAGAATTGGAATAACCTGGAATGATATGAACTCAAGCAGCCAAAGAAACACCACCCATCACCAAAATTCCAGGAAGCAAGGATTCAGAAAAGAGCTTCAGTAACCTACACCACGCTGGGTAACAGAATACATAAATGCTTACTATAAAACAATTAGAGCTGGAAAAACTCAGTACAGAAACAAAATCAAGATTTACAGGATCAAGTAGAAGAACTTCAGACCATTCTGTACTGAGGAGTTCCAAGGTCCTTACAATCTGTGAGAGGGATAAGCTGGACCACTCAAACATAATGTGTGCCAAGGACACCAGAATGCCAGCAAGTGCTGGGTGATGAGCAGCAAAAAGTAAAGGTTCAGCTTTTCCTCTTCTAACTCTGCAGGTACTGAGGCAGGAAAGGAGATAAAAGAGAGCTGGAGAGAAGATATTCAGGGAACAACGCTGACATACAACACTCTGGTCTGGAAGGAGCTGATTGCTGACTGCATCAGTTACATCTGATGGATGTTGATTTTTGGAGTCCCACAGCCAACAGCTCTGTTCATAGAATCGAGGAATGGTTTGGGTTGGAAGGGACCTCAAAGTCAATCCAGTTCCCCCCCCTGCCATGGGCAGGGACACCTCCCACTGGATCAGGGGGCTCCAAGCCGCATCCAACCTGGCCTTGAACACCTCCAGGGATGGGGTAGCCATGATTTCTTTGGTCAAGCTGTGCCAGGGCCTCCCCACCCTCACAGGAAAACATTTCCTCCTAAGAGCTAACCCAAATCTCCTCTCTTTCAGCTGAAAACCATTCCCCCTGTCCTGTCCCTGCCCTCCCTGACCAAGAGCGAAGTGAGGCCGCTGACCAGGGCGGAGGGAAGGATGGGCTGAGTACCTGGAGGAAACGTGTCAAGAGCCCCGCTGCCGGACACCCTGCGGGCTCTGAGCTGTGGTCAGGGCCCAGATGAAAACCTAAGAAAGGGCTGATAGAGATCAGTAAGGGAATGCAGAAACACCGCCCCCATCTATTTTAAAGCGCCCACAGCAAACCAAACACATTTGTATCTCTTCACAGCTTCTAAAGGCAACAATCTGATAGTGAAGACAAACACCACCAGGACTGTGGAGCGCAGCTCCAGCCTCCTGAAACCCAGAAACACAGAAGAATGTGCATTATGTGGATCTTCTGCCAAAAGCTGACAATGAGTATTGAGTTTCCCCTCCTCCTCTCTCACATGTGAAGTCTTCCAAAGGGTATGTGAATCTGCAGCTCCTCCACACCACAACCTTTTTGACCTGCACTAGGAAAGCCACCGGAAAGACAGACGTAAACATTCCCGGTGTGGAACAAGGTGAAGACCTCCAGGTTTTTTTCCCATACAACAGCCTGGGAAAGCACATTAATGCATGCAGAAAGCAACCTGGATTCAAAGAGCTGCTCAGCCTTAATTTTACAGCGTTAGATCCCAATTACCCTCAGGTTAGAAGCAATGTTTAAACAAGTTGTAGTTTAAATAGGCTGGCAGCCATCTCCAGAGTGATGCTGTGCACTCCCTGCACGTACAGATCACCATCCAAGAGAGCCCAGAGCCCTGTGCTATCCCAGGAATGCCCCGCCTGCCAGGAACATGAGCCTCCAATGAACACTTAAACACAGTGGCAAGGGCACATCTGGGAGATAAAAAAGGTAACACTTGCAGCCTCAAGACGTGCGCTCAGTCTTGAGTCAGTGCCTCGAGGAGCGCCTCCCCACACACAACTCCAGCAATGTTTTATAGTACTCAAAGCAGCTGCTTATGTATTGATTTCCAAACCAGCAGAATAAACGAGAGTCAAAATTACATTTTTTTAAACTATTCAGTGCTAATAATTCAATCCAGAGCAAACGAACCATGGAAAACCGTCAACAATACTTTTTGTTAGAGTTCAAGGGAACTGCTTATAACGAAGATGTCATTGCAGGAAAATGCTGTCTGAATTCCTAACAATGTTGGATACAAAGGCTCCTGAAGAGAACAGCACAGTTTTGGCAGCCTGCTAACACCGGAGAGCTTGGCATGGTGAGGCTGCAAGTTAATCACTAGCACATTAGGGCAGGGGCTGGACAAGGGTGCTTGAGAAAATAAAGCTGCCAGTGCTCCCTGTCTTGGGAAAAAGGCATAAAGATCAGATCGAGCCCCTTTCCCAAAGTCAGAGCGCTACGGAATCCAATTTTACAACAGGATTTTAAACAAATTCCAGCCCTTCTACAGAGAAATCCCTGTGATTGCGTGGTACCCAGAGGGAGACGTCAATTCCTGAGCCCGATTTCTGTGTTGTGCGCTGATAAACCTGGCTCCCAGCCAAGGGGTTTAAGCAATGTCAAATGCTCGTGTATTCCAGAGTGCAGACAAAGCCAAGTGCAGGAGATGGAATTTTTTTTCAAGTAGCCCTCATTCCACAGCATGGTGAAAATCACAAGCAATTAAGGGACGGTGGCTTAATGAACTTGCATCCATCATCCGAGCTGCAGTGACTCCGTGCACTCTGTTACCTCAGAACATCCTCCGTGTGTTGACACAGCACTGTCCTCCGGCAGCAGCAGCCGCTCAGCTATGCCGACGCAATTCCCGAGGATGCTGATGCTTTCAAGCCCTTTCACATCTTTTCACGTGTTTCAAACAGTGGTTGTAAAATCCTTAAAGGAGTCAGAAGGATTCTGGCGTATCAGACACTCCCAAACTGTCCCTGCCAATGCAGCCCTGGCCCCCTTAAAAACCCCACCATCAAAAATCCTGTTGTATCATGGCCTCTCCAGGAGAAAGGATGAAAATGAGCTTTCCTACATCAAAGAATGGTTTCACGACTGGCTCAAACCAATCCAGCCTGTTCCAGGCAGAGACAGAGGTCTCATTTTCCCACCTGGCTCCAGCTGCATGTTCCCATGCCCTCCTTTCCCTGGCATCTGCACACACTCAGTGGGATCAGGAAGATGATTTGCCTCCAAGCTGCCGTTTTTCCCCTTGTAGAGCCCTTTTCCAGCCGATGCAGTTTCCTGATCCACAGGGCTGCTCAACAGCAGACAGGAATGCCAGCAGGAGGGAGGGGGTGAGGACAAGAGTCTTTGCCCCTTCCCACACCAGCATGATTCCCAGTTGCTCAGACACACTGGGCCACACGGCTCAGCTCGCCACGAGCACCAGTAACCTTCTGTTGTTGCATCAAACCATCAGCTGAGGCTCTGGTGGAACCAACACCTGAGCACGTCCCAACCACACCAGGAAGGAAAACACTTCAATAATGAGTTCTGGCCTTAAAACCTTTTGAAGGCTGAAGTACAAATCAAAGTTCACTCCATTATTTCTGCTAAACAAACACCACTGTGGTTGCTTGCAATTTGCTCTGTGAAACTGCCAACTGCTACCCTGCAAGTGTCTCTAAATTCAAGAAGTAGCTTTAGATCCCTGGTCTCTGAAAAGCTTTCCAAGCTAAAGACAACGTAACTCATGGATTGTGACTCCATAGCTTCACAGCTCCTTACAAGAGGGATTCACAGGAAGCTCAAACTACTTTGCATTCGCTAAATATGAAACTCAAGCCCCTAACATTTGACTGAGGAACCAGCTTCCTTAGGAATGCCTTTGCAGTTCTTATTCAGCTGAGCCCGGCCAACCACGTGCACAATGGTAACACAGCACGTGTGCACTCACACACTACGGCTGCACCAGAAACACTGGGCTATAAACACTAAAAAAAAGCTTCTGGGAACAACAAACCCAACTGCTCCTTGTGATGAGCGGGAGGCGCTGGTGACAACTTCAGGCAGTGGAAAACCCAGCCTTTCAAGGAGCTTTGCTCCACTGCAGCAGTCCTGGCACAAACAGCAAATTCACAACTGCTGCACCTGTTCTGTGATGGAACAGGACTTTTTCAGCTCCCAAGTATTGCACAATCAATCTCTCCTGGGTTATTATCCGCTCTCCTGGTTTATTATCCACTCTCACTCAACTGTGGATTACACAGCAAAACTTTTCCCTATGACGCTCAAGCTGCAGAGATCCTCCCTCAGCTGCCTCTCAAATATCAGGCAATAATCTGATTTCCTGGCAAATCTGCATTAAAATTCCAAAGGCCAAGCCCTGCCCTCTGTTGTATCCATCTCTAGGAGAGTGAACAGGAGGGGAGGGAAAAGGGCCCACAGTTCCAGCTGTGATTCCTGTTGTACAAGCACAGCACAGTGGGCACTCCAGTCGAACAAGAATTATGATGAAAAGAGTAAACTGCTCAGCACAAAAGCCAATGGATCACCCGTACACCAGGGAAACAGGCCTCTGGGACAAGGAGGTCTCTTTTTCACAGCCTCCTTTCCTAACAGGACCACACTTGAAGGCAGATAAGTGACCGCTTATCTTTATCACATTCACAGATAAGGGTGAGACAAACCCTTCCCCGTTGAGGCACAGAATTTAGAGGGGAAACGACTTCTCACCAGAGCCTTCGTGTCACTACCTACTCCCTCACTTCCAAACACTCTGTGCAGGTGATGGGTACAAGGCTCATCTCGTTACCCAGATCCAAACCATCCAGCTGGTGTTTCTGGTGGGTCACCAGTTGGCATTTAATACTTTGGTTTTGCAGTTACCATCCCAGAGCTGGGCACACTGCACACTGGAAACAACATGAAGACTGGAAATGCACTCACAGGTGACAGCAAACAGCTGGTCAAGTCCATGCCATTGTCCTTCCAGAGCCATCACACTGGCTGGCAGTTTCCCAAACCAAAAAGTATGTTTTAATCCCAGGAAGCCTGAGTGTAACCATAGAAAACCTGAACCTCAGGTATTTACGACACCACAGTCAGGGTGCTGCTCCCACTGCATTCACGGCTGTCTGGAAGATTGGAATGAAGGGATTTGAGACACACTCACTCCAGGGTTTAAGTTTCCATTAAGCTATACTATTGATCTTTTGAACTGACAAGGTGAGTATATATCACTATTAACAAACAGAAAAACAGACCCCTAGGAGAGGGAAAACATATCCAAAACCAAGATAATAAATTACAATAGAGATCCTCTCTGTTTTTTTTTTATTTTTCCTGATTTGACTGGAAAGAAACTTTTTCCTAGGTACCTTTTCCATTTATTTTCATTTTCTCAATGACAAAATAAAAGAATTAAGAGGTGGTTTGGGCCCATAGCAGGGTGGTGGGTGGAACAGACTCCACATACTCTGCTATTACCACCACTCTCATTATCGCCTCATTATTCTGTATAAGAACTAGCTCCAGGAGAGCTTAGCAACACAGTGGACCCAATCAACTAAAGATCACTAACTGTGAAAGGCAGGAGGGAACAGAGTACCAGGGTACAACTCAGGAGCCCGAATGGAGCACGTAGGAAACAGTAATCCATTCCTACACTGCCGATACTCGGTGGCCGGGCTCCAAGCCCTTTGGGAATGCCCTTCCCTGCACCCTCTCGTGTGCTATTGAGCTTCCTGAATGGAGCTCTACTTTTCCACAGCACACCCACCGAACGCTGCTTGCTCAGGACAGTTCCCATCTCCCTGAGCGCTCCCGCGAGCCGCACTTCTGCAGCCCTCTGGTTTCTTTAATATCATATTAAAGAGAGCAAAACCAATTTAAAGGCAAAGATTCATTGCAGACATTCTACTTATCACGTACAGATCTATCAGCCACAGGATAAGGTCACTCTAACATGAACTGAAATTGTCCCTACCAAATCCATCCCAGAAAATCAGGATTTCCTTCCTCTTTCAGTGTTCAGATAGAGCCCTTCTTTCTCCCCAACCTCCTTTGGCTGCTGCACAAGTAAACTAGAGAAGCTTAAATGTGATTGAAGGAACACCCTTCTCCTATCCATCGCCAAGATCATTCCTTTCATTCACAATCACGGTTTCAAAGCGCTTCATGACATCACTGTGGCATTTTCCTTACAGAAACAGAAGCTCTACAAAGCCTTTTGTCATCTGAAGGACTTAAACAATCACACACATTGGACCAAACAAGCTCCTGTGTCCAAAACAGCAATGGCTCCCTAGGAAAACAAGAAGGGTTTTGCACGCTGTTAGACCATCACTCTGTCTCAAGGAGATTATCTTCCACACCTTAATCACTTCACGCTTCAATAGCTAAAACTCTTCTTGTGCCTGCTAAATCTGCTCGAAATATAATTTGGGAAGATGTCAACTACTGGTGTGTTACAAACTGGTGCTGCTCCTTGGAGTTCTCCAGTAACCTCCAGCCTTTCATTGAACCAGACCCCAGCCACCCTCTCCTCCATGCTGACCTACGTTCACAACATCCTACTAAACGTCAGTTAAGTGTCTCCTGTGCTTTCCCAAACCCTTCCAATAACTATTTCGTACTGCAGGCCCGTATGGACGCATTCCTTATCTAATCTCTTGTCACAGATTTCATCCAGAGGTGCAGATCATGTTCTTACCCAGCCACCCAGTGTAAAGATAAATAACCATGTCAAACCATTCAGCCTCCTTTGGCCTACGACACTTGGGGGTGATGGAAGAGGTGTAGATCTCAAGGGAGCTCCAGGTAAATTTTTCAAAGGTAATACAAATGGCAGTGATAACAGAATGAAGAGATAACTCCAAGGGGGGTTAGCTTACCAAACTATTAGATAATTCTACAATCAAAGTCATTAACTGTTGGCAGCAGCACCTCATGTCGAAACTGAAAAGGATTAATACGTAAATAATCCAGCAAAAAGCAATCCTACCTTCGTCTCCTTCTGGGGCATAGGAAGCTGTGATAATGTCGATGTCAGCACAGTTCATCACAATCTGGTTGGTCGCCTGCTTCACCTGGAAGAGAAAGTTTATGAGCATCAGGAAGGAATGGTGTTCCCTACTCAACTGAGCTCCCTTTAGCAGGCATCCTCACCTCTCTTTGAAAACCATCATTAAGAGTTTGGAAAAAAGTTTAATGCGAGGGGAAATAGCTTTATATTGGAAGGGGGAAAATTTCGATTAGACATTAGGAAGAAATTACTCACAATGAGGGTGGGGAGGCCCCGGCAAAGGTTGACCAAAGAAGTTGTGGCTGTCCCATCCCTGCAGGTGTTCAAGGCCGGGTTGGGTGGGGCGTGGAGCACCCTGATCCATTGGGAGGCATCCCTGCCCATGGCAGGGAGTTTGAAATGGATAGGCTTTGAGGTCCCTTCTAACCCAGATCATTCCATGATTCTGTGATTCTACGCTTAAGAGTGACAAAAAAGACATTCTGCTGACTTCTCCCGTTTGTCCCAAAACATCCATACTTGAACTGCATTCAAGGCATCTAGGCCTATTTATCAGCACTGTGAATTATTTCAGGAAACGAACTGCCTGTTAAGAACTGGTATGTAAGCTGGACAATAGGGTCCTTGTGTGTGTCTGGGAATCCAAGAGCGATAAAAACAGATAGAGCGCCCGCAAGCTTCCCTTTGGAGATGAGCGAGAGGAGAGCACAGTGAAACCCTTCGAACACAAACACACATCCTCAGAGCCCATCAGAAATACAACCCATGGTGCTGTGTTCTGAACCATCAACACCGTAAGAACTTCTTAGGTTAAAAACATCTGCCAAGAAATGCGCCTTTGCATTTTCCTGAAAGCTTTCCTGCTGCCAGCTCTTGGCTGCACGCACTTTGCTTTATTTAACAAGTGGCCGGCACCCAGCGTAGTAATAAACTGTCTCCCTCTGCCAGCTTTCTGTTTGGAGGGAAGAGCTTGAATAGAGAGGAATTCAAATTAAATATCAATTAATTACAAAGGGGTAAAATATTTGGGAATTAAGCTAGGAATTATTTAGAAACTTATGGTTGAATCTACCAGAATCACCACGCTGGATCGAGTCGGTATTCCTGCTGGTCCAGTTCCAGCAGCAGACGGCACCAGTTCTTTAAATAAAGGAGAAAGAATTTCCGTAACAGCCATCTAGAGTTTAACACCTGCACCAAGGAATCACTTCCCACCCAGAGAGTGTTCTCTAAAGCATGAGGACATGGATCCCTTTCTTGGGATGCCCTGTTAACACCTGTACCCAGCGCTCTCCATGCTGGAACACACAGTAGGAACCAACTGGACTTCTTTGTGATGGACTGGTTCCTACGAATCAGTAGCTCCCTCACCCCTGGAGCACAACCAGCAAAGCGCTGTGCCAGCTCCTGAATGGAGACGCGTTCATTACCAGCAAAGCCAAAATAATGAGCTTTGAGGTGTCATAGTTGAAACAGACCCTCATTGCTCAGCCGTGAGGGAGCTGGGATCCACGCGAGATGTGTGTACGGAAGCAGATACTCAGTCTCCAGCTGTTCTAGCTCAGTCACCGCAGAAACGCTCCCTGAGTACATAAAAACTAAATTCACGTCCAGCCAGTGATGAGAGCTTAAGAAATTTCAATGCCTAACTTGACAGTGTGCCCACATCATGAGAGTGGCCCATTCATGCACCAAAGCATTGACACCAGATACTCCAAGGAAAGCCACCTCGCTCGCAGTAGAAATTTAACGCAAAACCAACCTTGCTCAGAAGGTTCTTTCCAACCTCAGCCACCAACTTTGCTTCTGAAGCGAATAGCTATGGCTTATTCCTATTAAAAGTTGTTTGTCTAATAAATGTGACATAAAGGCCTCTACTTTTTACAGGCATACCATTGGTGTCCCTTCCAACCCCTGCTCAGCAGTCCCTCTTCATGGTAATAAAACCAAAACAATGCTACCTAATAAACTTAACCTGATCTTAAAACCAACTTGTTTGCGAAGCTCAGCTGAAGGGACACACTTTAGAGCTGATGCTTCTAGTAAAGATTTACAATCTAAAATCCTTTTTTTCCAACTTGGTGTGCATGAAACTAAAGGATTGTGACACCTCCCACACCCTGAGAGCAAAGCCCAGCAACTTTCATCACATTAGGGTTTGGGGTTCTTCAAGGTCTTCTAAAACACAGAAAAATCAGAATGCGAAAAGCTTTTATAAACCCCTCATAGAGACCTTTATTCAATCAACAAATCCAAATCTCTCTGGACTAAGAACTCAAGATGCACAAAGAGCTGACAAATTGCAGACAATGCTGGGTTTAACAATAGGCTCGATCTTTAAAAAACACCCTTTTCTAAGGACAGAAGAATTCTCAGGGTAGCACAGCGCCTGCAAAATAAGGACATTTAGGTTTAAGCAGAGACAACTTCAGAGGTTCCTCAGAATGACAATTCCTAGAGTTTTCCTTAAGAGCAACGTGCTAGAAAATGTTTAAAGGGACTGAGTGATCCTGCAGCCTAAAGAAACATTTACCCTCCAACTCCCAAAGGGCAAAAGTCATTGTGCCGATGGGAACACTGACAGCGCACTGCACCGCACACCTTGAGGCTCTCGTAACATAATTCAGAGGGGAAAGAACACCTTTCCTGTTGGCACACAGGCTCTGGCATGAGTGCCTCCTCCCTCCGAGCCACTCAAAAGAAGGAAGGACAGACACACCTGTAAGAACAAAACTAAAACAGAACTATAAACCGCCCAGCATTCTTAACTGATGACCGTTTCATCTGACAAGAACCTGCGGCCTAACGCTTACCGTGTGGATCATGAAGATGAATGAACGTGTTTTACTGTAAATGCTACCTGGAAACTGCTTTCACATTTCTGCTAATACCAGAATATTCTGCACGTGTGGTGCTTTTCATGAAAGCAATCACATTAAAAGGCACAAACCCATCAACCGCGGCACACGGTAGAGCTGATCACGGAGCTGTCGCCCTGCTGCCCCTTGCTCTACAATGCAATAAATCTACTCTTGCAAAGCAAGGTACAAGCAAGCTACAAACGCCCACAGCAAAGTTGTTTTGCCAGAAGGCTGACATGATTAAAAGCCACAGATGAACCAAGACCAGTACCTGGAATGAAGGAATGGTTCAAACCTTCAAACCTGTTGCTGTTGGTGAATGTCTGGTAACATTAACCAGAATTCTAATACCTACTGAGATCAATCAGGCAACAATATCGTAAGCAGCTCTGCAAAAGGCATTACTGTATGGGTAACCTGTCCCCAGACTGTGACAACACACTCTTCTCAGCCCTCACACACCCAGTTGTGCTCAGCGCTTGTTTCTGGGAAGGAAAACCTCACCCAACGGCAGACGACAGCTTAGGTTCCCCCCAGAAGTTCTCCAAGGTAACAACATTTGATAAAAAAGAGCTAAAAAGGCTCATTATTTAGTTTTGAAAATGAAGACATGTTCAAAACTGCCAAAAAGGACTTGAAGATGCTGTGAAGCTTTTGATTTTCACTTGTTATGAGAGAAGGAAAGTATCTGGGTGGAAAAACCCTTTTAGAAAATTAGAAACAAGAATTGTAATGGCTTTACAATGCCAGCCTACCTGAAACACAGGGTGAGGTGCACCAAAAGGCATCTTCCACAGTCAAACTTAATTCACTAGAGTCATTTATAAGACTAGATAATTAAAATCTTGCCACTTGCCTTCAGAGTCCTTTTCTAAATGCAGCATTATTATAACCATGTATGTTTTTAGCATTTTACCCTCTAAAAATAGACAACTAAAATTATCTCAGTTATGATCTAGGATGTATCTTTTTAAAAATTGAAAACTTGTACGAGAAATGCACTAAGGACTTTAATCAATCTGCATATTGAGCAAATTATAGTAGCCCAGTAGTAAAATTACCAATGCCACGACTAATTGGCTCACTGGAAGAATTCACTTCATTCCAAAGAGCATCCAGCTACATCCATCTGTGCAGTCACAGACTCCAGCGGTGTCAAATTCGCACAGACAAGTAAATCCCTTTGTAACCACAATCAATGCAATCACCTTCACCTCACAAATTACCAAACGGGAAGCGGTTGTTCCACGGGGGGCGAAAAGCAAAAGCATTCCTGTTCTGAAGCTGGTGGGCACAAGGGGGGTCTGGACCCTGGAGCACTCAGTGTGGAACCTTTAACACCCAAACTCAGACCCAGCTTCACGTGCTGGCAATGTGAGTTGCAATGCTGGATAACGTGACCAGGTATTAACACCAGACAACTTCCCCTCCCCAGAGGATATTCACCACAAATACTACACCTATTAAGCTTAATTTTTCAAGGTTCACATACAAGAGTGTCACAATTAATCTTTAACTGACGTGCAGCAGGATCAGAAGATTATACATTCTTTAGTCTAGCAGATACTGCATAATTAACCTATAAAAGGCAACAGACACAGGTTAAACATGGCTAAATACAACAGAGTATCCTTAAGACACCTTAAAGGGACCGGGAAAGATATTTTCCAAGAGCCATCTACCTCTGGTTGTGAATCTTAGAAGAAAGACTGCTTTGCAACCAAGAAACACCTCGCTGAGGTTTGCAATGGAGAAGAGAATCATCACACAACGCCATATAAAGAGGCAGCTTACCCCAAGGTGAGCGCTGGGAGGTTTGGAGACAATCACACACCCTGCTCTGCTACACCCTGCGCTGGGCGGGCAGTTGGAGCCCTGACAGCATTAACGGCTCCCAGCTGGAAGCTCAAAACAACTGTTGGACCTGGGGAGTTGGAGGTTTGCTGCTGTTGCTGGTTACTCATGTTTGCCTTTTCAGCGCGATGCTGGAGCGCCAAAGGGCAGCACATCCCCTCTTTGTTCCAGCCCTCGCCTCGGCCTCCAAGAGCCAAAAGCAGAATGGAAAAAAGTTGACCTAGACACTGAGTAATACGAGTGCTCCACACTGATAACCAGAGCCTGAGAATCGGGTTATCACAATTACATCTCGAGCTAACAGTTGAATAAAGTCGATGAACTATTTCCACCAAAAAGCAGAACGTGCTCACTCAGAAACATCCCCCCACCCACCAAACCAACAGTCTGAGATGCTGAAAGATGACATAACCGACAGCGATCACCAGATAGCAAGAAGGCAACTGCTCCAGCTCCAGACCTGCTGCCCACACACAGTGTCCCTTCTCCCACAGCCACGTTCTGTCCTAGCTCTGATAAATGAACTATTTCACAGGGAGCCCTTCAGGATTTGGGGTTTTGCTGTGATAAACAGCAATTTTATATTGTCACTTTAAATAACTGTTACCCAATTTTATAGACTTCCAAAATATTCAACTGACCAGAAGCGACATTATTTAAAAATCTCAAGTAACCAGAAAAAAAATAATATTTAGATGACCAGATACTGAACAAGTGCAGCTGCAAAGGGCTATGAAATGAAACTTTACCCAGAGACAGATGTCATCATCATTCCTTCATCAGGAAACAACAAACAATGACAGAGGGCCAATTCCCTCACCTGAAAACCAGAAGTCCTACGATAAACTACAAACACATATCATTTCTTCTTAAAGCTTTGAAATCAGCCTGGTCACTGCTGACACTGAAGCAATAGACTTATCTTTTGAATCAACCAAAGGCTTTAGAGGATAAAGCTTATCTGAAGGAGCCGTGCGAGTGCAACATTTGTTATTGCGGCATAAAGACAAGATGTTAAGCTATGCGCATGCAAAGGCAACACAGGTACTGCCCCAAAGCCAGGGCTGCATGGTGATCTCACACTTTTTCCCCAAATTCTACCCAGAGGGCTGCCAAATCCTACTTACTGGCTGTGAGTGAGACACAAACCGAATGATTAAGTGTTTGCTTGCAATATCTTGACTGAGTATCACAGCCTCCACTAATTCCAGCTATTAAAGATGCAAAATAACAAAGCAAACAAACACTTTTGATGTACATAATGAGAAGTTCTCCTAACTTGGTGATTAATCATGATTGACTCTGGTGTTAAAGTTCAGTACTTGCCCCGCAGGCCAGAAAGCGTCACTGGGTTAAGCACTTGATGTGGATTATTGCCTGTCCAGCCATCGCCATACTGGAATGGAGCAGAGGGACTAATAATTATTCCTGATCAGATATAACAAACGATACCTGGATTTTCAAGAGGAGGCAGCGAATGTTTTTCCCTACTCAAAATAGGTAACATTCAATGTTTGTGTTTTCACATAAAACCACTTCTCACTGGTGACTGGACAACGGATGCTGGAGCTCTCAAGGATGCTGAAACGAGAACGCCTGTGCTGACCTCCAGTCCCTCTTATTGTGAGCAGAAATGGACAACAAGGCCTTAACTGAGCCAATTCTATCCCAAAGCACACAAATGTTTTTTTATTTTCTAGATTCAACCCCAGCTCAGCAACAAACAAGGAGCAAACATTAGCATATTCTCAAGTAATCCATTCCCTTGTACAAAGTGTCCTGCCTGCCGAGTGCTTCTCTCAATTAAGGTGCACAAGCCTTCCCCTAATTTTCTGGAATGTGCCTTTCCCATGCTGTGGACAGCAGCAGTCACAGCAAACTTCTCCAGCCTTCCAGCTCCAGAGGAGCAGGCGAACACTCACCCCAAACACCTTCCTGCACCTCTCCTGCACACAGCTGGGATGTGGCCTCAGGATTCTTCAGTCTATGGTTGTCATATGTTATTTAAAAATTAAGACTTAGTATTTAGATACGTTTTAAAAACCTCGCCCTATATTTTTTTAATTCTCTCTAGCGTGGGAACATGAGATCAGCTCACCACAATGTGAACAAGAGTTTTTTACAACCCTGAACCTGCTGGATCACTGTTCTTCCTTAACACGTGCCCTCAACCAGTAAGAAAGTCCAGGATTTTGCATTGTCAGGTGGTATCCACTGCTCTAGGAATTCATTGAGCAATCCCCTGCAGCAAACAACATTAAAAATATCTCAAGAGGACTAAAACCAGCAAACTCGCCACCACCTCCACCAGAAGCCTCCAAATCCTCGTCATTCCTGGGTTTAAACTAAGTTTCCAAGGCTGCTGCTCAATACAACTCTCTCCTCAGCAGCAACACTGGCTTAAAAAGCCACCACTCCCCTCCCCCCAAGTGTTATTTTTAACCTGGATGATTTCAGTGATCCCATTTACAGCACAGCCCCACAGCTGTAACAGGACTGAGGAGCAGCAACTTGGGTGCGAAGACAGGAATAGGCAGCTAGGATTAAGACGGAAGAGATTGGGAATTTCTCAAGCCAGGCTTTTCACCCAGGCTAATGCCCCGGTCAGATCGAGACCCCGGTGGTGGCAGCAGCTCGAGGACCTGAGCTGGAACAAAATCCACAATGCAATTTAGGTTTTTATTACTTCATCCACATGATACAAGCTTACTCATTTCTGTTCATCTTCCTCCAGGTCCCAAAGTCACAAGACAGCATCACCGACAGCATTTTGCCTTCCCCAGCTTCCACAGGCGCCAGACGCTCGCCCTCCTCTGTACCTGCACTTCCCATTCACCAGCTTTATCACCCCAACGCCACCTTGTTTTAAAACAAGGTTCTAAACACCTCTTCAGGCCAGGGTTTATATCTGTATTTAAAACCTCCCTCAAACATTTCTGAGCTCTCGATGCAACCAGCTCGTTTTAAGAAGCAGCCTGGTAAGCCTTTACAATTCTGCATCTATTTCAAACCATTGCACAAGGGAAGACACGAAAGCGCATTTAGGAAATCTTGGCACAGCAGCTTGAGAGCGACTGTGAGACTTCAGCGCTTCCACCAAACATTTGTGCTCTGAAGAACCAACACCAAGAAGCTTTCGCCTTTCGGAAAAGGCAGAAGACCCAGCATTTTCAGTCTGCACTGTGAACCGAGCCTCTTACTTCACGGATTCCGAGGTTTTCGTGACACCAAGGCCTACCAGCTCACCACGCTGCGCTGGGAAGTGCTCCTTTAATTGCATATGTGGTAGTTTTGCCTTTCCAGCACAATCCCGAGCAATCTGAACGGCTGGATAGAGATAAAAGCAGCACGCTTGGCAGCTGGGAACGGGAACGGGGTCTGGGGGGAGCCGGGGACACCAGATATTCATGGCTCCGAGTGCTCCATGCCTAACCTACATACGGAGTGGTGCCAGCGGGGCCGCTCTGGCAGCGGGCGTGGAGCTGGGGTGGGGGGCAGGGAGCAGCCTGGGCCCCCCCTGCACTGCCTGTGGCGTTGTGGTGAGGCCCCCCAGCCCTTCCTGGGGGGCAACAGAGCAGGGCAGGGGGGGTAACCTATAGATACGTATGGGCTGAACGGACACGGAGGGTCTGGGGGGATTACCTACAGGGTACATATAGGGGAACCAGGCCTTGCAGGAGCAGGGAGGGGGGGATCTGGCCCTGCTAGATGAAGGGGGGTCCCCTAAGGGTTTAGGGGTGGGATCAGCCCCCCCACGGGTGAAGGGGGTCCCTGGGGGAGGGAGGGAAGGAAACAGAGGAAGGGGTCCTGAGGGGTGAGAGCTGCAGGTTGAAAGAGGGGGGAAGGGTCCCCCAAGAGCTCGGTGTGGGGAGGGCTGATGGGATCCCGTCAGGATTGAGGAAGGGAGGGAAGGGGGAGGCCAGGAGGGGAGGACTGATGGGACCCCCCCCCTCCTACTGATGAGGATGACCGGGCCCTGAGGGCTGAGGGGGGTAAGAGGAGGGGTCCCTTCAGGGCCCAAGAGGGGGATCCCCCCCCCCAAAAAGGTTCACGAGGCTCTCCCAGGGCTCAGTGCAGGGCCTGGGGGAGGGGAGGAAAGGTGGAACCGGGCCCTGAGGTGAGGGCTGAAAGAACGGGGGGGTCCCACAGAACCTTGGGGGGGAGGGATCGGTCCCCGTGGAGCTGCGGGAGGGCAGCGGGGGGGGTCCCCTCGGGGCCCACGGAGGGGGGGGGCCCTGAAGGGTGAGAGGTGCGGGTTGGGGGGGGCAGGGGGAACCCCACAGGGCCTGGTGGGGGGATCGGCCCCCCCGTGGCTGAGGATGGGGCTGCCGGGGCTCCCGCAGGGCCCGGGGGATGGGGGGGGGGGGGGGGCCGTTACCGTCCCGGGGAGGGGAAGGCGGTGCCGGTGGGGGTCCGTACCTGCACGGCAGCCTCCAGCTTCCCCTCGAAGGTGAAGTCGATGAGGTCGGGCTTGAGGCAGAGCCCGTAGTTGAGCGGGCTCACATCGGCCGGCAGCCGCTCGAAGGGCCGCTTCTCCGGCATGGCGGGGGGGGCGGGGGGGGGGGGGTGCGGGGCTGCGCCCCCCCGCGGC
The DNA here is from genome assembly GCA_033556795.1 of Tapera naevia. Lineage (NCBI taxonomy): Eukaryota > Metazoa > Chordata > Aves > Cuculiformes > Neomorphidae > Tapera > Tapera naevia. The sequence goes on along the minus strand of JAUMJJ010000524.1, from coordinate 263 downwards.
GGGGGACGACGAGGAGGGGGCGCGGGGAAAGGAGGGGGGAGGGAGGAGGGGGGGGGGGGGTGTCCCCGCTTTACCAACGCACCGGGAGGGAGGGGAGGAAGGGAGGGAAGGAGAGCGGCGGCGGCGGCGGCAGCGCAGGAGGAGGAGGAGGAGGAGGAGGAGGAGGAGGAGGGAGGGGCGGGCGCGCGCGCTCCCGGCACGAGGCGGGGGGGGGGGGGGGAGGGGGAGGAGCAGGAGGGAGGGGCGCGCGCGCTCCCGCCAGG
>JAUMJJ010000523.1:0-73172 GCA_033556795.1 Tapera naevia | reverse complement strand
AGTAATGGGGAAAAAACCTGATTTTGGGGAAATGAACACTGTTTGGAGGGGAAAACTTGATTTGTGTGAAAATGCACCCAGTGTTTTGAAGAAAAAAAGGATTTTGGGGAAAATGAACCCAGTTTGGGAGGAGAGAAGCTGATTATGGGGGAAATGAACCCAGTTTGGGGGGGGAAAAAATATTTTGTGGAAATAAAGCCAGTAATTGGGTAAAAACCCCGGATTTTGGAGAAAAATGAACCCAGTCTGGTGGGGAAAACCCAATTTGTAGGGAAATAAACCCAGTTTTGTGGAAAAAAATATATTTTGGGGAAAATGAACGCAGTAATGGGGAAAAATCCTGATTTTGGGGAAAATGAACCAAGTGCGGAGTGGAAATAGAATATTTTGAGGAAAATGAAATCAGTTTGGAGGGGACAACCTGATTTGTGTGAAAATGTACCCAGTTTTGGGGCGGGGGGGGGGGGGGAAGGATTTTCTGGAAAATGAACCTAGTTTTGGAGGAAAAAAATCTGATTATGCGGAAAATGAACCCCTTTTGTGGGGAAAAATGATTTTGGGGGAAATGAACGCAGTAATTGGGTGAAAAACTCTAATTTGGGGGAAAATGGAACCAGTTTGGTAGGGAAAACCAAATTTGTAGGGAAGTGAACCCATTTTTGGTGGAAAAAAAACATATTTTGGGGAAAATGGACACAGTTTTTGGGGGGAAAAAATGATTTTGGGAAAAATGAACCCAGTAATGGGGAAAAAAATGATTTTGGGGAAAATGAACCCAGTGTGGAATGGAAATAGAAGATTTTGGGGGAAAATGAAATCAGATAGGAGGGGAAAACCTGATTTTTGTGAAAATGAACTGAGTTTTGGGGGGAAATAAGGATTTTATGTAAAATGAACCTATTTTCAGAGGAAAAAAGCTGATTATGTGGAAAATGAACCCAGTTTTGCGGAAAAAACCTGTTTTCAAGGAAAATGAACCCAGTTTTGGGGGAAAAAATGATTTTGGGGAAAATGAACCCAGTGATCGGGTAAAAAACCCGGATTTTGGGGAAAATGAACACAGTTTGTTGGGGAAAACCTAATATGTAGGGAAATAAACCCAGTTTTGGTGGAAAAAACATATTTTGGGGAAAATGAACCCAGTTTTGGGGTAAAAAAATGATTTTTGGAAAAATTAACCCACTTTGTGAGAAAAACCCCTGATTTTGGAGAAAATGAACCCAGTAATGGGGGAAAAATCCTGATTTTGGGGAAAATGAACCAAGTGCGGAGTGGAAATAGAAGGTTTTGAGGAAAATGAAATCAGTTTGGACGGGACAACCTGATTTGTGTGAAAATGTACCCAGTTTTGGGGGTTAATAGGGATTTTGCGGAAAATGAACCTAGTTTCGGAGGAAAAATTCTGATTATACGGAAAATGAACACAGTTTTGGGGAAAAAAAAAACGGTTTTAAGGAAAATGAACCCAGTTTTAGGGGAAAAAATTATTTTGGGGAAAATGAACGCAGTAATTGGGTAAAAAAACCCGAATTTTGGGGAAAATCAGCAGAGTTGGGGGGGGGAAGACTTGTAGAGAAATGAACCCACTTTTGCTGTAAAAAAACCGACTTTGGGGAAAATCAACCCAGTTTGGGAGGAAAAAATCCGATTTTGGGGAAAATGAACACTGGAGGGGAAAAAAACCTGGTTTTGGGGAAAATGAACACTGGAGGGGAAAACTAGATTTGTGTGAAAATGCACCCAGTGTTTTGTGGAAAAAAAGGATTTTGGGGAAAATGAACCCAGTTTAGGAAGAAAGAAGCTGATTATGGGGAAAATTAACCCAGTTTGGAGGGGATAACCCGTTTTTGATTAAAATGAACCCAGTTTTGAGGGAAAAACGAATTTTTTGGAAATAAAGACAGTAATTGGGGCTTCTCCAAAACAACCAGGTTTTGGAGAATATGAACACAATTTGGTGGGGAAAACCCAATATTTAGGGAAATAAACCCAGTTTTGGTGGAAAAAAAAACATATTTTGGGGAAAATGAACACAGTTTTGGGGGAAAAAATGATTTTAGGGAAAATGAACCCAGTAATGGAGAAAAAATCCTGATTTTGGGGAAAATGAACCCAGTGTGGAGTGGAAATTGAAGATTTTGGGGAAAATGAAATCAGATAGGAGGGGAAAACCTGATTTTTGTGAAAATGAACTGAGTTTTGGGGGGGAAATAAGGATTTTATGTAAAATGAACCTATTTTCGGAGGAAAAAAGCTGATTATGTGGAAAATGAACCCAGTTTTGCGGAAAAAACCTGTTTTCAAGGAAAATGAACCCAGTTTTTGGGGGAAAAAATTGATTTTGGGGAAAATGAACCCAGTGATTGGGTAAAAAATCCGGATTTTGGGGAAAATGAACACAGTTTGTTGGGGAAAACCTAATATGTGGGGAAATAAACCCAGTTTTGGTGGAAAAAACATATTTTGGGGAAAATGAACCCAGTTTTGGGGTAAAAAAATGATTTTTGGAAAAATTAACCCACTTTGTGAGAAAAACCCCTGATTTTGGAGAAAATGAACCCAGTAATGGGGAAAAATCCTGATTTTGGGGAAAATGAACCAAGTGCGGAGTGGAAAAAGAAGGTTTTGAGGAAAATGAAATCAGTTTGGACGGGACAACCTGATTTGTGTGAAAATGTACCCAGTTTTGGGGCTTAATAGGGATTTTGCGGAAAATGAACCTAGTTTTGGAGGAAAAAAATTTGATTATGTGGAAAATGAACCCCTTTTGTGGGGAAAAATTATTTTGGGGAAATGAACGCAGTAATTGGGTAAAAAACTCTAATTTGGTGGAAAATGGAACGAGTTTGGTAGGGAAAACCAAATTTGTAGGGAAGTGAACCCATTTTTGGTGGAAAAAAAAAAACATATTTTGGGGAAAATGGACACAGTTTTGGGGGGAAAAAATGATTTTGGGAAAAATGAACCCAGTAATGGGGAAAAAAATGATTTTGGAGAAAATGAACCCAGTGTGGAATGGAAATAGAAGATTTTGGGGAAAATGAAATCAGATAGGAGGGGAAAACCTGATTTTTGTGAAAATGAACTGAGTTTTGGGGGGAAATAAGGATTTTATGTAAAATGAACCTATTTTCGGAGGAAAAAAGCTGATTATGTGGAAAATGAACCCAGTTTTGCGGAAAAAACCTGTTTTCAAGGAAAATGAACCCAGTTTTGGGGGAAAAAATGATTTTGGGGAAAATGAACCCAGTGATTGGGTAAAAAAACCCGGATTTTGGGGAAAATGAACACAGTTTGTTGGGGAAAACCTAATATGTGGGGAAATAAACCCAGTTTTGGTGGAAAAACATATTTTGGGGAAAATGAACCCAGTTTTGGGGGAAAAAATGATTTTGGGGAAAATGAACCCAGTGATTGGGTAAAAAACCCGGATTTGGGGGAAAATGAACACAGTTTTGGGGTAAAAAAATGATTTTTGGAAAAATTAACCCACTTTGTGAGAAAACCCCCTGATTTTGGAGAAAATGAACCCAGTAATGGGGAAAAATCCTGATTTTGGGGAAAATGAACCAAGTGCGGAGTGGAAATAGAAGGTTTTGAGGAAAATGAAATCAGTTTGGACGGGACAACCTGATTTGTGTGAAAATGTACCCAGTTTTGGGGCTTAATAGGGATTTTGCGGAAAATGAACCTAGTTTCGGAGGAAAAATTCTGATTATACGGAAAATGAACACAGTTTTGGGGGAAAAAAACGTTTTTAAGGAAAATGAACCCAGTTTTGGGGGAAAACCCCGGATTTGGGGAAAATGAACCCAGTTTTGGGGGGAAAAATGATTTTGGGGAAAATGAACCCAGTAATGGAGAAAAAATCCTGATTTTGGGGAAAATGAACACAGTGTGGAGTGGAAATAGAAGATTTTGGGGAAAATGAAATCAGTTTGGAGGGGAACACCTGATTTTGGAGAAAAAGCATCCAGTTTTGGGGGGAAATAAGGATTTTGTGGAAAATGAATATAGTTTCGGAGGATAAAAGCTATTTATGCAGAAAATGAACCCAGTTTTGGGTAAAAAACCCGTTTTTAAGGAAAATGAACCCAATTTTGGGAAAAAAAAATATTTTTTGGAAAATGAACCCAGTAATTGGGTGAAAAACCCGAATTTTGGGGAAAATGAACCCCGTTTGGGAGGAAAAAAACCCGATTATGGGAAAAATGAACCCAGTTTTGGGGAAAAAATTATTTTGGGGAAAATGAAATCAGTTTTGGGAAAAAAATTATTTTGGGGAAAATGAACCCAGTAATGGGGAAAAAAACCTGATTTTGGGGAAAATGAACCCAGTGTTTCAGAGGAAATAGAAGATTTTGGGGAAAAAAAATCAAAACTTCACCAAAAATTACACCAAAAATTTCACCAAAATCATTATTTCCCTCCCAAAACTGGATTCATTTCCCCCAAAATCAGATTTTTTCCTCCCAAACCGGGTTCATTTTCCCCAAAATCCTATTTTTCCCCCAAAACTGGGTGCATATTCACACAAATCAGGTTTTCCCCTCCTAAAACGGTTCATTTTCCACAAAAGCTTCTATTTCCACTCCACACTGGGTTCATTTTCCCCATAATCAGGGTTTATTCCCAATTACTGTGTTCACTTTCTCAAAAATCCTTTTACCCCCCCCCCCCTCAAAAATGGGTTCATTTATCTCAAAAACTAACCCCTTGATTTTAAAGAATCCTGGAATTTCCTTCCATGAATAGCTGCCAAAGAGAAAGCATTTTACCGGCAGGGTATTCCTCTCTCGAAGGCTTACAAATACAGGCAAAGTGAGGATCTGCTCCTGCTTTCTTGAGCAGCCTTCACAGTGTTTCCCCGGCTTTCACACCACATTCCGGCTGCAAACATTACGTTGGTCCGGAGACAGCGCCTTCTCTTGCCGGCTGGCTCTCTAAACTGAAACCGCTCAGAAAGCTGTCTCTGGCCGCGGTTTCACAGACATCTCGGCTGTCTGCTCCTTGCCGCTCTGAGGAGCAGTCATTTCAGATATCTAGCATCACATCACAGCGCATGCAGATGAGTCTAAAATCTTTCTCTCTTAGAAAGTTGCTATTTATGAAAATTGTTTTAGCATGACTTTTCATCTTCTAACAATGTAATTAAAGGGAAAATTATCAGATGATCTGCTCGTGCTTCAAGGACGAGGGATCCCTGTTTTCCAGTGTAGTCTCATCAGCCTCTGCAAACTCTTTCTACTGAAACAGCAGGCAGGGAATCCACAGCACATTCTCTGAACGGCACGGTTTTGTGTTTCTCCAAAGGAGAGCAGAAACTAACCCCTTGATTTTAAAGAATCACAGAATGTTCTTCCATGAATCGCTGCTAGAAGAGAAAGCCTTTTAGCGGCAGGCTATTCCTCTCTCGAAGGCTGACAAATACAGGCAAAGAGTCGAGCTGCTTTTGCTTTCTTGCGCAGCCTTCACAGTGTAGCCCCGGCTTTCACAGTAGGCTTCAGCTGCAAACATTACGTTGTTCGGGAGACAGTGCCTTCTCTTACCGGCTAGCTCTCTAAACTGAAGCCGGTCGGAAAGCTGCCTCTCGCCGCGGTTCTACAGACATCCCGGCGGTCTGCTGCTTGCCTCCCTGACGAACAGTCTTTTCCGATTTCTAGCAGCATATTAAAGCGCGTCCACAGCAGTCTAAAATCTTGCCTCCTACCCACCCCCGAATTTTCTATTTTGGAAATGTTTTAGGATGACATCTGATCTCCTAACAATGTATTTAAAAGACAAATAATCGGATGATCTGTTCGTGTTCAAGGACGAGAGATGCCTTTTTTCCTGTCCATTCCCTTCAGCCTCTGCAAACTGTTTCTGCTGAAACTTGTTACAACAGCCGGCAGCGAATTCACACACATTCTCTGAACTGCACGGTTTTGTTTTTCCACCAAGGGAGTGCAGAAACTAACCCTTGGATTTTAAAGAATCCTGGAATTTCCTTCCATGAATAGCTGCCAAAGAGAAAGCTTTTTATAGGCAGGGTATTCCTCTCTCGAAGGCTTACAAATACAGGCAAAGAGAGGATCTGCTCCTGCTTTCTTGAGCAGCCTTCACAGTGTTTCCCCGGCTTTCACACCACATTCCGGCTGCAAACATTACGTTGGTCCGGAGACAGCGCCTTCTCTTGCCGGCTGGCTCTCTAAACTGAAACCGCTCAGAAAGCTGTCTCTGGCCGCGGTTTCACAGACATCTCGGCTGTCTGCTCCTTGCCGCTCTGAGGAGCAGTCATTTCAGATATCTAGCATCACATCACAGCGCATGCAGATGAGTCTAAAATCTTTCTCTCTTAGAAAGTTGCTATTTATGAAAATTGTTTTAGCATGACTTTTCATCTTCTAACAATGTAATTAAAGGGAAAATTATCAGATGATCTGCTCGTGCTTCAAGGACGAGGGATCCCTGTTTTCCAGTGTAGTCTCATCAGCCTCTGCAAACTCTTTCTACTGAAACAGCAGGCAGGGAATCCACAGCACATTCTCTGAACGGCACGGTTTTGTGTTTCTCCAAAGGAGAGCAGAAACTAACCCCTTGATTTTAAAGAATCACAGAATGTTCTTCCATGAATCGCTGCTAGAAGAGAAAGCATTTTAGCGGCAGGCTATTCCTCTCTCGAAGGCTGACAAATACAGGCAAAGAGTCGAGCTGCTTTTGCTTTCTTGCGCAGCCTTCACAGTGTAGCCCCGGCTTTCACAGTAGGCTTCAGCTGCAAACATTACGTTGTTCGGGAGACAGTGCCTTCTCTTACCGGCTAGCTCTCTAAACTGAAGCCGGTCGGAAAGCTGCCTCTCGCCGCGGTTCTACAGACATCCCGGCGGTCTGCTGCTTGCCTCCCTGACGAACAGTCTTTTCCGATTTCTAGCAGCATATTAAAGCGCGTCCACAGCAGTCTAAAATCTTGCCTCCTACCCACCCCCGAATTTTCTATTTTGGAAATGTTTTAGGATGACATCTAATCTCCTAACAATGTATTTAAAAGACAAATAATCGGATGATCTGTTCGTGTTCAAGGACGAGAGATGCCTTTTTTCCTGTCCATTCCCTTCAGCCTCTGCAAACTGTTTCTGCTGAAACTTGTTACAACAGCCGGCAGCGAATTCACACACATTCTCTGAACTGCACGGTTTTGTTTTTCCTCCAAGGGAGAGCAGAAACTAACCCTTTGAATTTAAAGAATCCTGGAATTTCCTTCCATGAATAGCTGCCAAAGAGAAAGCTTTTTACCGGCAGGGTATTCCTCTCTCGAAGGCTTACAAATACAGGCAAAGAGAGGATCTGCTCCTGCTTTCTTGCGCAGCCTTCACAGTGTAGCCCCGGCTTTCACACCACATTCCGGCTGCAAACATTACGTTGGTCCGGAGACAGCGCCTTCTCTTACCGGCTAGCTCTCTAAACTGAAGCCGGTCGGAAAGCTGCCTCTGCCCGCGGTTCTAAAGACATCCCGGCGGTCTTCTTCTTGCCTCCCTGACGAACAGTCATTTCAGATTTTGGGAGGAATTAACACAGTTTGGGAGAAAAAAAACTGATTATGGGGAAAATGAAGCCAGTTTGTGGGGAAAAAGCCGTTTTTGAATATAATAAACCCAGTTATGGGGAAAATAAACCAGTAATGGGGAAAAAAACGATTATGGGGAAAATGAACAGAGTTTGGGGGGGGAAAACCCATTTTGTAGGGAAAGGAACACAGTTAAGGTGGAAAGAAACAGATTCTGTGGAAAATGAAATTGTAGGGAAATGAACCCAGTTTTGCTGGAATAAAACATATTTTGTGGAAAATGAGGGTTTTTTTCTGCCCCCGACTGGATTCATTTTCCCCAAAATCGGGTTTTTTTCCTCCCAAATTGGGTTCATTTTCCCCAAAATCCTTCTTTTCCCACAAAAACTGCGTGCATTTTCACACAAATCAGGTTTTCCCCTCCAAACTGATTACATTTTCCAAAAATCTTCTATTTCCACTCCACACTGGGTTTATTTTCCCCAAAATCATTTTTTTCCCCATTACTGGATTCATTTCCCCAAAATCGTTTTTTTTCCACCAAAACTGAGTTCATTTTCCCGAAATCGTTTCCCCCCCCTCCCCCCCCCCCCCCCCTAAAAAAACTGGCTGTATTTTCACACAAATGAGATTTTCTCCTCCAAACTGATTTCATTTTCCCCCAAATCCGGGTTTATTTCCCAATTACTGGGTTCATTTCCCCAAAATAATTTTTTCCCAAAGCACTCTTCATTTTCCCCAAAATCGATTTTTGTTCCACCAAAACAGAGACCATTTACCTACAAGTTGGGTTTTCCCCCCAAACTGTGTTCATTTTCCCCCAAATTAGGGTTTTTTACAAAATTTTATAAAATTACTGGGTTAATTTTCCCCAAAATCACTTCCCCCCCCCCCCCCAAACTGGATGCATTTTCATACAAATCAGGTTTTTGCCCCCCCAAACTGGGTTAATTTTCACCATAATCAGCTTCTTTCCTCCCAAACTCGGTTCATTTCCCTACAACTTGGTTTCCTCCGCCCAAAACTTTGTTCATTTTCCCCAAAATTCGAATTTTTTAACCCAATTACTGGGTTCATTTTCCCAAAATATTTTTTTTCCCCAAAACTGGGTTCATTTTTTTTAAAAACGGTTTTTTCTGCCAAAACTGGGTTCATTTTCCGCATAATCCGCATTTTTCCTCCGAAACTAGGTTCATTTTCCACAAAATCCTTATTTCCCCCCAAAACTGGGTTTATTTTCACACAAATCAGGTTTTCCCCTCAAAACAGTATTCATTTTCCCCAAAATCTTCTATTTCCACTCCACACTTGGTTCATTTTCCCCAAAAACAGATTTTTCCCCCAAAACTGGTTCCATTTTCCCTAAATTCGGGTTTTTTTCCACCAAAACTCGGTTCATTTCCCTAGAAGTTGGTTTTTCCCCCCCAAACTTTGTTCATTTTCCCCAAAATTCGGGTTTTTTACCCAATTACTGGGTTCGTTTTCTCCAAAATAATTGTTTTCCCCAAAACTGGGTTCATTTTCTGCATAATCAGTTTTTCCCTCTGAAACTGGGTTCATTTTCCACAAAATTCGGGAAATGAACTGAGTTTTGGTGGAAAAAAATTGACTTTGGGGAAAATGAACCCAGTTAGGGAGGAAAAAATCCGATTTTGGGGCAAATTACCCCAATTATGGGGGAAAAAAAAATAATTTTCGGGAAATGAACCCAGTAATTGGAAAACCCGGATTCTGGGGAAAATGAACACAGTTTGGGAGGAAAGAAGCTGATTATGGGGAAAATGAAACCAGTTTTGGGGGAAAAAAACATTTTTGGTGAAAATGAACCCAGTTTTGAAGGAAAAAAAAAGATTTTGGGGAAATAAAGCCAGTAACTGGTTCAAAAATCCATATGTTGGGGAAAATGAACACAATTTGGTGGGGAAAACCCGATATGTAGGGAAATAAACCCATTTTTGGTGGAAAAAACATATTTTGAGGAAAATGAACCCAGTTTTTTTGGGGAAAAAATTATTTTGGGGAAAATGAACCCAGTTTGGGAGGAGAGAAGCTGATTATGGGGGAAATGAACCCAGTTTGGGGGGGAAAAAATATTTTGTGGAAATAAAGCCAGTAATTGGGTAAAAACCCCGGATTTTGGAGAAAAATGAACCCAGTCTGGTGGGGAAAACCCAATTTGTAGGGAAATAAACCCAGTTTTGTGGAAAAAATATATTTTGGGGAAAATGAACGCAGTAATGGGGAAAAATCCTGATTTTGGGGAAAATGAACCAAGTGCGGAGTGGAAATAGAATATTTTGAGGAAAATGAAATCAGTTTGGAGGGGACAACCTGATTTGTGTGAAAATGTACCCAGTTTTGGGGGTTAATAGGGATTTTGCGGAAAATGAACCTAGTTTTGGAGGAAAAAAATTTGATTATGTGGAAAATGAACCCAGTTTTGGGGGAAAAATCCATTTTTAAGGAAAAGGAACCCAGTTTGGGGGAAAAAAATTATTTTGGGGAAAATGAACCCAGTAATCGGTTAAAAAAACCCGATATTTTTGGAAAATGAACAGAGTTTGGGGGGGGGGGGGAACCAACTTGTAGGGAAATGAACCGAGTTTTGCTCCAAAAAAACCAACTTTGGGGAAAATCAACCCAGTTTGGGAGGGAAAAAAACGATTTTGGGGAAAATGAACCCAGTTTTTGGGGAAAAAACCCGATTTTGGGGAAATGAACCCAGTAATGGGGAAAAAACCTGATTTTGGGGAAAATGAACACTGTTTGGAGGGGAAAACTTGATTTGTGTGAAAATGCACCCAGTGTTTTGAAGAAAAAAAGGATTTTGGGGAAAATGAACCCAGTTTGGGAGGAGAGAAGCTGATTATGGGGGAAATGAACCCAGTTTGGGGGGGAAAAAATATTTTGTGGAAATAAAGCCAGTAATTGGGTAAAAACCCCGGATTTTGGAGAAAAATGAACCCAGTCTGGTGGGGAAAACCCAATTTGTAGGGAAATAAACCCAGTTTTGTGGAAAAAAATATATTTTGGGGAAAATGAACGCATTAATGGGGAAAAATCCTGATTTTGGGGAAAATGAACCAAGTGCGGAGTGGAAATAGAATATTTTGAGGAAAATGAAATCAGTTTGGAGGGGACAACCTGATTTGTGTGAAAATGTACCCAGTTTTGGGGCGGGGGGCGGGGGGAAGGATTTTCTGGAAAATGAACCTAGTTTTGGAGGAAAAAAATCTGATTATGCGGAAAATGAACCCCTTTTGTGGGGAAAAATGATTTTGGGGGAAATGTACGCAGTAATTGGGTGAAAAACTCTAATTTGGGGGAAAATGGAACCAGTTTGGTAGGGAAAACCAAATTTGTAGGGAAGTGAACCCATTTTTGGTGGAAAAAAAACATATTTTGGGGAAAATGGACACAGTTTTGGGGGGAAAAAATGATTTTGGGAAAAATGAACCCAGTAATGGGGAAAAAAATGATTTTGGGGAAAATGAACCCAGTGTGGAATGGAAATAGAAGATTTTGGGGAAAATGAAATCAGATAGGAGGGGAAAACCTGATTTTTGTGAAAATGAACTGAGTTTTGGGGGGAAATAAGGATTTTATGTAAAATGAACCTATTTTCAGAGGAAAAAAGCTGATTATGTGGAAAATGAACCCAGTTTTGCGGAAAAACCTGTTTTCAAGGAAAATGAACCCAGTTTTGGGGGAAAAAATGATTTTGGGGAAAATGAACCCAGTGATCGGGTAAAAAACCCGGATTTTGGGGAAAATGAACACAGTTTGTTGGGGAAAACCTAATATGTAGGGAAATAAACCCAGTTTTGGTGGAAAAAACATATTTTGGGGAAAATGAACCCAGTTTTGGGGTAAAAAAATGATTTTTGGAAAAATTAACCCACTTTGTGAGAAAAACCCCTGATTTTGGAGAAAATGAACCCAGTAATGGGGAAAAATCCTGATTTTGGGGAAAATGAACCAAGTGCGGAGTGGAAATAGAAGGTTTTGAGGAAAATGAAATCAGTTTGGACGGGACAACCTGATTTGTGTGAAAATGTACCCAGTTTTGGGGGTTAATAGGGATTTTGCAGAAAATGAACCTAGTTTCGGAGGAAAAATTCTGATTATACGGAAAATGAACACAGTTTTGGGGGAAAAAAACGGTTTTAAGGAAAATGAACCCAGTTTTAGGGGAAAAAATTATTTTGGGGAAAATGAACGCAGTAATTGGGTAAAAAAACCCGAATTTTGGGGAAAATCAGCAGAGTTGGGGGGGGGGAAGACTTGTAGAGAAATGAACCCACTTTTGCTGTAAAAAAACCGACTTTGGGGAAAATCAACCCAGTTTGGGAGGAAAAAATCCGATTTTGGGGAAAATGAACACTGGAGGGGAAAAAAACCTGGTTTTGGGGAAAATGAACACTGGAGGGGAAAACTAGATTTGTGTGAAAATGCACCCAGTGTTTTGTGGAAAAAAAGGATTTTGGGGAAAATGAACCCAGTTTAGGAAGAAAGAAGCTGATTATGGGGAAAATTAACCCAGTTTGGAGGGGATAACCCGTTTTTGATTAAAATGAACCCAGTTTTGAGGGAAAAACGAATTTTTTGGAAATAAAGACAGTAATTGGGGCTTCTCCAAAACAACCAGGTTTTGGAGAAAATGAACACAATTTGGTGGGGAAAACCCAATATTTAGGGAAATAAACCCAGTTTTGGTGGAAAAAAAACATATTTTGGGGAAAATGAACACAGTTTTGGGGGAAAAAATGATTTTAGGGAAAATGAACCCAGTAATGGAGAAAAAATCCTGATTTTGGGGAAAATGAACCCAGTGTGGAGTGGAAATTGAAGATTTTGGGGAAAATGAAATCAGATAGGAGGGGAAAACCTGATTTTTGTGAAAATGAACTGAGTTTTGGGGGGAAATAAGGATTTTATGTAAAATGAACCTATTTTCGGAGGAAAAAAGCTGATTATGTGGAAAATGAACCCAGTTTTGCGGAAAAACCTGTTTTCAAGGAAAATGAACCCAGTTTTGGGGAAAAAATTGATTTTGGGGAAAATGAACCCAGTGATCGGGTAAAAAACCCGGATTTTGGGGAAAATGAACACAGTTTGTTGGGGAAAACCTAATATGTGGGGAAATAAACCCAGTTTTGGTGGAAAAAACATATTTTGGGGAAAATGAACCCAGTTTTGGGGTAAAAAAATGATTTTTGGAAAAATTAACCCACTTTGTGAGAAAAACCCCTGATTTTGGAGAAAATGAACCCAGTAATGGGGAAAAATCCTGATTTTGGGGAAAATGAACCAAGTGCGGAGTGGAAAAAGAAGGTTTTGAGGAAAATGAAATCAGTTTGGACGGGACAACCTGATTTGTGTGAAAATGTACCCAGTTTTGGGGCTTAATAGGGATTTTGCGGAAAATGAACCTAGTTTTGGAGGAAAAAAATTTGATTATGTGGAAAATGAACCCCTTTTGTGGGGAAAAATGATTTTGGGGGAAATGAACGCAGTAATTGGGTAAAAAACTCTAATTTGGTGGAAAATGGAACGAGTTTGGTAGGGAAAACCAAATTTGTAGGGAAGTGAACCCATTTTTGGTGGAAAAAAAACATATTTTGGGGAAAATGGACACAGTTTTGGGGGGAAAAAATGATTTTGGGAAAAATGAACCCAGTAATGGGGAAAAAAATGATTTTGGGGAAAATGAACCCAGTGTGGAATGGAAATAGAAGATTTTGGGGAAAATGAAATCAGATAGGAGGGGAAAACCTGATTTTTGTGAAAATGAACTGAGTTTTGGGGGGAAATAAGGATTTTATGTAAAATGAACCTATTTTCGGAGGAAAAAAGCTGATTATGTGGAAAATGAACCCAGTTTTGCGGAAAAACCTGTTTTCAAGGAAAATGAACCCAGTTTTGGGGGAAAAAATGATTTTGGGGAAAATGAACCCAGTGATTGGGTAAAAAACCCGGATTTTGGGGAAAATGAACACAGTTTGTTGGGGAAAACCTAATATGTGGGGAAATAAACCCAGTTTTGGTGGAAAAACATATTTTGGGGAAAATGAACCCAGTTTTGGGGGAAAAAATGATTTTGGGGAAAATGAACCCAGTGATTGGGTAAAAACCCCGGATTTTGGGGAAAATGAACACAGTTTGTTGGGGAAAACCTAATATGTAGGGAAATAAACCCAGTTTTGGTGGAAAAAACATATTTTGGGGAAAATGAACCCAGTTTTGGGGTAAAAAAATGATTTTTGGAAAAATTAACCCACTTTGTGAGAAAACCCCCTGATTTTGGAGAAAATGAACCCAGTAATGGGGAAAAATCCTGATTTTGGGGAAAATGAACCAAGTGCGGAGTGGAAATAGAAGGTTTTGAGGAAAATGAAATCAGTTTGGACGGGACAACCTGATTTGTGTGAAAATGTACCCAGTTTTGGGGCTTAATAGGGATTTTGCGGAAAATGAACCTAGTTTCGGAGGAAAAATTCTGATTATACGGAAAATGAACACAGTTTTGGGGGAAAAAAACGTTTTTAAGGAAAATGAACCCAGTTTTGGGGGAAAACCCCGGATTTGGGGAAAATGAACCCAGTTTTGGGGGGAAAAATGATTTTGGGGAAAATGAACCCAGTAATGGAGAAAAAATCCTGATTTTGGGGAAAATGAACACAGTGTGGAGTGGAAATAGAAGATTTTGGGGAAAATGAAATCAGTTTGGAGGGGAACACCTGATTTTGGAGAAAAAGCATCCAGTTTTGGGGGGAAATAAGGATTTTGTGGAAAATGAATATAGTTTCGAAGGATAAAAGCTATTTATGCAGAAAATGAACCCAGTTTTGGGTAAAAAACCCGTTTTTAAGGAAAATGAACCCAATTTTGGGAAAAAAAAATATTTTTTGGAAAATGAACCCAGTAATTGGGTGAAAAACCCGAATTTTGGGGAAAATGAACCCCGTTTGGGAGGAAAAAAACCCGATTATGGGAAAAATGAACCCAGTTTTGGGGAAAAAATTATTTTGGGGAAAATGAAATCAGTTTTGGGAAAAAAATTATTTTGGGGAAAATGAACCCAGTAATGGGGAAAAAAACCTGATTTTGGGGAAAATGAACCCAGTGTTTCAGAGGAAATAGAAGATTTTGGGGAAAAAAAATCAAAACTTCACCAAAAATTACACCAAAAATTTCACCAAAATCATTATTTCCCTCCCAAAACTGGATTCATTTCCCCCAAAATCAGATTTTTTCCTCCCAAACCGGGTTCATTTTCCCCAAAATCCTATTTTTCCCCCAAAACTGGGTGCATATTCACACAAATCAGGTTTTCCCCTCCTAAAACGGTTCATTTTCCACAAAAGCTTCTATTTCCACTCCACACTGGGTTCATTTTCCCCATAATCAGGGTTTATTCCCAATTACTGTGTTCACTTTCTCAAAAATCCTTTTACCCCCCCCCCCCCTCAAAAATGGGTTCATTTATCTCAAAAACTAACCCCTTGATTTTAAAGAATCCTGGAATTTCCTTCCATGAATAGCTGCCAAAGAGAAAGCTTTTTACCGGCAGGGTATTCCTCTCTCGAAGGCTTACAAATACAGGCAAAGTGAGGATCTGCTCCTGCTTTCTTGAGCAGCCTTCACAGTGTTTCCCCGGCTTTCACACCACATTCCGGCTGCAAACATTACGTTGGTCCGGAGACAGCGCCTTCTCTTGCCGGCTGGCTCTCTAAACTGAAACCGCTCAGAAAGCTGTCTCTGGCCGCGGTTTCACAGACATCTCGGCTGTCTGCTCCTTGCCGCTCTGAGGAGCAGTCATTTCAGATATCTAGCATCACATCACAGCGCATGCAGATGAGTCTAAAATCTTTCTCTCTTAGAAAGTTGCTATTTATGAAAATTGTTTTAGCATGACTTTTCATCTTCTAACAATGTAATTAAAGGGAAAATTATCAGATGATCTGCTCGTGCTTCAAGGACGAGGGATCCCTGTTTTCCAGTGTAGTCTCATCAGCCTCTGCAAACTCTTTCTACTGAAACAGCAGGCAGGGAATCCACAGCACATTCTCTGAACGGCACGGTTTTGTGTTTCTCCAAAGGAGAGCAGAAACTAACCCCTTGATTTTAAAGAATCACAGAATGTTCTTCCATGAATCGCTGCTAGAAGAGAAAGCCTTTTAGCGGCAGGCTATTCCTCTCTCGAAGGCTGACAAATACAGGCAAAGAGTCGAGCTGCTTTTGCTTTCTTGCGCAGCCTTCACAGTGTAGCCCCGGCTTTCACAGTAGGCTTCAGCTGCAAACATTACGTTGTTCGGGAGACAGTGCCTTCTCTTACCGGCTAGCTCTCTAAACTGAAGCCGGTCGGAAAGCTGCCTCTCGCCGCGGTTCTACAGACATCCCGGCGGTCTGCTGCTTGCCTCCCTGACGAACAGTCTTTTCCGATTTCTAGCAGCATATTAAAGCGCGTCCACAGCAGTCTAAAATCTTGCCTCCTACCCACCCCCGAATTTTCTATTTTGGAAATGTTTTAGGATGACATCTGATCTCCTAACAATGTATTTAAAAGACAAATAATCGGATGATCTGTTCGTGTTCAAGGACGAGAGATGCCTTTTTTCCTGTCCATTCCCTTCAGCCTCTGCAAACTGTTTCTGCTGAAACTTGTTACAACAGCCGGCAGCGAATTCACACACATTCTCTGAACTGCACGGTTTTGTTTTTCCACCAAGGGAGTGCAGAAACTAACCCTTGGATTTTAAAGAATCCTGGAATTTCCTTCCATGAATAGCTGCCAAAGAGAAAGCTTTTTATAGGCAGGGTATTCCTCTCTCGAAGGCTTACAAATACAGGCAAAGAGAGGATCTGCTCCTGCTTTCTTGAGCAGCCTTCACAGTGTTTCCCCGGCTTTCACACCACATTCCGGCTGCAAACATTACGTTGGTCCGGAGACAGCGCCTTCTCTTGCCGGCTGGCTCTCTAAACTGAAACCGCTCAGAAAGCTGTCTCTGGCCGCGGTTTCACAGACATCTCGGCTGTCTGCTCCTTGCCGCTCTGAGGAGCAGTCATTTCAGATATCTAGCATCACATCACAGCGCATGCAGATGAGTCTAAAATCTTTCTCTCTTAGAAAGTTGCTATTTATGAAAATTGTTTTAGCATGACTTTTCATCTTCTAACAATGTAATTAAAGGGAAAATTATCAGATGATCTGCTCGTGCTTCAAGGACGAGGGATCCCTGTTTTCCAGTGTAGTCTCATCAGCCTCTGCAAACTCTTTCTACTGAAACAGCAGGCAGGGAATCCACAGCACATTCTCTGAACGGCACGGTTTTGTGTTTCTCCAAAGGAGAGCAGAAACTAACCCCTTGATTTTAAAGAATCACAGAATGTTCTTCCATGAATCGCTGCTAGAAGAGAAAGCATTTTAGCGGCAGGCTATTCCTCTCTCGAAGGCTGACAAATACAGGCAAAGAGTCGAGCTGCTTTTGCTTTCTTGCGCAGCCTTCACAGTGTAGCCCCGGCTTTCACAGTAGGCTTCAGCTGCAAACATTACGTTGTTCGGGAGACAGTGCCTTCTCTTACCGGCTAGCTCTCTAAACTGAAGCCGGTCGGAAAGCTGCCTCTCGCCGCGGTTCTACAGACATCCCGGCGGTCTGCTGCTTGCCTCCCTGACGAACAGTCTTTTCCGATTTCTAGCAGCATATTAAAGCGCGTCCACAGCAGTCTAAAATCTTGCCTCCTACCCACCCCCGAATTTTCTATTTTGGAAATGTTTTAGGATGACATCTAATCTCCTAACAATGTATTTAAAAGACAAATAATCGGATGATCTGTTCGTGTTCAAGGACGAGAGATGCCTTTTTTCCTGTCCATTCCCTTCAGCCTCTGCAAACTGTTTCTGCTGAAACTTGTTACAACAGCCGGCAGCGAATTCACACACATTCTCTGAACTGCACGGTTTTGTTTTTCCTCCAAGGGAGAGCAGAAACTAACCCTTTGAATTTAAAGAATCCTGGAATTTCCTTCCATGAATAGCTGCCAAAGAGAAAGCTTTTTACCGGCAGGGTATTCCTCTCTCGAAGGCTTACAAATACAGGCAAAGAGAGGATCTGCTCCTGCTTTCTTGCGCAGCCTTCACAGTGTAGCCCCGGCTTTCACACCACATTCCGGCTGCAAACATTACGTTGGTCCGGAGACAGCGCCTTCTCTTACCGGCTAGCTCTCTAAACTGAAGCCGGTCGGAAAGCTGCCTCTGCCCGCGGTTCTAAAGACATCCCGGCGGTCTTCTTCTTGCCTCCCTGACGAACAGTCATTTCAGATTTTGGGAGGAATTAACACAGTTTGGGAGAAAAAAAACTGATTATGGGGAAAATGAAGCCAGTTTGTGGGGAAAAAGCCGTTTTTGAATATAATAAACCCAGTTATGGGGAAAATAAACCAGTAATGGGGAAAAAAACGATTATGGGGAAAATGAACAGAGTTTGGGGGGGGAAAACCCATTTTGTAGGGAAAGGAACACAGTTAAGGTGGAAAGAAACAGATTCTGTGGAAAATGAAATTGTAGGGAAATGAACCCAGTTTTGCTGGAATAAAACATATTTTGTGGAAAATGAGGGTTTTTTTCTGCCCCCGACTGGATTCATTTTCCCCAAAATCGGGTTTTTTTCCTCCCAAATTGGGTTCATTTTCCCCAAAATCCTTCTTTTCCCACAAAAACTGCGTGCATTTTCACACAAATCAGGTTTTCCCCTCCAAACTGATTACATTTTCCAAAAATCTTCTATTTCCACTCCACACTGGGTTTATTTTCCCCAAAATCATTTTTTTCCCCATTACTGGATTCATTTCCCCAAAATCGTTTTTTTTCCACCAAAACTGAGTTCATTTTCCCGAAATCGTTTCCCCCCCTCCCCCCCCCCCCTAAAAAAACTGGCTGCATTTTCACACAAATGAGATTTTCTCCTCCAAACTGATTTCATTTTCCCCCAAATCCGGGTTTATTTCCCAATTACTGGGTTCATTTCCCCAAAATAATTTTTTCCCAAAGCACTCTTCATTTTCCCCAAAATCGATTTTTGTTCCACCAAAACAGAGACCATTTACCTACAAGTTGGGTTTTCCCCCCAAACTGTGTTCATTTTCCCCCAAATTAGGGTTTTTTACAAAATTTTATAAAATTACTGGGTTAATTTTCCCCAAAATCACTTCCCCCCCCCCCCCAAACTGGATGCATTTTCATACAAATCAGGTTTTTGCCCCCCCAAACTGGGTTAATTTTCACCATAATCAGCTTCTTTCCTCCCAAACTCGGTTCATTTCCCTACAAGTTGGTTTCCTCCGCCCAAAACTTTGTTCATTTTCCCCAAAATTCGAATTTTTTAACCCAATTACTGGGTTCATTTTCCCAAAATATTTTTTTTCCCCAAAACTGGGTTCATTTTTTTTAAAAACGGTTTTTTCTGCCAAAACTGGGTTCATTTTCCGCATAATCCGCATTTTTCCTCCGAAACTAGGTTCATTTTCCACAAAATCCTTATTTCCCCCCAAAACTGGGTTTATTTTCACACAAATCAGGTTTTCCCCTCAAAACAGTATTCATTTTCCCCAAAATCTTCTATTTCCACTCCACACTTGGTTCATTTTCCCCAAAAACAGATTTTTCCCCCAAAACTGGTTCCATTTTCCCTAAATTCGGGTTTTTTTCCACCAAAACTCGGTTCATTTCCCTAGAAGTTGGTTTTTCCCCCCCAAACTTTGTTCATTTTCCCCAAAATTCGGGTTTTTTACCCAATTACTGGGTTCGTTTTCTCCAAAATAATTGTTTTCCCCAAAACTGGGTTCATTTTCTGCATAATCAGTTTTTCCCTCTGAAACTGGGTTCATTTTCCACAAAATTCGGGAAATGAACTGAGTTTTGGTGGAAAAAAATTGACTTTGGGGAAAATGAACCCAGTTAGGGAGGAAAAAATCCGATTTTGGGGCAAATTACCCCAATTATGGGGGAAAAAAAAATAATTTTCGGGAAATGAACCCAGTAATTGGAAAACCCGGATTCTGGGGAAAATGAACACAGTTTGGGAGGAAAGAAGCTGATTATGGGGAAAATGAAACCAGTTTTGGGGGAAAAAAACATTTTTGGTGAAAATGAACCCAGTTTTGAAGGAAAAAAAAAGATTTTGGGGAAATAAAGCCAGTAACTGGTTCAAAAATCCATATGTTGGGGAAAATGAACACAATTTGGTGGGGAAAACCCGATATGTAGGGAAATAAACCCATTTTTGGTGGAAAAAACATATTTTGAGGAAAATGAACCCAGTTTTTTTGGGGAAAAAATTATTTTGGGGAAAATGAACCCAGTTTGGGAGGAGAGAAGCTGATTATGGGGGAAATGAACCCAGTTTGGGGGGGAAAAAATATTTTGTGGAAATAAAGCCAGTAATTGGGTAAAAACCCCGGATTTTGGAGAAAAATGAACCCAGTCTGGTGGGGAAAACCCAATTTGTAGGGAAATAAACCCAGTTTTGTGGAAAAAATATATTTTGGGGAAAATGAACGCAGTAATGGGGAAAAATCCTGATTTTGGGGAAAATGAACCAAGTGCGGAGTGGAAATAGAATATTTTGAGGAAAATGAAATCAGTTTGGAGGGGACAACCTGATTTGTGTGAAAATGTACCCAGTTTTGGGGGTTAATAGGGATTTTGCGGAAAATGAACCTAGTTTTGGAGGAAAAAAATTTGATTATGTGGAAAATGAACCCAGTTTTGGGGGAAAAATCCATTTTTAAGGAAAAGGAACCCAGTTTGGGGGAAAAAAATTATTTTGGGGAAAATGAACCCAGTAATCGGTTAAAAAAACCCGATATTTTTGGAAAATGAACAGAGTTTGGGGGGGGGGGGGAACCAACTTGTAGGGAAATGAACCGAGTTTTGCTCCAAAAAAACCAACTTTGGGGAAAATCAACCCAGTTTGGGAGGGAAAAAAACGATTTTGGGGAAAATGAACCCAGTTTTTGGGGAAAAAACCCGATTTTGGGGAAATGAACCCAGTAATGGGGAAAAAACCTGATTTTGGGGAAAATGAACACTGTTTGGAGGGGAAAACTTGATTTGTGTGAAAATGCACCCAGTGTTTTGAAGAAAAAAAGGATTTTGGGGAAAATGAACCCAGTTTGGGAGGAGAGAAGCTGATTATGGGGGAAATGAACCCAGTTTGGGGGGGAAAAAATATTTTGTGGAAATAAAGCCAGTAATTGGGTAAAAACCCCGGATTTTGGAGAAAAATGAACCCAGTCTGGTGGGGAAAACCCAATTTGTAGGGAAATAAACCCAGTTTTGTGGAAAAAAATATATTTTGGGGAAAATGAACGCAGTAATGGGGAAAAATCCTGATTTTGGGGAAAATGAACCAAGTGCGGAGTGGAAATAGAATATTTTGAGGAAAATGAAATCAGTTTGGAGGGGACAACCTGATTTGTGTGAAAATGTACCCAGTTTTGGGGCGGGGGGGGGGGGGGAAGGATTTTCTGGAAAATGAACCTAGTTTTGGAGGAAAAAAATCTGATTATGCGGAAAATGAACCCCTTTTGTGGGGAAAAATGATTTTGGGGGAAATGAACGCAGTAATTGGGTGAAAAACTCTAATTTGGGGGAAAATGGAACCAGTTTGGTAGGGAAAACCAAATTTGTAGGGAAGTGAACCCATTTTTGGTGGAAAAAAAACATATTTTGGGGAAAATGGACACAGTTTTTGGGGGAAAAAATGATTTTGGGAAAAATGAACCCAGTAATGGGGAAAAAAATGATTTTGGGGAAAATGAACCCAGTGTGGAATGGAAATAGAAGATTTTGGGGAAAATGAAATCAGATAGGAGGGGAAAACCTGATTTTTGTGAAAATGAACTGAGTTTTGGGGGGAAATAAGGATTTTATGTAAAATGAACCTATTTTCAGAGGAAAAAAGCTGATTATGTGGAAAATGAACCCAGTTTTGCGGAAAAACCTGTTTTCAAGGAAAATGAACCCAGTTTTGGGGGAAAAAATGATTTTGGGGAAAATGAACCCAGTGATCGGGTAAAAAACCCGGATTTTGGGGAAAATGAACACAGTTTGTTGGGGAAAACCTAATATGTAGGGAAATAAACCCAGTTTTGGTGGAAAAAACATATTTTGGGGAAAATGAACCCAGTTTTGGGGTAAAAAAATGATTTTTGGAAAAATTAACCCACTTTGTGAGAAAAACCCCTGATTTTGGAGAAAATGAACCCAGTAATGGGGAAAAATCCTGATTTTGGGGAAAATGAACCAAGTGCGGAGTGGAAATAGAAGGTTTTGAGGAAAATGAAATCAGTTTGGACGGGACAACCTGATTTGTGTGAAAATGTACCCAGTTTTGGGGGTTAATAGGGATTTTGCGGAAAATGAACCTAGTTTCGGAGGAAAAATTCTGATTATACGGAAAATGAACACAGTTTTGGGGGAAAAAAAACGGTTTTAAGGAAAATGAACCCAGTTTTAGGGGAAAAAATTATTTTGGGGAAAATGAACGCAGTAATTGGGTAAAAAAACCCGAATTTTGGGGAAAATCAGCAGAGTTGGGGGGGGGAAGACTTGTAGAGAAATGAACCCACTTTTGCTGTAAAAAAACCGACTTTGGGGAAAATCAACCCAGTTTGGGAGGAAAAAATCCGATTTTGGGGAAAATGAACACTGGAGGGGAAAAAAACCTGGTTTTGGGGAAAATGAACACTGGAGGGGAAAACTAGATTTGTGTGAAAATGCACCCAGTGTTTTGTGGAAAAAAAGGATTTTGGGGAAAATGAACCCAGTTTAGGAAGAAAGAAGCTGATTATGGGGAAAATTAACCCAGTTTGGAGGGGATAACCCGTTTTTGATTAAAATGAACCCAGTTTTGAGGGAAAAACGAATTTTTTGGAAATAAAGACAGTAATTGGGGCTTCTCCAAAACAACCAGGTTTTGGAGAATATGAACACAATTTGGTGGGGAAAACCCAATATTTAGGGAAATAAACCCAGTTTTGGTGGAAAAAAAACATATTTTGGGGAAAATGAACACAGTTTTGGGGGAAAAAATGATTTTAGGGAAAATGAACCCAGTAATGGAGAAAAAATCCTGATTTTGGGGAAAATGAACCCAGTGTGGAGTGGAAATTGAAGATTTTGGGGAAAATGAAATCAGATAGGAGGGGAAAACCTGATTTTTGTGAAAATGAACTGAGTTTTGGGGGGAAATAAGGATTTTATGTAAAATGAACCTATTTTCGGAGGAAAAAAGCTGATTATGTGGAAAATGAACCCAGTTTTGCGGAAAAACCTGTTTTCAAGGAAAATGAACCCAGTTTTGGGGGAAAAAATTGATTTTGGGGAAAATGAACCCAGTGATTGGGTAAAAAATCCGGATTTTGGGGAAAATGAACACAGTTTGTTGGGGAAAACCTAATATGTGGGGAAATAAACCCAGTTTTGGTGGAAAAAACATATTTTGGGGAAAATGAACCCAGTTTTGGGGTAAAAAAATGATTTTTGGAAAAATTAACCCACTTTGTGAGAAAAACCCCTGATTTTGGAGAAAATGAACCCAGTAATGGGGAAAAATCCTGATTTTGGGGAAAATGAACCAAGTGCGGAGTGGAAAAAGAAGGTTTTGAGGAAAATGAAATCAGTTTGGACGGGACAACCTGATTTGTGTGAAAATGTACCCAGTTTTGGGGCTTAATAGGGATTTTGCGGAAAATGAACCTAGTTTTGGAGGAAAAAAATTTGATTATGTGGAAAATGAACCCCTTTTGTGGGGAAAAATGATTTTGGGGGAAATGAACGCAGTAATTGGGTAAAAAACTCTAATTTGGTGGAAAATGGAACGAGTTTGGTAGGGAAAACCAAATTTGTAGGGAAGTGAACCCATTTTTGGTGGAAAAAAAACATATTTTGGGGAAAATGGACACAGTTTTGGGGGGAAAAAATGATTTTGGGAAAAATGAACCCAGTAATGGGGAAAAAAATGATTTTGGAGAAAATGAACCCAGTGTGGAATGGAAATAGAAGATTTTGGGGAAAATGAAATCAGATAGGAGGGGAAAACCTGATTTTTGTGAAAATGAACTGAGTTTTGGGGGGAAATAAGGATTTTATGTAAAATGAACCTATTTTCGGAGGAAAAAAGCTGATTATGTGGAAAATGAACCCAGTTTTGCGGAAAAACCTGTTTTCAAGGAAAATGAACCCAGTTTTGGGGGAAAAAATGATTTTGGGGAAAATGAACCCAGTGATTGGGTAAAAAACCCGGATTTTGGGGAAAATGAACACAGTTTGTTGGGGAAAACCTAATATGTGGGGAAATAAACCCAGTTTTGGTGGAAAAACATATTTTGGGGAAAATGAACCCAGTTTTGGGGGAAAAAATGATTTTGGGGAAAATGAACCCAGTGATTGGGTAAAAAACCCGGATTTGGGGGAAAATGAACACAGTTTTGGGGTAAAAAAATGATTTTTGGAAAAATTAACCCACTTTGTGAGAAAACCCCCTGATTTTGGAGAAAATGAACCCAGTAATGGGGAAAAATCCTGATTTTGGGGAAAATGAACCAAGTGCGGAGTGGAAATAGAAGGTTTTGAGGAAAATGAAATCAGTTTGGACGGGACAACCTGATTTGTGTGAAAATGTACCCAGTTTTGGGGCTTAATAGGGATTTTGCGGAAAATGAACCTAGTTTCGGAGGAAAAATTCTGATTATACGGAAAATGAACACAGTTTTGGGGGAAAAAAACGTTTTTAAGGAAAATGAACCCAGTTTTGGGGGAAAACCCCGGATTTGGGGAAAATGAACCCAGTTTTGGGGGGAAAAATGATTTTGGGGAAAATGAACCCAGTAATGGAGAAAAAATCCTGATTTTGGGGAAAATGAACACAGTGTGGAGTGGAAATAGAAGATTTTGGGGAAAATGAAATCAGTTTGGAGGGGAACACCTGATTTTGGAGAAAAAGCATCCAGTTTTGGGGGGAAATAAGGATTTTGTGGAAAATGAATATAGTTTCGGAGGATAAAAGCTATTTATGCAGAAAATGAACCCAGTTTTGGGTAAAAAACCCGTTTTTAAGGAAAATGAACCCAATTTTGGGAAAAAAAAATATTTTTTGGAAAATGAACCCAGTAATTGGGTGAAAAACCCGAATTTTGGGGAAAATGAACCCCGTTTGGGAGGAAAAAAACCCGATTATGGGAAAAATGAACCCAGTTTTGGGGAAAAAATTATTTTGGGGAAAATGAAATCAGTTTTGGGAAAAAAATTATTTTGGGGAAAATGAACCCAGTAATGGGGAAAAAAACCTGATTTTGGGGAAAATGAACCCAGTGTTTCAGAGGAAATAGAAGATTTTGGGGAAAAAAAATCAAAACTTCACCAAAAATTACACCAAAAATTTCACCAAAATCATTATTTCCCTCCCAAAACTGGATTCATTTCCCCCAAAATCAGATTTTTTCCTCCCAAACCGGGTTCATTTTCCCCAAAATCCTATTTTTCCCCCAAAACTGGGTGCATATTCACACAAATCAGGTTTTCCCCTCCTAAAACGGTTCATTTTCCACAAAAGCTTCTATTTCCACTCCACACTGGGTTCATTTTCCCCATAATCAGGGTTTATTCCCAATTACTGTGTTCACTTTCTCAAAAATCCTTTTACCCCCCCCCCCCCTCAAAAATGGGTTCATTTATCTCAAAAACTAACCCCTTGATTTTAAAGAATCCTGGAATTTCCTTCCATGAATAGCTGCCAAAGAGAAAGCATTTTACCGGCAGGGTATTCCTCTCTCGAAGGCTTACAAATACAGGCAAAGTGAGGATCTGCTCCTGCTTTCTTGAGCAGCCTTCACAGTGTTTCCCCGGCTTTCACACCACATTCCGGCTGCAAACATTACGTTGGTCCGGAGACAGCGCCTTCTCTTGCCGGCTGGCTCTCTAAACTGAAACCGCTCAGAAAGCTGTCTCTGGCCGCGGTTTCACAGACATCTCGGCTGTCTGCTCCTTGCCGCTCTGAGGAGCAGTCATTTCAGATATCTAGCATCACATCACAGCGCATGCAGATGAGTCTAAAATCTTTCTCTCTTAGAAAGTTGCTATTTATGAAAATTGTTTTAGCATGACTTTTCATCTTCTAACAATGTAATTAAAGGGAAAATTATCAGATGATCTGCTCGTGCTTCAAGGACGAGGGATCCCTGTTTTCCAGTGTAGTCTCATCAGCCTCTGCAAACTCTTTCTACTGAAACAGCAGGCAGGGAATCCACAGCACATTCTCTGAACGGCACGGTTTTGTGTTTCTCCAAAGGAGAGCAGAAACTAACCCCTTGATTTTAAAGAATCACAGAATGTTCTTCCATGAATCGCTGCTAGAAGAGAAAGCATTTTAGCGGCAGGCTATTCCTCTCTCGAAGGCTGACAAATACAGGCAAAGAGTCGAGCTGCTTTTGCTTTCTTGCGCAGCCTTCACAGTGTAGCCCCGGCTTTCACAGTAGGCTTCAGCTGCAAACATTACGTTGTTCGGGAGACAGTGCCTTCTCTTACCGGCTAGCTCTCTAAACTGAAGCCGGTCGGAAAGCTGCCTCTCGCCGCGGTTCTACAGACATCCCGGCGGTCTGCTGCTTGCCTCCCTGACGAACAGTCTTTTCCGATTTCTAGCAGCATATTAAAGCGCGTCCACAGCAGTCTAAAATCTTGCCTCCTACCCACCCCCGAATTTTCTATTTTGGAAATGTTTTAGGATGACATCTAATCTCCTAACAATGTATTTAAAAGACAAATAATCGGATGATCTGTTCGTGTTCAAGGACGAGAGATGCCTTTTTTCCTGTCCATTCCCTTCAGCCTCTGCAAACTGTTTCTGCTGAAACTTGTTACAACAGCCGGCAGCGAATTCACACACATTCTCTGAACTGCACGGTTTTGTTTTTCCTCCAAGGGAGAGCAGAAACTAACCCTTTGAATTTAAAGAATCCTGGAATTTCCTTCCATGAATAGCTGCCAAAGAGAAAGCTTTTTACCGGCAGGGTATTCCTCTCTCGAAGGCTTACAAATACAGGCAAAGAGAGGATCTGCTCCTGCTTTCTTGCGCAGCCTTCACAGTGTAGCCCCGGCTTTCACACCACATTCCGGCTGCAAACATTACGTTGGTCCGGAGACAGCGCCTTCTCTTACCGGCTAGCTCTCTAAACTGAAGCCGGTCGGAAAGCTGCCTCTGCCCGCGGTTCTAAAGACATCCCGGCGGTCTTCTTCTTGCCTCCCTGACGAACAGTCATTTCAGATTTTGGGAGGAATTAACACAGTTTGGGAGAAAAAAAACTGATTATGGGGAAAATGAAGCCAGTTTGTGGGGAAAAAGCCGTTTTTGAATATAATAAACCCAGTTATGGGGAAAATAAACCAGTAATGGGGAAAAAAACGATTATGGGGAAAATGAACAGAGTTTGGGGGGGGAAAACCCATTTTGTAGGGAAAGGAACACAGTTAAGGTGGAAAGAAACAGATTCTGTGGAAAATGAAATTGTAGGGAAATGAACCCAGTTTTGCTGGAATAAAACATATTTTGTGGAAAATGAGGGTTTTTTTCAATGAGGGTTTTTTTCTGCCCCCGACTGGATTCATTTTTCCCCAAAATCGGGTTTTTTTCCTCCCAAATTGGCGTTCATTTTCCCCAAAATCCTTCTTTTCCCACAAAAACTGCGTGCATTTTCACACAAATCAGGTTTTCCCCTCCAAACTGATTACATTTTTCCAAAAATCTTCTATTTCCACTCCACACTGGGTTTATTTTCCCCAAAATCATTTTTTTTTCCCCATTACTGGATTCATTTCCCCAAAATCGTTTTTTTTTCCACGCAAAACTGAGTTCATTTTCCTCGAAATCGTTTCCCCCCCCTCCCCCCCCCCCCCTAAAAAAACTGGCTGCATTTTCACACAAATGAGATTTTCTCCTCCAAACTGATTTCATTTTCCCCCAAATCCGGGTTTATTTCCCAATTACTGGGTTCATTTCCCCAAAATAATTTTTTCCCAAAGCACTCTTCATTTTCCCCAAAATCGATTTTTGTTCCACCAAAACAGAGACCATTTACCTACAAGTTGGGTTTTCCCCCCAAACTGTGTTCATTTTCCCCCAAATTAGGGTTTTTTACAAAATTTTATAAAATTACTGGGTTAATTTTCCCCAAAATCACTTCCCCCCCCCCCCCCAAACTGGATGCATTTTCATACAAATCAGGTTTTTCCCCCCCCAAACTGGGTTAATTTTCACCATAATCAGCTTCTTTCCTCCCAAACTCGGTTCATTTCCCTACAACTTGGTTTCCTCCGCCCAAAACTTTGTTCATTTTCCCCAAAATTCGAATTTTTTAACCCAATTACTGGGTTCATTTTCCCAAAATATTTTTTTTCCCCAAAACTGGGTTCATTTTTTTTAAAAACGGTTTTTTCTGCCAAAACTGGGTTCATTTTCCGCATAATCCGCATTTTTCCTCCGAAACTAGGTTCATTTTCCACAAAATCCTTATTTCCCCCCAAAACTGGGTTTATTTTCACACAAATCAGGTTTTCCCCTCAAAACAGTATTCATTTTCCCCAAAATCTTCTATTTCCACTCCACACTTGGTTCATTTTCCCCAAAAACAGATTTTTCCCCCAAAACTGGTTCCATTTTCCCTAAATTCGGGTTTTTTTCCACCAAAACTCGGTTCATTTCCCTAGAAGTTGGTTTTTCCCCCCCAAACTTTGTTCATTTTCCCCAAAATTCGGGTTTTTTACCCAATTACTGGGTTCGTTTTCTCCAAAATAATTGTTTTCCCCAAAACTGGGTTCATTTTCTGCATAATCAGTTTTTCCCTCTGAAACTGGGTTCATTTTCCACAAAATTCGGGAAATGAACTGAGTTTTGGTGGAAAAAAATTGACTTTGGGGAAAATGAACCCAGTTAGGGAGGAAAAAATCCGATTTTGGGGCAAATTACCCCAATTATGGGGGAAAAAAAAATAATTTTCGGGAAATGAACCCAGTAATTGGAAAACCCGGATTCTGGGGAAAATGAACACAGTTTGGGAGGAAAGAAGCTGATTATGGGGAAAATGAAACCAGTTTTGGGGGAAAAAAACATTTTTGGTGAAAATGAACCCAGTTTTGAAGGAAAAAAAAAGATTTTGGGGAAATAAAGCCAGTAACTGGTTCAAAAATCCATATGTTGGGGAAAATGAACACAATTTGGTGGGGAAAACCCGATATGTAGGGAAATAAACCCATTTTTGGTGGAAAAAACATATTTTGAGGAAAATGAACCCAGTTTTTTTGGGGAAAAAATTATTTTGGGGAAAATGAACCCAGTTTGGGAGGAGAGAAGCTGATTATGGGGGAAATGAACCCAGTTTGGGGGGGAAAAAATATTTTGTGGAAATAAAGCCAGTAATTGGGTAAAAACCCCGGATTTTGGAGAAAAATGAACCCAGTCTGGTGGGGAAAACCCAATTTGTAGGGAAATAAACCCAGTTTTGTGGAAAAAATATATTTTGGGGAAAATGAACGCAGTAATGGGGAAAAATCCTGATTTTGGGGAAAATGAACCAAGTGCGGAGTGGAAATAGAATATTTTGAGGAAAATGAAATCAGTTTGGAGGGGACAACCTGATTTGTGTGAAAATGTACCCAGTTTTGGGGGTTAATAGGGATTTTGCGGAAAATGAACCTAGTTTTGGAGGAAAAAAATTTGATTATGTGGAAAATGAACCCAGTTTTGGGGGAAAAATCCATTTTTAAGGAAAAGGAACCCAGTTTGGGGGAAAAAAATTATTTTGGGGAAAATGAACCCAGTAATCGGTTAAAAAAACCCGATATTTTTGGAAAATGAACAGAGTTTGGGGGGGGGGGGGAACCAACTTGTAGGGAAATGAACCGAGTTTTGCTCCAAAAAAACCAACTTTGGGGAAAATCAACCCAGTTTGGGAGGGAAAAAAACGATTTTGGGGAAAATGAACCCAGTTTTTGGGGAAAAAACCCGATTTTGGGGAAATGAACCCAGTAATGGGGAAAAAACCTGATTTTGGGGAAAATGAACACTGTTTGGAGGGGAAAACTTGATTTGTGTGAAAATGCACCCAGTGTTTTGAAGAAAAAAAGGATTTTGGGGAAAATGAACCCAGTTTGGGAGGAGAGAAGCTGATTATGGGGGAAATGAACCCAGTTTGGGGGGGAAAAAATATTTTGTGGAAATAAAGCCAGTAATTGGGTAAAAACCCCGGATTTTGGAGAAAAATGAACCCAGTCTGGTGGGGAAAACCCAATTTGTAGGGAAATAAACCCAGTTTTGTGGAAAAAAATATATTTTGGGGAAAATGAACGCATTAATGGGGAAAAATCCTGATTTTGGGGAAAATGAACCAAGTGCGGAGTGGAAATAGAATATTTTGAGGAAAATGAAATCAGTTTGGAGGGGACAACCTGATTTGTGTGAAAATGTACCCAGTTTTGGGGCGGGGGGCGGGGGGAAGGATTTTCTGGAAAATGAACCTAGTTTTGGAGGAAAAAAATCTGATTATGCGGAAAATGAACCCCTTTTGTGGGGAAAAATGATTTTGGGGGAAATGTACGCAGTAATTGGGTGAAAAACTCTAATTTGGGGGAAAATGGAACCAGTTTGGTAGGGAAAACCAAATTTGTAGGGAAGTGAACCCATTTTTGGTGGAAAAAAAACATATTTTGGGGAAAATGGACACAGTTTTGGGGGGAAAAAATGATTTTGGGAAAAATGAACCCAGTAATGGGGAAAAAAATGATTTTGGAGAAAATGAACCCAGTGTGGAATGGAAATAGAAGATTTTGGGGAAAATGAAATCAGATAGGAGGGGAAAACCTGATTTTTGTGAAAATGAACTGAGTTTTGGGGGGAAATAAGGATTTTATGTAAAATGAACCTATTTTCAGAGGAAAAAAGCTGATTATGTGGAAAATGAACCCAGTTTTGCGGAAAAACCTGTTTTCAAGGAAAATGAACCCAGTTTTGGGGGAAAAAATGATTTTGGGGAAAATGAACCCAGTGATCGGGTAAAAAACCCGGATTTTGGGGAAAATGAACACAGTTTGTTGGGGAAAACCTAATATGTAGGGAAATAAACCCAGTTTTGGTGGAAAAAACATATTTTGGGGAAAATGAACCCAGTTTTGGGGTAAAAAAATGATTTTTGGAAAAATTAACCCACTTTGTGAGAAAAACCCCTGATTTTGGAGAAAATGAACCCAGTAATGGGGAAAAATCCTGATTTTGGGGAAAATGAACCAAGTGCGGAGTGGAAATAGAAGGTTTTGAGGAAAATGAAATCAGTTTGGACGGGACAACCTGATTTGTGTGAAAATGTACCCAGTTTTGGGGGTTAATAGGGATTTTGCAGAAAATGAACCTAGTTTCGGAGGAAAAATTCTGATTATACGGAAAATGAACACAGTTTTGGGGGAAAAAAACGGTTTTAAGGAAAATGAACCCAGTTTTAGGGGAAAAAATTATTTTGGGGAAAATGAACGCAGTAATTGGGTAAAAAAACCCGAATTTTGGGGAAAATCAGCAGAGTTGGGGGGGGGGAAGACTTGTAGAGAAATGAACCCACTTTTGCTGTAAAAAAACCGACTTTGGGGAAAATCAACCCAGTTTGGGAGGAAAAAATCCGATTTTGGGGAAAATGAACACTGGAGGGGAAAAAAACCTGGTTTTGGGGAAAATGAACACTGGAGGGGAAAACTAGATTTGTGTGAAAATGCACCCAGTGTTTTGTGGAAAAAAAGGATTTTGGGGAAAATGAACCCAGTTTAGGAAGAAAGAAGCTGATTATGGGGAAAATTAACCCAGTTTGGAGGGGATAACCCGTTTTTGATTAAAATGAACCCAGTTTTGAGGGAAAAACGAATTTTTTGGAAATAAAGACAGTAATTGGGGCTTCTCCAAAACAACCAGGTTTTGGAGAAAATGAACACAATTTGGTGGGGAAAACCCAATATTTAGGGAAATAAACACAGTTTTGGTGGAAAAAAAACATATTTTGGGGAAAATGAACACAGTTTTGGGGGAAAAAATGATTTTAGGGAAAATGAACCCAGTAATGGAGAAAAAATCCTGATTTTGGGGAAAATGAACCCAGTGTGGAGTGGAAATTGAAGATTTTGGGGAAAATGAAATCAGATAGGAGGGGAAAACCTGATTTTTGTGAAAATGAACTGAGTTTTGGGGGGAAATAAGGATTTTATGTAAAATGAACCTATTTTCGGAGGAAAAAAGCTGATTATGTGGAAAATGAACCCAGTTTTGCGGAAAAACCTGTTTTCAAGGAAAATGAACCCAGTTTTGGGGGAAAAAATTGATTTTGGGGAAAATGAACCCAGTGATCGGGTAAAAAACCCGGATTTTGGGGAAAATGAACACAGTTTGTTGGGGAAAACCTAATATGTGGGGAAATAAACCCAGTTTTGGTGGAAAAAACATATTTTGGGGAAAATGAACCCAGTTTTGGGGTAAAAAAATGATTTTTGGAAAAATTAACCCACTTTGTGAGAAAAACCCCTGATTTTGGAGAAAATGAACCCAGTAATGGGGAAAAATCCTGATTTTGGGGAAAATGAACCAAGTGCGGAGTGGAAAAAGAAGGTTTTGAGGAAAATGAAATCAGTTTGGACGGGACAACCTGATTTGTGTGAAAATGTACCCAGTTTTGGGGCTTAATAGGGATTTTGCGGAAAATGAACCTAGTTTTGGAGGAAAAAAATTTGATTATGTGGAAAATGAACCCCTTTTGTGGGGAAAAATGATTTTGGGGGAAATGAACGCAGTAATTGGGTAAAAAACTCTAATTTGGTGGAAAATGGAACGAGTTTGGTAGGGAAAACCAAATTTGTAGGGAAGTGAACCCATTTTTGGTGGAAAAAAAACATATTTTGGGGAAAATGGACACAGTTTTGGGGGGAAAAAATGATTTTGGGAAAAATGAACCCAGTAATGGGGAAAAAAATGATTTTGGGGAAAATGAACCCAGTGTGGAATGGAAATAGAAGATTTTGGGGAAAATGAAATCAGATAGGAGGGGAAAACCTGATTTTTGTGAAAATGAACTGAGTTTTGGGGGGAAATAAGGATTTTATGTAAAATGAACCTATTTTCGGAGGAAAAAAGCTGATTATGTGGAAAATGAACCCAGTTTTGCGGAAAAACCTGTTTTCAAGGAAAATGAACCCAGTTTTGGGGGAAAAAATGATTTTGGGGAAAATGAACCCAGTGATTGGGTAAAAAACCCGGATTTTGGGGAAAATGAACACAGTTTGTTGGGGAAAACCTAATATGTGGGGAAATAAACCCAGTTTTGGTGGAAAAACATATTTTGGGGAAAATGAACCCAGTTTTGGGGGAAAAAATGATTTTGGGGAAAATGAACCCAGTGATTGGGTAAAAACCCCGGATTTTGGGGAAAATGAACACAGTTTGTTGGGGAAAACCTAATATGTAGGGAAATAAACCCAGTTTTGGTGGAAAAAACATATTTTGGGGAAAATGAACCCAGTTTTGGGGTAAAAAAATGATTTTTGGAAAAATTAACCCACTTTGTGAGAAAACCCCCTGATTTTGGAGAAAATGAACCCAGTAATGGGGAAAAATCCTGATTTTGGGGAAAATGAACCAAGTGCGGAGTGGAAATAGAAGGTTTTGAGGAAAATGAAATCAGTTTGGACGGGACAACCTGATTTGTGTGAAAATGTACCCAGTTTTGGGGCTTAATAGGGATTTTGCGGAAAATGAACCTAGTTTCGGAGGAAAAATTCTGATTATACGGAAAATGAACACAGTTTTGGGGGAAAAAAACGTTTTTAAGGAAAATGAACCCAGTTTTGGGGGAAAACCCCGGATTTGGGGAAAATGAACCCAGTTTTGGGGGGAAAAATGATTTTGGGGAAAATGAACCCAGTAATGGAGAAAAAATCCTGATTTTGGGGAAAATGAACACAGTGTGGAGTGGAAATAGAAGATTTTGGGGAAAATGAAATCAGTTTGGAGGGGAACACCTGATTTTGGAGAAAAAGCATCCAGTTTTGGGGGGAAATAAGGATTTTGTGGAAAATGAATATAGTTTCGAAGGATAAAAGCTATTTATGCAGAAAATGAACCCAGTTTTGGGTAAAAAACCCGTTTTTAAGGAAAATGAACCCAATTTTGGGAAAAAAAAATATTTTTTGGAAAATGAACCCAGTAATTGGGTGAAAAACCCGAATTTTGGGGAAAATGAACCCCGTTTGGGAGGAAAAAAACCCGATTATGGGAAAAATGAACCCAGTTTTGGGGAAAAAATTATTTTGGGGAAAATGAAATCAGTTTTGGGAAAAAAATTATTTTGGGGAAAATGAACCCAGTAATGGGGAAAAAAACCTGATTTTGGGGAAAATGAACCCAGTGTTTCAGAGGAAATAGAAGATTTTGGGGAAAAAAAATCAAAACTTCACCAAAAATTACACCAAAAATTTCACCAAAATCATTATTTCCCTCCCAAAACTGGATTCATTTCCCCCAAAATCAGATTTTTTCCTCCCAAACCGGGTTCATTTTCCCCAAAATCCTATTTTTCCCCCAAAACTGGGTGCATATTCACACAAATCAGGTTTTCCCCTCCTAAAACGGTTCATTTTCCACAAAAGCTTCTATTTCCACTCCACACTGGGTTCATTTTCCCCATAATCAGGGTTTATTCCCAATTACTGTGTTCACTTTCTCAAAAATCCTTTTACCCCCCCCCCCCTCAAAAATGGGTTCATTTATCTCAAAAACTAACCCCTTGATTTTAAAGAATCCTGGAATTTCCTTCCATGAATAGCTGCCAAAGAGAAAGCTTTTTACCGGCAGGGTATTCCTCTCTCGAAGGCTTACAAATACAGGCAAAGTGAGGATCTGCTCCTGCTTTCTTGAGCAGCCTTCACAGTGTTTCCCCGGCTTTCACACCACATTCCGGCTGCAAACATTACGTTGGTCCGGAGACAGCGCCTTCTCTTGCCGGCTGGCTCTCTAAACTGAAACCGCTCAGAAAGCTGTCTCTGGCCGCGGTTTCACAGACATCTCGGCTGTCTGCTCCTTGCCGCTCTGAGGAGCAGTCATTTCAGATATCTAGCATCACATCACAGCGCATGCAGATGAGTCTAAAATCTTTCTCTCTTAGAAAGTTGCTATTTATGAAAATTGTTTTAGCATGACTTTTCATCTTCTAACAATGTAATTAAAGGGAAAATTATCAGATGATCTGCTCGTGCTTCAAGGACGAGGGATCCCTGTTTTCCAGTGTAGTCTCATCAGCCTCTGCAAACTCTTTCTACTGAAACAGCAGGCAGGGAATCCACAGCACATTCTCTGAACGGCACGGTTTTGTGTTTCTCCAAAGGAGAGCAGAAACTAACCCCTTGATTTTAAAGAATCACAGAATGTTCTTCCATGAATCGCTGCTAGAAGAGAAAGCCTTTTAGCGGCAGGCTATTCCTCTCTCGAAGGCTGACAAATACAGGCAAAGAGTCGAGCTGCTTTTGCTTTCTTGCGCAGCCTTCACAGTGTAGCCCCGGCTTTCACAGTAGGCTTCAGCTGCAAACATTACGTTGTTCGGGAGACAGTGCCTTCTCTTACCGGCTAGCTCTCTAAACTGAAGCCGGTCGGAAAGCTGCCTCTCGCCGCGGTTCTACAGACATCCCGGCGGTCTGCTGCTTGCCTCCCTGACGAACAGTCTTTTCCGATTTCTAGCAGCATATTAAAGCGCGTCCACAGCAGTCTAAAATCTTGCCTCCTACCCACCCCCGAATTTTCTATTTTGGAAATGTTTTAGGATGACATCTGATCTCCTAACAATGTATTTAAAAGACAAATAATCGGATGATCTGTTCGTGTTCAAGGACGAGAGATGCCTTTTTTCCTGTCCATTCCCTTCAGCCTCTGCAAACTGTTTCTGCTGAAACTTGTTACAACAGCCGGCAGCGAATTCACACACATTCTCTGAACTGCACGGTTTTGTTTTTCCACCAAGGGAGTGCAGAAACTAACCCTTGGATTTTAAAGAATCCTGGAATTTCCTTCCATGAATAGCTGCCAAAGAGAAAGCTTTTTATAGGCAGGGTATTCCTCTCTCGAAGGCTTACAAATACAGGCAAAGAGAGGATCTGCTCCTGCTTTCTTGAGCAGCCTTCACAGTGTTTCCCCGGCTTTCACACCACATTCCGGCTGCAAACATTACGTTGGTCCGGAGACAGCGCCTTCTCTTGCCGGCTGGCTCTCTAAACTGAAACCGCTCAGAAAGCTGTCTCTGGCCGCGGTTTCACAGACATCTCGGCTGTCTGCTCCTTGCCGCTCTGAGGAGCAGTCATTTCAGATATCTAGCATCACATCACAGCGCATGCAGATGAGTCTAAAATCTTTCTCTCTTAGAAAGTTGCTATTTATGAAAATTGTTTTAGCATGACTTTTCATCTTCTAACAATGTAATTAAAGGGAAAATTATCAGATGATCTGCTCGTGCTTCAAGGACGAGGGATCCCTGTTTTCCAGTGTAGTCTCATCAGCCTCTGCAAACTCTTTCTACTGAAACAGCAGGCAGGGAATCCACAGCACATTCTCTGAACGGCACGGTTTTGTGTTTCTCCAAAGGAGAGCAGAAACTAACCCCTTGATTTTAAAGAATCACAGAATGTTCTTCCATGAATCGCTGCTAGAAGAGAAAGCATTTTAGCGGCAGGCTATTCCTCTCTCGAAGGCTGACAAATACAGGCAAAGAGTCGAGCTGCTTTTGCTTTCTTGCGCAGCCTTCACAGTGTAGCCCCGGCTTTCACAGTAGGCTTCAGCTGCAAACATTACGTTGTTCGGGAGACAGTGCCTTCTCTTACCGGCTAGCTCTCTAAACTGAAGCCGGTCGGAAAGCTGCCTCTCGCCGCGGTTCTACAGACATCCCGGCGGTCTGCTGCTTGCCTCCCTGACGAACAGTCTTTTCCGATTTCTAGCAGCATATTAAAGCGCGTCCACAGCAGTCTAAAATCTTGCCTCCTACCCACCCCCGAATTTTCTATTTTGGAAATGTTTTAGGATGACATCTAATCTCCTAACAATGTATTTAAAAGACAAATAATCGGATGATCTGTTCGTGTTCAAGGACGAGAGATGCCTTTTTTCCTGTCCATTCCCTTCAGCCTCTGCAAACTGTTTCTGCTGAAACTTGTTACAACAGCCGGCAGCGAATTCACACACATTCTCTGAACTGCACGGTTTTGTTTTTCCTCCAAGGGAGAGCAGAAACTAACCCTTTGAATTTAAAGAATCCTGGAATTTCCTTCCATGAATAGCTGCCAAAGAGAAAGCTTTTTACCGGCAGGGTATTCCTCTCTCGAAGGCTTACAAATACAGGCAAAGAGAGGATCTGCTCCTGCTTTCTTGCGCAGCCTTCACAGTGTAGCCCCGGCTTTCACACCACATTCCGGCTGCAAACATTACGTTGGTCCGGAGACAGCGCCTTCTCTTACCGGCTAGCTCTCTAAACTGAAGCCGGTCGGAAAGCTGCCTCTGCCCGCGGTTCTAAAGACATCCCGGCGGTCTTCTTCTTGCCTCCCTGACGAACAGTCATTTCAGATTTTGGGAGGAATTAACACAGTTTGGGAGAAAAAAAACTGATTATGGGGAAAATGAAGCCAGTTTGTGGGGAAAAAGCCGTTTTTGAATATAATAAACCCAGTTATGGGGAAAATAAACCAGTAATGGGGAAAAAAAACGATTATGGGGAAAATGAACAGAGTTTGGGGGGGGAAAACCCATTTTGTAGGGAAAGGAACACAGTTAAGGTGGAAAGAAACAGATTCTGTGGAAAATGAAATTGTAGGGAAATGAACCCAGTTTTGCTGGAATAAAACATATTTTGTGGAAAATGAGGGTTTTTTTCTGCCCCCGACTGGATTCATTTTCCCCAAAATCGGGTTTTTTTCCTCCCAAATTGGGTTCATTTTCCCCAAAATCCTTCTTTTCCCACAAAAACTGCGTGCATTTTCACACAAATCAGGTTTTCCCCTCCAAACTGATTACATTTTCCAAAAATCTTCTATTTCCACTCCACACTGGGTTTATTTTCCCCAAAATCATTTTTTTCCCCATTACTGGATTCATTTCCCCAAAATCGTTTTTTTTCCACCAAAACTGAGTTCATTTTCCCGAAATCGTTTCCCCCCCTCCCCCCCCCCCTAAAAAAACTGGCTGCATTTTCACACAAATGAGATTTTCTCCTCCAAACTGATTTCATTTTCCCCCAAATCCGGGTTTATTTCCCAATTACTGGGTTCATTTCCCCAAAATAATTTTTTCCCAAAGCACTCTTCATTTTCCCCAAAATCGATTTTTGTTCCACCAAAACAGAGACCATTTACCTACAAGTTGGGTTTTCCCCCCAAACTGTGTTCATTTTCCCCCAAATTAGGGTTTTTTACAAAATTTTATAAAATTACTGGGTTAATTTTCCCCAAAATCACTTCCCCCCCCCCCCCAAACTGGATGCATTTTCATACAAATCAGGTTTTTGCCCCCCCAAACTGGGTTAATTTTCACCATAATCAGCTTCTTTCCTCCCAAACTCGGTTCATTTCCCTACAAGTTGGTTTCCTCCGCCCAAAACTTTGTTCATTTTCCCCAAAATTCGAATTTTTTAACCCAATTACTGGGTTCATTTTCCCAAAATATTTTTTTTCCCCAAAACTGGGTTCATTTTTTTTAAAAACGGTTTTTTCTGCCAAAACTGGGTTCATTTTCCGCATAATCCGCATTTTTCCTCCGAAACTAGGTTCATTTTCCACAAAATCCTTATTTCCCCCCAAAACTGGGTTTATTTTCACACAAATCAGGTTTTCCCCTCAAAACAGTATTCATTTTCCCCAAAATCTTCTATTTCCACTCCACACTTGGTTCATTTTCCCCAAAAACAGATTTTTCCCCCAAAACTGGTTCCATTTTCCCTAAATTCGGGTTTTTTTCCACCAAAACTCGGTTCATTTCCCTAGAAGTTGGTTTTTCCCCCCCAAACTTTGTTCATTTTCCCCAAAATTCGGGTTTTTTACCCAATTACTGGGTTCGTTTTCTCCAAAATAATTGTTTTCCCCAAAACTGGGTTCATTTTCTGCATAATCAGTTTTTCCCTCTGAAACTGGGTTCATTTTCCACAAAATTCGGGAAATGAACTGAGTTTTGGTGGAAAAAAATTGACTTTGGGGAAAATGAACCCAGTTAGGGAGGAAAAAATCCGATTTTGGGGCAAATTACCCTAATTATGGGGGAAAAAAAAATAATTTTCGGGAAATGAACCCAGTAATTGGAAAACCCGGATTCTGGGGAAAATGAACACAGTTTGGGAGGAAAGAAGCTGATTATGGGGAAAATGAAACCAGTTTTGGGGGAAAAAAACATTTTTGGTGAAAATGAACCCAGTTTTGAAGGAAAAAAAAAGATTTTGGGGAAATAAAGCCAGTAACTGGTTCAAAAATCCATATGTTGGGGAAAATGAACACAATTTGGTGGGGAAAACCCGATATGTAGGGAAATAAACCCATTTTTGGTGGAAAAAACATATTTTGAGGAAAATGAACCCAGTTTTTTTGGGGAAAAAATTATTTTGGGGAAAATGAACCCAGTTTGGGAGGAGAGAAGCTGATTATGGGGGAAATGAACCCAGTTTGGGGGGGAAAAAATATTTTGTGGAAATAAAGCCAGTAATTGGGTAAAAACCCCGGATTTTGGAGAAAAATGAACCCAGTCTGGTGGGGAAAACCCAATTTGTAGGGAAATAAACCCAGTTTTGTGGAAAAAATATATTTTGGGGAAAATGAACGCAGTAATGGGGAAAAATCCTGATTTTGGGGAAAATGAACCAAGTGCGGAGTGGAAATAGAATATTTTGAGGAAAATGAAATCAGTTTGGAGGGGACAACCTGATTTGTGTGAAAATGTACCCAGTTTTGGGGGTTAATAGGGATTTTGCGGAAAATGAACCTAGTTTTGGAGGAAAAAAATTTGATTATGTGGAAAATGAACCCAGTTTTGGGGGAAAAATCCATTTTTAAGGAAAAGGAACCCAGTTTGGGGGAAAAAAATTATTTTGGGGAAAATGAACCCAGTAATCGGTTAAAAAAACCCGATATTTTTGGAAAATGAACAGAGTTTGGGGGGGGGGGGGAACCAACTTGTAGGGAAATGAACCGAGTTTTGCTCCAAAAAAACCAACTTTGGGGAAAATCAACCCAGTTTGGGAGGGAAAAAAACGATTTTGGGGAAAATGAACCCAGTTTTTGGGGAAAAAACCCGATTTTGGGGAAATGAACCCAGTAATGGGGAAAAAACCTGATTTTGGGGAAAATGAACACTGTTTGGAGGGGAAAACTTGATTTG
Source organism: Tapera naevia (assembly GCA_033556795.1). Classification (NCBI taxonomy): domain Eukaryota; kingdom Metazoa; phylum Chordata; class Aves; order Cuculiformes; family Neomorphidae; genus Tapera; species Tapera naevia. Next base: position 33,161 of record JAUMJJ010000523.1, on the reverse strand, counting down.
TGTGAAAATGCACCCAGTGTTTTGAAGAAAAAAAGGATTTTGGGGAAAATGAACCCAGTTTGGGAGGAGAGAAGCTGATTATGGGGGAAATGAACCCAGTTTGGGGGGGAAAAAATATTTTGTGGAAATAAAGCCAGTAATTGGGTAAAAACCCCGGATTTTGGAGAAAAATGAACCCAGTCTGGTGGGGAAAACCCAATTTGTAGGGAAATAAACCCAGTTTTGTGGAAAAAAATATATTTTGGGGAAAATGAACGCAGTAATGGGGAAAAATCCTGATTTTGGGGAAAATGAACCAAGTGCGGAGTGGAAATAGAATATTTTGAGGAAAATGAAATCAGTTTGGAGGGGACAACCTGATTTGTGTGAAAATGTACCCAGTTTTGGGGCGGGGGGGGGGGGGGGAAGGATTTTCTGGAAAATGAACCTAGTTTTGGAGGAAAAAAATCTGATTATGCGGAAAATGAACCCCTTTTGTGGGGAAAAATGATTTTGGGGGAAATGAACGCAGTAATTGGGTGAAAAACTCTAATTTGGGGGAAAATGGAACCAGTTTGGTAGGGAAAACCAAATTTGTAGGGAAGTGAACCCATTTTTGGTGGAAAAAAAACATATTTTGGGGAAAATGGACACAGTTTTTGGGGGAAAAAATGATTTTGGGAAAAATGAACCCAGTAATGGGGAAAAAAATGATTTTGGGGAAAATGAACCCAGTGTGGAATGGAAATAGAAGATTTTGGGGAAAATGAAATCAGATAGGAGGGGAAAACCTGATTTTTGTGAAAATGAACTGAGTTTTGGGGGGAAATAAGGATTTTATGTAAAATGAACCTATTTTCAGAGGAAAAAAGCTGATTATGTGGAAAATGAACCCAGTTTTGCGGAAAAACCTGTTTTCAAGGAAAATGAACCCAGTTTTGGGGGAAAAAATGATTTTGGGGAAAATGAACCCAGTGATCGGGTAAAAAACCCGGATTTTGGGGAAAATGAACACAGTTTGTTGGGGAAAACCTAATATGTAGGGAAATAAACCCAGTTTTGGTGGAAAAAACATATTTTGGGGAAAATGAACCCAGTTTTGGGGTAAAAAAATGATTTTTGGAAAAATTAACCCACTTTGTGAGAAAAACCCCTGATTTTGGAGAAAATGAACCCAGTAATGGGGAAAAATCCTGATTTTGGGGAAAATGAACCAAGTGCGGAGTGGAAATAGAAGGTTTTGAGGAAAATGAAATCAGTTTGGACGGGACAACCTGATTTGTGTGAAAATGTACCCAGTTTTGGGGGTTAATAGGGATTTTGCGGAAAATGAACCTAGTTTCGGAGGAAAAATTCTGATTATACGGAAAATGAACACAGTTTTGGGGGAAAAAAAACGGTTTTAAGGAAAATGAACCCAGTTTTAGGGGAAAAAATTATTTTGGGGAAAATGAACGCAGTAATTGGGTAAAAAAACCCGAATTTTGGGGAAAATCAGCAGAGTTGGGGGGGGGAAGACTTGTAGAGAAATGAACCCACTTTTGCTGTAAAAAAACCGACTTTGGGGAAAATCAACCCAGTTTGGGAGGAAAAAATCCGATTTTGGGGAAAATGAACACTGGAGGGGAAAAAAACCTGGTTTTGGGGAAAATGAACACTGGAGGGGAAAACTAGATTTGTGTGAAAATGCACCCAGTGTTTTGTGGAAAAAAAGGATTTTGGGGAAAATGAACCCAGTTTAGGAAGAAAGAAGCTGATTATGGGGAAAATTAACCCAGTTTGGAGGGGATAACCCGTTTTTGATTAAAATGAACCCAGTTTTGAGGGAAAAAACGAATTTTTTGGAAATAAAGACAGTAATTGGGGCTTCTCCAAAACAACCAGGTTTTGGAGAATATGAACACAATTTGGTGGGGAAAACCCAATATTTAGGGAAATAAACCCAGTTTTGGTGGAAAAAAAACATATTTTGGGGAAAATGAACACAGTTTTGGGGGAAAAAATGATTTTAGGGAAAATGAACCCAGTAATGGAGAAAAAATCCTGATTTTGGGGAAAATGAACCCAGTGTGGAGTGGAAATTGAAGATTTTGGGGAAAATGAAATCAGATAGGAGGGGAAAACCTGATTTTTGTGAAAATGAACTGAGTTTTGGGGGGAAATAAGGATTTTATGTAAAATGAACCTATTTTCGGAGGAAAAAAGCTGATTATGTGGAAAATGAACCCAGTTTTGCGGAAAAACCTGTTTTCAAGGAAAATGAACCCAGTTTTGGGGGAAAAAATTGATTTTGGGGAAAATGAACCCAGTGATTGGGTAAAAAATCCGGATTTTGGGGAAAATGAACACAGTTTGTTGGGGAAAACCTAATATGTGGGGAAATAAACCCAGTTTTGGTGGAAAAAACATATTTTGGGGAAAATGAACCCAGTTTTGGGGTAAAAAAATGATTTTTGGAAAAATTAACCCACTTTGTGAGAAAAACCCCTGATTTTGGAGAAAATGAACCCAGTAATGGGGAAAAATCCTGATTTTGGGGAAAATGAACCAAGTGCGGAGTGGAAAAAGAAGGTTTTGAGGAAAATGAAATCAGTTTGGACGGGACAACCTGATTTGTGTGAAAATGTACCCAGTTTTGGGGCTTAATAGGGATTTTGCGGAAAATGAACCTAGTTTTGGAGGAAAAAAATTTGATTATGTGGAAAATGAACCCCTTTTGTGGGGAAAAATGATTTTGGGGGAAATGAACGCAGTAATTGGGTAAAAAACTCTAATTTGGTGGAAAATGGAACGAGTTTGGTAGGGAAAACCAAATTTGTAGGGAAGTGAACCCATTTTTGGTGGAAAAAAAACATATTTTGGGGAAAATGGACACAGTTTTGGGGGGAAAAAATGATTTTGGGAAAAATGAACCCAGTAATGGGGAAAAAAATGATTTTGGAGAAAATGAACCCAGTGTGGAATGGAAATAGAAGATTTTGGGGAAAATGAAATCAGATAGGAGGGGAAAACCTGATTTTTGTGAAAATGAACTGAGTTTTGGGGGGAAATAAGGATTTTATGTAAAATGAACCTATTTTCGGAGGAAAAAAGCTGATTATGTGGAAAATGAACCCAGTTTTGCGGAAAAACCTGTTTTCAAGGAAAATGAACCCAGTTTTGGGGGAAAAAATGATTTTGGGGAAAATGAACCCAGTGATTGGGTAAAAAACCCGGATTTTGGGGAAAATGAACACAGTTTGTTGGGGAAAACCTAATATGTGGGGAAATAAACCCAGTTTTGGTGGAAAAACATATTTTGGGGAAAATGAACCCAGTTTTGGGGGAAAAAATGATTTTGGGGAAAATGAACCCAGTGATTGGGTAAAAAACCCGGATTTGGGGGAAAATGAACACAGTTTTGGGGTAAAAAAATGATTTTTGGAAAAATTAACCCACTTTGTGAGAAAACCCCCTGATTTTGGAGAAAATGAACCCAGTAATGGGGAAAAATCCTGATTTTGGGGAAAATGAACCAAGTGCGGAGTGGAAATAGAAGGTTTTGAGGAAAATGAAATCAGTTTGGACGGGACAACCTGATTTGTGTGAAAATGTACCCAGTTTTGGGGCTTAATAGGGATTTTGCGGAAAATGAACCTAGTTTCGGAGGAAAAATTCTGATTATACGGAAAATGAACACAGTTTTGGGGGAAAAAAACGTTTTTAAGGAAAATGAACCCAGTTTTGGGGGAAAACCCCGGATTTGGGGAAAATGAACCCAGTTTTGGGGGGAAAAATGATTTTGGGGAAAATGAACCCAGTAATGGAGAAAAAATCCTGATTTTGGGGAAAATGAACACAGTGTGGAGTGGAAATAGAAGATTTTGGGGAAAATGAAATCAGTTTGGAGGGGAACACCTGATTTTGGAGAAAAAGCATCCAGTTTTGGGGGGAAATAAGGATTTTGTGGAAAATGAATATAGTTTCGGAGGATAAAAGCTATTTATGCAGAAAATGAACCCAGTTTTGGGTAAAAAACCCGTTTTTAAGGAAAATGAACCCAATTTTGGGAAAAAAAAATATTTTTTGGAAAATGAACCCAGTAATTGGGTGAAAAACCCGAATTTTGGGGAAAATGAACCCCGTTTGGGAGGAAAAAAACCCGATTATGGGAAAAATGAACCCAGTTTTGGGGAAAAAATTATTTTGGGGAAAATGAAATCAGTTTTGGGAAAAAAATTATTTTGGGGAAAATGAACCCAGTAATGGGGAAAAAAACCTGATTTTGGGGAAAATGAACCCAGTGTTTCAGAGGAAATAGAAGATTTTGGTGAAAAAAAATCAAAACTTCACCAAAAATTACACCAAAAATTTCACCAAAATCATTATTTCCCTCCCAAAACTGGATTCATTTCCCCCAAAATCAGATTTTTTCCTCCCAAACCGGGTTCATTTTCCCCAAAATCCTATTTTTCCCCCAAAACTGGGTGCATATTCACACAAATCAGGTTTTCCCCTCCTAAAACGGTTCATTTTCCACAAAAGCTTCTATTTCCACTCCACACTGGGTTCATTTTCCCCATAATCAGGGTTTATTCCCAATTACTGTGTTCACTTTCTCAAAAATCCTTTTACCCCCCCCCCCCTCAAAAATGGGTTCATTTATCTCAAAAACTAACCCCTTGATTTTAAAGAATCCTGGAATTTCCTTCCATGAATAGCTGCCAAAGAGAAAGCATTTTACCGGCAGGGTATTCCTCTCTCGAAGGCTTACAAATACAGGCAAAGTGAGGATCTGCTCCTGCTTTCTTGAGCAGCCTTCACAGTGTTTCCCCGGCTTTCACACCACATTCCGGCTGCAAACATTACGTTGGTCCGGAGACAGCGCCTTCTCTTGCCGGCTGGCTCTCTAAACTGAAACCGCTCAGAAAGCTGTCTCTGGCCGCGGTTTCACAGACATCTCGGCTGTCTGCTCCTTGCCGCTCTGAGGAGCAGTCATTTCAGATATCTAGCATCACATCACAGCGCATGCAGATGAGTCTAAAATCTTTCTCTCTTAGAAAGTTGCTATTTATGAAAATTGTTTTAGCATGACTTTTCATCTTCTAACAATGTAATTAAAGGGAAAATTATCAGATGATCTGCTCGTGCTTCAAGGACGAGGGATCCCTGTTTTCCAGTGTAGTCTCATCAGCCTCTGCAAACTCTTTCTACTGAAACAGCAGGCAGGGAATCCACAGCACATTCTCTGAACGGCACGGTTTTGTGTTTCTCCAAAGGAGAGCAGAAACTAACCCCTTGATTTTAAAGAATCACAGAATGTTCTTCCATGAATCGCTGCTAGAAGAGAAAGCCTTTTAGCGGCAGGCTATTCCTCTCTCGAAGGCTGACAAATACAGGCAAAGAGTCGAGCTGCTTTTGCTTTCTTGCGCAGCCTTCACAGTGTAGCCCCGGCTTTCACAGTAGGCTTCAGCTGCAAACATTACGTTGTTCGGGAGACAGTGCCTTCTCTTACCGGCTAGCTCTCTAAACTGAAGCCGGTCGGAAAGCTGCCTCTCGCCGCGGTTCTACAGACATCCCGGCGGTCTGCTGCTTGCCTCCCTGACGAACAGTCTTTTCCGATTTCTAGCAGCATATTAAAGCGCGTCCACAGCAGTCTAAAATCTTGCCTCCTACCCACCCCCGAATTTTCTATTTTGGAAATGTTTTAGGATGACATCTGATCTCCTAACAATGTATTTAAAAGACAAATAATCGGATGATCTGTTCGTGTTCAAGGACGAGAGATGCCTTTTTTCCTGTCCATTCCCTTCAGCCTCTGCAAACTGTTTCTGCTGAAACTTGTTACAACAGCCGGCAGCGAATTCACACACATTCTCTGAACTGCACGGTTTTGTTTTTCCACCAAGGGAGTGCAGAAACTAACCCTTGGATTTTAAAGAATCCTGGAATTTCCTTCCATGAATAGCTGCCAAAGAGAAAGCTTTTTATAGGCAGGGTATTCCTCTCTCGAAGGCTTACAAATACAGGCAAAGAGAGGATCTGCTCCTGCTTTCTTGAGCAGCCTTCACAGTGTTTCCCCGGCTTTCACACCACATTCCGGCTGCAAACATTACGTTGGTCCGGAGACAGCGCCTTCTCTTGCCGGCTGGCTCTCTAAACTGAAACCGCTCAGAAAGCTGTCTCTGGCCGCGGTTTCACAGACATCTCGGCTGTCTGCTCCTTGCCGCTCTGAGGAGCAGTCATTTCAGATATCTAGCATCACATCACAGCGCATGCAGATGAGTCTAAAATCTTTCTCTCTTAGAAAGTTGCTATTTATGAAAATTGTTTTAGCATGACTTTTCATCTTCTAACAATGTAATTAAAGGGAAAATTATCAGATGATCTGCTCGTGCTTCAAGGACGAGGGATCCCTGTTTTCCAGTGTAGTCTCATCAGCCTCTGCAAACTCTTTCTACTGAAACAGCAGGCAGGGAATCCACAGCACATTCTCTGAACGGCACGGTTTTGTGTTTCTCCAAAGGAGAGCAGAAACTAACCCCTTGATTTTAAAGAATCACAGAATGTTCTTCCATGAATCGCTGCTAGAAGAGAAAGCCTTTTAGCGGCAGGCTATTCCTCTCTCGAAGGCTGACAAATACAGGCAAAGAGTCGAGCTGCTTTTGCTTTCTTGCGCAGCCTTCACAGTGTAGCCCCGGCTTTCACAGTAGGCTTCAGCTGCAAACATTACGTTGTTCGGGAGACAGTGCCTTCTCTTACCGGCTAGCTCTCTAAACTGAAGCCGGTCGGAAAGCTGCCTCTCGCCGCGGTTCTACAGACATCCCGGCGGTCTGCTGCTTGCCTCCCTGACGAACAGTCTTTTCCGATTTCTAGCAGCATATTAAAGCGCGTCCACAGCAGTCTAAAATCTTGCCTCCTACCCACCCCCGAATTTTCTATTTTGGAAATGTTTTAGGATGACATCTGATCTCCTAACAATGTATTTAAAAGACAAATAATCGGATGATCTGTTCGTGTTCAAGGACGAGAGATGCCTTTTTTCCTGTCCATTCCCTTCAGCCTCTGCAAACTGTTTCTGCTGAAACTTGTTACAACAGCCGGCAGCGAATTCACACACATTCTCTGAACTGCACGGTTTTGTTTTTCCACCAAGGGAGTGCAGAAACTAACCCTTGGATTTTAAAGAATCCTGGAATTTCCTTCCATGAATAGCTGCCAAAGAGAAAGCTTTTTATAGGCAGGGTATTCCTCTCTCGAAGGCTTACAAATACAGGCAAAGAGAGGATCTGCTCCTGCTTTCTTGAGCAGCCTTCACAGTGTTTCCCCGGCTTTCACACCACATTCCGGCTGCAAACATTACGTTGGTCCGGAGACAGCGCCTTCTCTTGCCGGCTGGCTCTCTAAACTGAAACCGCTCAGAAAGCTGTCTCTGGCCGCGGTTTCACAGACATCTCGGCTGTCTGCTCCTTGCCGCTCTGAGGAGCAGTCATTTCAGATATCTAGCATCACATCACAGCGCATGCAGATGAGTCTAAAATCTTTCTCTCTTAGAAAGTTGCTATTTATGAAAATTGTTTTAGCATGACTTTTCATCTTCTAACAATGTAATTAAAGGGAAAATTATCAGATGATCTGCTCGTGCTTCAAGGACGAGGGATCCCTGTTTTCCAGTGTAGTCTCATCAGCCTCTGCAAACTCTTTCTACTGAAACAGCAGGCAGGGAATCCACAGCACATTCTCTGAACGGCACGGTTTTGTGTTTCTCCAAAGGAGAGCAGAAACTAACCCCTTGATTTTAAAGAATCACAGAATGTTCTTCCATGAATCGCTGCTAGAAGAGAAAGCATTTTAGCGGCAGGCTATTCCTCTCTCGAAGGCTGACAAATACAGGCAAAGAGTCGAGCTGCTTTTGCTTTCTTGCGCAGCCTTCACAGTGTAGCCCCGGCTTTCACAGTAGGCTTCAGCTGCAAACATTACGTTGTTCGGGAGACAGTGCCTTCTCTTACCGGCTAGCTCTCTAAACTGAAGCCGGTCGGAAAGCTGCCTCTCGCCGCGGTTCTACAGACATCCCGGCGGTCTGCTGCTTGCCTCCCTGACGAACAGTCTTTTCCGATTTCTAGCAGCATATTAAAGCGCGTCCACAGCAGTCTAAAATCTTGCCTCCTACCCACCCCCGAATTTTCTATTTTGGAAATGTTTTAGGATGACATCTAATCTCCTAACAATGTATTTAAAAGACAAATAATCGGATGATCTGTTCGTGTTCAAGGACGAGAGATGCCTTTTTTCCTGTCCATTCCCTTCAGCCTCTGCAAACTGTTTCTGCTGAAACTTGTTACAACAGCCGGCAGCGAATTCACACACATTCTCTGAACTGCACGGTTTTGTTTTTCCTCCAAGGGAGAGCAGAAACTAACCCTTTGAATTTAAAGAATCCTGGAATTTCCTTCCATGAATAGCTGCCAAAGAGAAAGCTTTTTACCGGCAGGGTATTCCTCTCTCGAAGGCTTACAAATACAGGCAAAGAGAGGATCTGCTCCTGCTTTCTTGCGCAGCCTTCACAGTGTAGCCCCGGCTTTCACACCACATTCCGGCTGCAAACATTACGTTGGTCCGGAGACAGCGCCTTCTCTTACCGGCTAGCTCTCTAAACTGAAGCCGGTCGGAAAGCTGCCTCTGCCCGCGGTTCTAAAGACATCCCGGCGGTCTTCTTCTTGCCTCCCTGACGAACAGTCATTTCAGATTTTGGGAGGAATTAACACAGTTTGGGAGAAAAAAAACTGATTATGGGGAAAATGAAGCCAGTTTGTGGGGAAAAAGCCGTTTTTGAATATAATAAACCCAGTTATGGGGAAAATAAACCAGTAATGGGGAAAAAAACGATTATGGGGAAAATGAACAGAGTTTGGGGGGGGAAAACCCATTTTGTAGGGAAAGGAACACAGTTAAGGTGGAAAGAAACAGATTCTGTGGAAAATGAAATTGTAGGGAAATGAACCCAGTTTTGCTGGAATAAAACATATTTTGTGGAAAATGAGGGTTTTTTTCTGCCCCCGACTGGATTCATTTTCCCCAAAATCGGGTTTTTTTCCTCCCAAATTGGGTTCATTTTCCCCAAAATCCTTCTTTTCCCACAAAAACTGCGTGCATTTTCACACAAATCAGGTTTTCCCCTCCAAACTGATTACATTTTCCAAAAATCTTCTATTTCCACTCCACACTGGGTTTATTTTCCCCAAAATCATTTTTTTCCCCATTACTGGATTCATTTCCCCAAAATCGTTTTTTTTCCACCAAAACTGAGTTCATTTTCCCGAAATCGTTTCCCCCCCTCCCCCCCCCCCCCCTAAAAAAACTGGCTGCATTTTCACACAAATGAGATTTTCTCCTCCAAACTGATTTCATTTTCCCCCAAATCCGGGTTTATTTCCCAATTACTGGGTTCATTTCCCCAAAATAATTTTTTCCCAAAGCACTCTTCATTTTCCCCAAAATCGATTTTTGTTCCACCAAAACAGAGACCATTTACCTACAAGTTGGGTTTTCCCCCCAAACTGTGTTCATTTTCCCCCAAATTAGGGTTTTTTACAAAATTTTATAAAATTACTGGGTTAATTTTCCCCAAAATCACTTCCCCCCCCCCCCCCAAACTGGATGCATTTTCATACAAATCAGGTTTTTGCCCCCCCAAACTGGGTTAATTTTCACCATAATCAGCTTCTTTCCTCCCAAACTCGGTTCATTTCCCTACAAGTTGGTTTCCTCCGCCCAAAACTTTGTTCATTTTCCCCAAAATTCGAATTTTTTAACCCAATTACTGGGTTCATTTTCCCAAAATATTTTTTTTCCCCAAAACTGGGTTCATTTTTTTTAAAAACGGTTTTTTCTGCCAAAACTGGGTTCATTTTCCGCATAATCCGCATTTTTCCTCCGAAACTAGGTTCATTTTCCACAAAATCCTTATTTCCCCCCAAAACTGGGTTTATTTTCACACAAATCAGGTTTTCCCCTCAAAACAGTATTCATTTTCCCCAAAATCTTCTATTTCCACTCCACACTTGGTTCATTTTCCCCAAAAACAGATTTTTCCCCCAAAACTGGTTCCATTTTCCCTAAATTCGGGTTTTTTTCCACCAAAACTCGGTTCATTTCCCTAGAAGTTGGTTTTTTCCCCCCCAAACTTTGTTCATTTTCCCCAAAATTCGGGTTTTTTACCCAATTACTGGGTTCGTTTTCTCCAAAATAATTGTTTTCCCCAAAACTGGGTTCATTTTCTGCATAATCAGTTTTTCCCTCTGAAACTGGGTTCATTTTCCACAAAATTCGGGAAATGAACTGAGTTTTGGTGGAAAAAAATTGACTTTGGGGAAAATGAACCCAGTTAGGGAGGAAAAAATCCGATTTTGGGGCAAATTACCCCAATTATGGGGGAAAAAAAAATAATTTTCGGGAAATGAACCCAGTAATTGGAAAACCCGGATTCTGGGGAAAATGAACACAGTTTGGGAGGAAAGAAGCTGATTATGGGGAAAATGAAACCAGTTTTGGGGGAAAAAAACATTTTTGGTGAAAATGAACCCAGTTTTGAAGGAAAAAAAAAGATTTTGGGGAAATAAAGCCAGTAACTGGTTCAAAAATCCATATGTTGGGGAAAATGAACACAATTTGGTGGGGAAAACCCGATATGTAGGGAAATAAACCCATTCTTGGTGGAAAAAACATATTTTGAGGAAAATGAACCCAGTTTTTTTGGGGAAAAAATTATTTTGGGGAAAATGAACCCAGTTTGGGAGGAGAGAAGCTGATTATGGGGGAAATGAACCCAGTTTGGGGGGGAAAAAATATTTTGTGGAAATAAAGCCAGTAATGGTAAAAACCCCGGATTTTGGAGAAAAATGAACCCAGTCTGGTGGGGAAAACCCAATTTGTAGGGAAATAAACCCAGTTTTGTGGAAAAAATATATTTTGGGGAAAATGAACGCAGTAATGGGGAAAAATCCTGATTTTGGGGAAAATGAACCAAGTGCGGAGTGGAAATAGAATATTTTGAGGAAAATGAAATCAGTTTGGAGGGGACAACCTGATTTGTGTGAAAATGTACCCAGTTTTGGGGGTTAATAGGGATTTTGCGGAAAATGAACCTAGTTTTGGAGGAAAAAAATTTGATTATGTGGAAAATGAACCCAGTTTTGGGGGAAAAATCCATTTTTAAGGAAAAGGAACCCAGTTTGGGGGAAAAAAATTATTTTGGGGAAAATGAACCCAGTAATCGGTTAAAAAAACCCGATATTTTTGGAAAATGAACAGAGTTTGGGGGGGGGGGGGGAACCAACTTGTAGGGAAATGAACCGAGTTTTGCTCCAAAAAAACCAACTTTGGGGAAAATCAACCCAGTTTGGGAGGGAAAAAAACGATTTTGGGGAAAATGAACCCAGTTTTTGGGGAAAAAACCCGATTTTGGGGAAATGAACCCAGTAATGGGGAAAAAACCTGATTTTGGGGAAAATGAACACTGTTTGGAGGGGAAAACTTGATTTGTGTGAAAATGCACCCAGTGTTTTGAAGAAAAAAAGGATTTTGGGGAAAATGAACCCAGTTTGGGAGGAGAGAAGCTGATTATGGGGGAAATGAACCCAGTTTGGGGGGGAAAAAATATTTTGTGGAAATAAAGCCAGTAATTGGGTAAAAACCCCGGATTTTGGAGAAAAATGAACCCAGTCTGGTGGGGAAAACCCAATTTGTAGGGAAATAAACCCAGTTTTGTGGAAAAAAATATATTTTGGGGAAAATGAACGCAGTAATGGGGAAAAATCCTGATTTTGGGGGAAATGAACCAAGTGCGGAGTGGAAATAGAATATTTTGAGGAAAATGAAATCAGTTTGGAGGGGACAACCTGATTTGTGTGAAAATGTACCCAGTTTTGGGGCGGGGGGCGGGGGGAAGGATTTTCTGGAAAATGAACCTAGTTTTGGAGGAAAAAAATCTGATTATGCGGAAAATGAACCCCTTTTGTGGGGAAAAATGATTTTGGGGGAAATGTACGCAGTAATTGGGTGAAAAACTCTAATTTGGGGGAAAATGGAACCAGTTTGGTAGGGAAAACCAAATTTGTAGGGAAGTGAACCCATTTTTGGTGGAAAAAAAACATATTTTGGGGAAAATGGACACAGTTTTGGGGGGAAAAAATGATTTTGGGAAAAATGAACCCAGTAATGGGGAAAAAAATGATTTTGGGGAAAATGAACCCAGTGTGGAATGGAAATAGAAGATTTTGGGGAAAATGAAATCAGATAGGAGGGGAAAACCTGATTTTTGTGAAAATGAACTGAGTTTTGGGGGGAAATAAGGATTTTATGTAAAATGAACCTATTTTCAGAGGAAAAAAGCTGATTATGTGGAAAATGAACCCAGTTTTGCGGAAAAACCTGTTTTCAAGGAAAATGAACCCAGTTTTGGGGGAAAAAATGATTTTGGGGAAAATGAACCCAGTGATCGGGTAAAAAACCCGGATTTTGGGGAAAATGAACACAGTTTGTTGGGGAAAACCTAATATGTAGGGAAATAAACCCAGTTTTGGTGGAAAAAACATATTTTGGGGAAAATGAACCCAGTTTTGGGGTAAAAAAATGATTTTTGGAAAAATTAACCCACTTTGTGAGAAAAACCCCTGATTTTGGAGAAAATGAACCCAGTAATGGGGAAAAATCCTGATTTTGGGGAAAATGAACCAAGTGCGGAGTGGAAATAGAAGGTTTTGAGGAAAATGAAATCAGTTTGGACGGGACAACCTGATTTGTGTGAAAATGTACCCAGTTTTGGGGGTTAATAGGGATTTTGCAGAAAATGAACCTAGTTTCGGAGGAAAAATTCTGATTATACGGAAAATGAACACAGTTTTGGGGGAAAAAAACGGTTTTAAGGAAAATGAACCCAGTTTTAGGGGAAAAAATTATTTTGGGGAAAATGAACGCAGTAATTGGGTAAAAAAACCCGAATTTTGGGGAAAATCAGCAGAGTTGGGGGGGGGGAAGACTTGTAGAGAAATGAACCCACTTTTGCTGTAAAAAAACCGACTTTGGGGAAAATCAACCCAGTTTGGGAGGAAAAAATCCGATTTTGGGGAAAATGAACACTGGAGGGGAAAAAAACCTGGTTTTGGGGAAAATGAACACTGGAGGGGAAAACTAGATTTGTGTGAAAATGCACCCAGTGTTTTGTGGAAAAAAAGGATTTTGGGGAAAATGAACCCAGTTTAGGAAGAAAGAAGCTGATTATGGGGAAAATTAACCCAGTTTGGAGGGGATAACCCGTTTTTGATTAAAATGAACCCAGTTTTGAGGGAAAAACGAATTTTTTGGAAATAAAGACAGTAATTGGGGCTTCTCCAAAACAACCAGGTTTTGGAGAAAATGAACACAATTTGGTGGGGAAAACCCAATATTTAGGGAAATAAACCCAGTTTTGGTGGAAAAAAAACATATTTTGGGGAAAATGAACACAGTTTTGGGGGAAAAAATGATTTTAGGGAAAATGAACCCAGTAATGGAGAAAAAATCCTGATTTTGGGGAAAATGAACCCGGTGTGGAGTGGAAATTGAAGATTTTGGGGAAAATGATATCAGATAGGAGGGGAAAACCTGATTTTTGTGAAAATGAACTGAGTTTTGGGGGGAAATAAGGATTTTATGTAAAATGAACCTATTTTCGGAGGAAAAAAGCTGATTATGTGGAAAATGAACCCAGTTTTGCGGAAAAACCTGTTTTCAAGGAAAATGAACCCAGTTTTGGGGAAAAAATTGATTTTGGGGAAAATGAACCCAGTGATCGGGTAAAAAACCCGGATTTTGGGGAAAATGAACACAGTTTGTTGGGGAAAACCTAATATGTGGGGAAATAAACCCAGTTTTGGTGGAAAAAACATATTTTGGGGAAAATGAACCCAGTTTTGGGGTAAAAAAATGATTTTTGGAAAAATTAACCCACTTTGTGAGAAAAACCCCTGATTTTGGAGAAAATGAACCCAGTAATGGGGAAAAATCCTGATTTTGGGGAAAATGAACCAAGTGCGGAGTGGAAAAAGAAGGTTTTGAGGAAAATGAAATCAGTTTGGACGGGACAACCTGATTTGTGTGAAAATGTACCCAGTTTTGGGGCTTAATAGGGATTTTGCGGAAAATGAACCTAGTTTTGGAGGAAAAAAATTTGATTATGTGGAAAATGAACCCCTTTTGTGGGGAAAAATGATTTTGGGGGAAATGAACGCAGTAATTGGGTAAAAAACTCTAATTTGGTGGAAAATGGAACGAGTTTGGTAGGGAAAACCAAATTTGTAGGGAAGTGAACCCATTTTTGGTGGAAAAAAAACATATTTTGGGGAAAATGGACACAGTTTTGGGGGGAAAAAATGATTTTGGGAAAAATGAACCCAGTAATGGGGAAAAAAATGATTTTGGGGAAAATGAACCCAGTGTGGAATGGAAATAGAAGATTTTGGGGAAAATGAAATCAGATAGGAGGGGAAAACCTGATTTTTGTGAAAATGAACTGAGTTTTGGGGGGAAATAAGGATTTTATGTAAAATGAACCTATTTTCGGAGGAAAAAAGCTGATTATGTGGAAAATGAACCCAGTTTTGCGGAAAAACCTGTTTTCAAGGAAAATGAACCCAGTTTTGGGGGAAAAAATGATTTTGGGGAAAATGAACCCAGTGATTGGGTAAAAAACCCGGATTTTGGGGAAAATGAACACAGTTTGTTGGGGAAAACCTAATATGTGGGGAAATAAACCCAGTTTTGGTGGAAAAACATATTTTGGGGAAAATGAACCCAGTTTTGGGGGAAAAAATGATTTTGGGGAAAATGAACCCAGTGATTGGGTAAAAAACCCGGATTTGGGGGAAAATGAACACAGTTTGTTGGGGAAAACCTAATATGTGGGGAAATAAACCCAGTTTTGGTGGAAAAAACATATTTTGGGGAAAATGAACCCAGTTTTGGGGTAAAAAAATGATTTTTGGAAAAATTAACCCACTTTGTGAGAAAAACCCCTGATTTTGGAGAAAATGAACCCAGTAATGGGGAAAAATCCTGATTTTGGGGAAAATGAACCAAGTGCGGAGTGGAAATAGAAGGTTTTGAGGAAAATGAAATCAGTTTGGACGGGACAACCTGATTTGTGTGAAAATGTACCCAGTTTTGGGGCTTAATAGGGATTTTGCGGAAAATGAACCTAGTTTCGGAGGAAAAATTCTGATTATACGGAAAATGAACACAGTTTTGGGGGAAAAAAAACGTTTTTAAGGAAAATGAACCCAGTTTTTGGGGAAAAAATTATTTTGGGGAAAATGAACGCAGTAATTGGGTAAAAAAACCCGAATTTTGGGGAAAATCAGCAGAGTTGGGGGGGGGGAAGACTTGTAGAGAAATGAACCGACTTTTGCTGTAAAAAAACCGACTTTGGGGAAAATCAACCCAGTTTGGGAGGAAAAAATCCGATTTTGGGGAAAATGAACACTGGAGGGGAAAAAAACCTGGTTTTGGGGAAAACGAACACTGGAGGGGAAAACTAGATTTGTGTGAAAATGCACCCAGTGTTTTGTGGAAAAAAAAGGATTTTGGGGAAAATGAACCCAGTTTAGGAAGAAAGAAGCTGATTATGGGGAAAATTAACCCCATAGAGTTATTATATCCCCTCCCATTGGAGGGGATAACCCGTTTTTGATTAAAATGAACCCAGTTTTGAGGGAAAAAAATTTTTTTGGGAAATAAAGCCAGTAATTGGGGCTTCTCCAAAACAACCAGGTTTTGGAGAAAATGAACACAATTTGGTGGGGAAAACCCAATATTTAGGGAAATAAACCCAGTTTTGGTGGAAAAAAAACATATTTTGGGGAAAATGAACACAGTTTTGGGGGAAAAAATGATTTTGGGGAAAATGAACCCAGTAATGGAGAAAAAATCCTGATTTTGGGGAAAATGAACCCAGTGTGGAGTGGAAATTGAAGATTTTGGGGAAAATGAAATCAGTTTGGAGGGGAAAACCTGATTTGTGTGAAAATGTACCCAGTTTTTGGGGGAGAAAAAGGATTTTGGGTAAAATGAACCCAGTGTGGAGTGGAAATAGAAGATTTTGGAGAAAATGAACACTGTTTGGGGGGGAACACCTGATTTTGGAGAAAAAGCATCCAGTTTTGGGGGGAAATAAGGATTTTGTGGAAAATGAATATAGTTTCGGAGGATAAAAACTATTTATGCAGAAAATGAACCCAGTTTTGGGTAAAAAACCCGTTTTTAAGGAAAATGAACCCAATTTTGGGGGAAAAAAATTATTTTTGGGAAAATGAACCCAGTAATTGGGTAAAAAACCCGAATTTTGGGGAAAATGAACCCCGTTTGAGAGGAAAAAAGCCCGATTATGGGAAAAATGAACCCAGTTTTGGGGAAAAAATTATTTTGATGAAAATGAAATCAGTTTTGGGAAAAAAATTATTTTGGGGAAAATGAACCCAGTAATGGGAAAAAAAAAATGATTTTGGGGAAAATGAACCCACTTTTGGGGGAAAACCCCGGATTTGGGGAAAATGAACCCAGTTTTGGGGGGGAAAAATGATTTTGGGGAAAATGAACCCAGTAATGGAGAAAAAATCCTGATTTTGGGGAAAATGAACCCAGTGTGGAGTGGAAATAGAAGATTTTGGGGAAAATGAAATCAGTTTGGAGGGGAACACCTGATTTTGGAGAAAAAGCATCCAGTTTTGGGGGGAAATAAGGATTTTGTGGAAAATGAATATAGTTTCGGAGGATAAAAGCTATTTATGCAGAAAATGAACCCAGTTTTGGGTAAAAAGCCCGTTTTTAAGGAAAATGAACCCAATTTTGGGAAAAAAAATATTTTTTTGGAAAATGAACCCAGTAATTGGGTGAAAAACCCGAATTTTGGGGAAAATGAACCCCGTTTGGGAGGAAAAAAACCCGATTATGGGAAAAATGAACCCAGTTTTGGGGAAAAAATTATTTTGGGGAAAATGAAATCAGTTTTAGGAAAAAAATTATTTTGGGGAAAATGAACCCAGTAATGGGGAAAAAACCCTGATTTTGGGGAAAATGAACCCAGTGTTTCAGAGGAAATAGAAGATTTTGGGGAAAAAAAATCAAAACTTCACCAAAAATTACACCAAAAATTTCACCAAAATCATTATTTCCCTCCCAAAACTGGATTCATTTCCCCCAAAATCAGATTTTTTCCTCCCAAACCGGGTTCATTTTCCCCAAAATCCTATTTTTCCCCCAAAACTGGGTGCATAGTCACACAAATCAGGTTTTCCCCTCCTAAACGGTTCATTTTCCCCAAAATCTTCTATTTCCACTCCACACTGGCTTCATTTTCCCCATAATCAGGGTTTATTCCCAATTACTTTGTTCACTTTCTCAAAAATCCTTTACCCCCCCCCCCCCCAAAAAATGGGTTCATTTATCTCAAAAACTAACCCCTTGATTTTAAAGAATCCTGGAATTTCCTTCCATGAATAGCTGCCAAAGAGAAAGCTTTTTACCGGCAGGGTATTCCTCTCTCGAAGGCTAACAAATACAGGCAAAGAGAGGATCTGCACCTGCTTTCTTGAGCAGCCTTCACAGTGTAGCCCCGGCTTTCACACCACATTCCGGCTGCAAACATTACGTTGGTCCGGAGACAGCGCCTTCTCTTGCCGGCTGGCTCTCTAAACTGAAACCGCTCAGAAAGCTGTCTCTGGCCGCGGTTTCACAGACATCTCGGCTGTCTGCTCCTTGCCGCTCTGAGGAGCAGTCATTTCAGATATCTAGCATCACATCACAGCGCATGCAGATGACTCTAAAATCTTTCTCTCTTAGAAAGTTGCTATTTATGAAAATTGTTTTAGCATGACTTTTCATCTTCTAACAATGTAATTAAAGGGAAAATTATCAGATGATCTGCTCGTGCTTCAAGGACGAGGGATCCCTGTTTTCCAGTGTAGTCTCATCAGCCTCTGCAAACTCTTTCTACTGAAACAGCAGGCAGGGAATCCACAGCACATTCTCTGAACGGCACGGTTTTGTGTTTCTCCAAAGGAGAGCAGAAACTAACCCCTTGATTTTAAAGAATCACAGAATGTTCTTCCATGAATCGCTGCTAGAAGAGAAAGCCTTTTAGCGGCAGGCTATTCCTCTCTCGAAGGCTGACAAATACAGGCAAAGAGTCGAGCTGCTTTTGCTTTCTTGCGCAGCCTTCACAGTGTAGCCCCGGCTTTCACAGTAGGCTTCAGCTGCAAACATTACGTTGTTCGGGAGACAGTGCCTTCTCTTACCGGCTAGCTCTCTAAACTGAAGCCGGTCGGAAAGCTGCCTCTCGCCGCGGTTCTACAGACATCCCGGCGGTCTGCTACTTGCCTCCCTGACGAACAGTCTTTTCCGATTTCTAGCAGCATATTAAAGCGCGTCCACAGCAGTCTAAAATCTTGCCTCCTACCCACCCCCGAATTTTCTATTTTGGAAATGTTTTAGCATGACATCTAATCTCCTAACAATGTATTTAAAAGACAAATAATCGGATGATCTGTTCGTGTTCAAGGACGAGAGATGCCTTTTTTCCTGTCCATTCCCTTCAGCCTCTGCAAACTGTTTCTGCTGAAACTTGTTACAACAGCCGGCAGCGAATTCACACACATTCTCTGAACTGCACGGTTTTGTTTTTCCTCCAAGGGAGAGCAGAAACTAACCCTTTGAATTTAAAGAATCCTGGAATTTCCTTCCATGAATAGCTGCCAAAGAGAAAGCTTTTTATAGGCAGGGTATTCCTCTCTCGAAGGCTTACAAATACAGGCAAAGTGAGGATCTGCTCCTGCTTTCTTGAGCAGCCTTCACAGTGTTTCCCCGGCTTTCACACCACATTCCGGCTGCAAACATTACGTTGGTCCGGAGACAGCGCCTTCTCTTGCCGGCTGGCTCTCTAAACTGAAACCGCTCAGAAAGCTGTCTCTGGCCGCGGTTTCACAGACATCTCGGCTGTCTGCTCCTTGCCGCTCTGAGGAGCAGTCATTTCAGATATCTAGCATCACATCACAGCGCATGCAGATGAGTCTAAAATCTTTCTCTCTTAGAAAGTTGCTATTTATGAAAATTGTTTTAGCATGACTTTTCATCTTCTAACAATGTAATTAAAGGGAAAATTATCAGATGATCTGCTCGTGCTTCAAGGACGAGGGATCCCTGTTTTCCAGTGTAGTCTCATCAGCCTCTGCAAACTCTTTCTACTGAAACAGCAGGCAGGGAATCCACAGCACATTCTCTGAACGGCACGGTTTTGTGTTTCTCCAAAGGAGAGCAGAAACTAACCCCTTGATTTTAAAGAATCACAGAATGTTCTTCCATGAATCGCTGCTAGAAGAGAAAGCATTTTAGCGGCAGGCTATTCCTCTCTCGAAGGCTGACAAATACAGGCAAAGAGTCGAGCTGCTTTTGCTTTCTTGCGCAGCCTTCACAGTGTAGCCCCGGCTTTCACAGTAGGCTTCAGCTGCAAACATTACGTTGTTCGGGAGACAGTGCCTTCTCTTACCGGCTAGCTCTCTAAACTGAAGCCGGTCGGAAAGCTGCCTCTCGCCGCGGTTCTACAGACATCCCGGCGGTCTGCTGCTTGCCTCCCTGACGAACAGTCTTTTCCGATTTCTAGCAGCATATTAAAGCGCGTCCACAGCAGTCTAAAATCTTGCCTCCTACCCACCCCCGAATTTTCTATTTTGGAAATGTTTTAGCATGACATCTAATCTCCTAACAATGTATTTAAAAGACAAATAATCGGATGATCTGTTCGTGTTCAAGGACGAGAGATGCCTTTTTTCCTGTCCATTCCCTTCAGCCTCTGCAAACTGTTTCTGCTGAAACTTGTTACAACAGCCGGCAGCGAATTCACACACATTCTCTGAACTGCACGGTTTTGTTTTTCCTCCAAGGGAGAGCAGAAACTAACCCTTTGAATTTAAAGAATCTTGGAATTTCCTTCCATGAATAGCTGCCAAAGAGAAAGCTTTTTACCGGCAGGGTATTCCTCTCTCGAAGGCTTACAAATACAGGCAAAGAGAGGATCTGCTCCTGCTTTCTTGCGCAGCCTTCACAGTGTAGCCCCGGCTTTCACACCACATTCCGGCTGCAAACATTACGTTGGTCCGGAGACAGCGCCTTCTCTTACCGGCTAGCTCTCTAAACTGAAGCCGGTCGGAAAGCTGCCTCTGCCCGCGGTTCTAAAGACATCCCGGCGGTCTTCTTCTTGCCTCCCTGACGAACAGTCATTTCAGATTTTGGGAGGAATTAACACAGTTTGGGAGAAAAAAAACTGATTATGGGGAAAATGAAGCCAGTTTGTGGGGAAAAAGCCGTTTTTGAATATAATAAACCCAGTTATGGGGAAAATAAACCAGTAATGGGGAAAAAAACGATTATGGGGAAAATGAACAGAGTTTGGGGGGGGAAAACCCATTTTGTAGGGAAAGGAACACAGTTAAGGTGGAAAGAAACAGATTCTGTGGAAAATGAAATTGTAGGGAAATGAACCCAGTTTTGCTGGAATAAAACATATTTTGTGGAAAATGAGGGTTTTTTTCTGCCCCCGACTGGATTCATTTTCCCCAAAATCGGGTTTTTTTCCTCCCAAATTGGGTTCATTTTCCCCAAAATCCTTCTTTTCCCACAAAAACTGCGTGCATTTTCACACAAATCAGGTTTTCCCCTCCAAACTGATTACATTTTCCAAAAATCTTCTATTTCCACTCCACACTGGGTTTATTTTCCCCAAAATCATTTTTTTCCCCATTACTGGATTCATTTCCCCAAAATCGTTTTTTTTCCACCAAAACTGAGTTCATTTTCCCGAAATCGTTTCCCCCCCTCCCCCCCCCCCTAAAAAAACTGGCTGCATTTTCACACAAATGAGATTTTCTCCTCCAAACTGATTTCATTTTCCCCCAAATCCGGGTTTATTTCCCAATTACTGGGTTCATTTCCCCAAAATAATTTTTTCCCAAAGCACTCTTCATTTTCCCCAAAATCGATTTTTTTCCACCAAAACAGAGACCATTTACCTACAAGTTGGGTTTTCCCCCCAAACTGTGTTCATTTTCCCCCAAATTAGGGTTTTTTACAAAATTTTATAAAATTACTGGGTTAATTTTCCCCAAAATCACTTCCCCCCCCCCAAACTGGATGCATTTTCATACAAATCAGGTTTTTGCCCCCCCAAACTGGGTTAATTTTCACCATAATCAGCTTCTTTCCTCCCAAACTCGGTTCATTTCCCTACAAGTTGGTTTCCTCCGCCCAAAACTTTGTTCATTTTCCCCAAAATTCGAATTTTTTAACCCAATTACTGGGTTCATTTTCCCAAAATATTTTTTTTCCCCAAAACTGGGTTCATTTTTTTTAAAAACGGTTTTTTCTGCCAAAACTGGGTTCATTTTCCGCATAATCCGCATTTTTCCTCCGAAACTAGGTTCATTTTCCACAAAATCCTTATTTCCCCCCAAAACTGGGTTTATTTTCACACAAATCAGGTTTTCCCCTCAAAACAGTATTCATTTTCCCCAAAATCTTCTATTTCCACTCCACACTTGGTTCATTTTCCCCAAAAACAGATTTTTCCCCCAAAACTGGTTCCATTTTCCCTAAATTCGGGTTTTTTTCCACCAAAACTCGGTTCATTTCCCTAGAAGTTGGTTTTTCCCCCCCAAACTTTGTTCATTTTCCCCAAAATTCGGGTTTTTTACCCAATTAATGGGTTCGTTTTCTCCAAAATAATTGTTTTCCCCAAAACTGGGTTCATTTTCTGCATAATCAGTTTTTCCCTCTGAAACTGGGTTCATTTTCCACAAAATTCGGGAAATGAACTGAGTTTTGGTGGAAAAAAATTGACTTTGGGGAAAATGAACCCAGTTAGGGAGGAAAAAATCCGATTTTGGGGCAAATTACCCCAATTATGGGGGAAAAAAAAATAATTTTCGGGAAATGAACCCAGTAATTGGAAAACCCGGATTCTGGGGAAAATGAACACAGTTTGGGAGGAAAGAAGCTGATTATGGGGAAAATGAAACCAGTTTTGGGGGAAAAAAACATTTTTGGTGAAAATGAACCCAGTTTTGAAGGAAAAAAAAAGATTTTGGGGAAATAAAGCCAGTAACTGGTTCAAAAATCCATATGTTGGGGAAAATGAACACAATTTGGTGGGGAAAACCCGATATGTAGGGAAATAAACCCATTCTTGGTGGAAAAAACATATTTTGAGGAAAATGAACCCAGTTTTTTTGGGGAAAAAATTATTTTGGGGAAAATGAACCCAGTGTGGGAGGAGAGAAGCTGATTATGGGGGAAATGAACCCAGTTTGGGGGGGAAAAAATATTTTGTGGAAATAAAGCCAGTAATTGGGTAAAAACCCCGGATTTTGGAGAAAAATGAACCCAGTCTGGTGGGGAAAACCCAATTTGTAGGGAAATAAAACCAGTTTTGTGGAAAAAAATATATTTTGGGGAAAATGAACGCAGTAATGGGGAAAAATCCTGATTTTGGGGAAAATGAACCAAGTGCGGAGTGGAAATAGAATATTTTGAGGAAAATGAAATCAGTTTGGAGGGGACAACCTGATTTGTGTGAAAATGTACCCAGTTTTGGGGCGGGGGGGGGGGGGAAGGATTTTCTGGAAAATGAACCTAGTTTTGGAGGAAAAAAATCTGATTATGCGGAAAATGAACCCCTTTTGTGGGGAAAAATGATTTTGGGGAAATGAACGCAGTAATTGGGTGAAAAACTCTAATTTGGGGGAAAATGGAACCAGTTTGGTAGGGAAAACCAAATTTGTAGGGAAGTGAACCCATTTTTGGTGGAAAAAAAACATATTTTGGGGAAAATGGACACAGTTTTGGGGGGAAAAAATGATTTTGGGAAAAATGAACCCAGTAATGGGGAAAAAAATGATTTTGGGGAAAATGAACCCAGTGTGGAATGGAAATAGAAGATTTTGGGGAAAATGAAATCAGATAGGAGGGGAAAACCTGATTTTTGTGAAAATGAACTGAGTTTTGGGGGGAAATAAGGATTTTATGTGAAATGAACCTATTTTCAGAGGAAAAAAGCTGATTATGTGGAAAATGAACCCAGTTTTGCGGAAAAACCTGTTTTCAAGGAAAATGAACCCAGTTTTGGGGGAAAAAATGATTTTGGGGAAAATGAACCCAGTGATCGGGTAAAAAATCCGGATTTTGGGGAAAATGAACACAGTTTGTTGGGGAAAACCTAATATGTAGGGAAATAAACCCAGTTTTGGTGGAAAAAACATATTTTGGGGAAAATGAACCCAGTTTTGGGGTAAAAAAATGATTTTTGGAAAAATTAACCCACTTTGTGAGAAAACCCCCTGATTTTGGAGAAAATGAACCCAGTAATGGGGAAAAATCCTGATTTTGGGGAAAATGAACCAAGTGCGGAGTGGAAATAGAAGGTTTTGAGGAAAATGAAATCAGTTTGGACGGGACAACCTGATTTGTGTGAAAATGTACCCAGTTTTGGGGGTTAATAGGGATTTTGCGGAAAATGAACCTAGTTTCGGAGGAAAAATTCTGATTATACGGAAAATGAACACAGTTTTGGGGGAAAAAAACGGTTTTAAGGAAAATGAACCCAGTTTTAGGGGAAAAAATTATTTTGGGGAAAATGAACGCAGTAATTGGGTAAAAAAACCCGAATTTTGGGGAAAATCAGCAGAGTTGGGGGGGGGGAAGACTTGTAGAGAAATGAACCCACTTTTGCTGTAAAAAAACCGACTTTGGGGAAAATCAACCCAGTTTGGGAGGAAAAAATCCGATTTTGGGGAAAATGAACACTGGAGGGGAAAAAAACCTGGTTTTGGGGAAAATGAACACTGGAGGGGAAAACTAGATTTGTGTGAAAATGCACCCAGTGTTTTGTGGAAAAAAAGGATTTTGGGGAAAATGAACAATGAACCCAGTTTAGGAAGAAAGAAGCTGATTATGGGGAAAATTAACCCAGTTTGGAGGGGATAACCCGTTTTTGATTAAAATGAACCCAGTTTTGAGGGAAAAACGAATTTTTTGGAAATAAAGACAGTAATTGGGGCTTCTCCAAAACAACCAGGTTTTGGAGAAAATGAACACAATTTGGTGGGGAAAACCCAATATTTAGGGAAATAAACCCAGTTTTGGTGGAAAAAAAACATATTTTGGGGAAAATGAACACAGTTTTGGGGGAAAAAATGATTTTAGGGAAAATGAACCCAGTAATGGAGAAAAAATCCTGATTTTGGGGAAAATGAACCCAGTGTGGAGTGGAAATTGAAGATTTTGGGGAAAATGAAATCAGATAGGAGGGGAAAACCTGATTTTTGTGAAAATGAACTGAGTTTTGGGGGGAAATAAGGATTTTATGTAAAATGAACCTATTTTCGGAGGAAAAAAGCTGATTATGTGGAAAATGAACCCAGTTTTGCGGAAAAACCTGTTTTCAAGGAAAATGAACCCAGTTTTGGGGAAAAAATTGATTTTGGGGAAAATGAACCCAGTGATCGGGAAAAAAACCCGGATTTTGGGGAAAATGAACACAGTTTGTTGGGGAAAACCTAATATGTGGGGAAATAAACCCAGTTTTGGTGGAAAAAACATATTTTGGGGAAAATGAACCCAGTTTTGGGGTAAAAAAATGATTTTTGGAAAAATTAACCCACTTTGTGAGAAAAACCCCTGATTTTGGAGAAAATGAACCCAGTAATGGGGAAAAATCCTGATTTTGGGGAAAATGAACCAAGTGCGGAGTGGAAATAGAAGGTTTTGAGGAAAATGAAATCAGTTTGGACGGGACAACCTGATTTGTGTGAAAATGTACCCAGTTTTGGGGCTTAATAGGGATTTTGCGGAAAATGAACCTAGTTTTGGAGGAAAAAAATTTGATTATGTGGAAAATGAACCCCTTTTGTGGGGAAAAATGATTTTGGGGGAAATGAACGCAGTAATTGGGTAAAAAACTCTAATTTGGTGGAAAATGGAACGAGTTTGGTAGGGAAAACCAAATTTGTAGGGAAGTGAACCCATTTTTGGTGGAAAAAAAACATATTTTGGGGAAAATGGACACAGTTTTGGGGGGAAAAAATGATTTTGGGAAAAATGAACCCAGTAATGGGGAAAAAAATGATTTTGGGGAAAATGAACCCAGTGTGGAATGGAAATAGAAGATTTTGGGGAAAATGAAATCAGATAGGAGGGGAAAACCTGATTTTTGTGAAAATGAACTGAGTTTTGGGGGGAAATAAGGATTTTATGTAAAATGAACCTATTTTCGGAGGAAAAAAGCTGATTATGTGGAAAATGAACCCAGTTTTGCGGAAAAACCTGTTTTCAAGGAAAATGAACCCAGTTTTGGGGGAAAAAATGATTTTGGGGAAAATGAACCCAGTGATTGGGTAAAAAACCCGGATTTTGGGGAAAATGAACACAGTTTGTTGGGGAAAACCTAATATGTGGGGAAATAAACCCAGTTTTGGTGGAAAAACATATTTTGGGGAAAATGAACCCAGTTTTGGGGGAAAAAATGATTTTGGGGAAAATGAACCCAGTGATTGGGTAAAAAACCCGGATTTGGGGGAAAATGAACACAGTTTGTTGGGGAAAACCTAATATGTGGGGAAATAAACCCAGTTTTGGTGGAAAAAACATATTTTGGGGAAAATGAACCCAGTTTTGGGGTAAAAAAATGATTTTTGGAAAAATTAACCCACTTTGTGAGAAAAACCCCTGATTTTGGAGAAAATGAACCCAGTAATGGGGAAAAATCCTGATTTTGGGGAAAATGAACCAAGTGCGGAGTGGAAATAGAAGGTTTTGAGGAAAATGAAATCAGTTTGGACGGGACAACCTGATTTGTGTGAAAATGTACCCAGTTTTGGGGGTTAATAGGGATTTTGCGGAAAATGAACCTAGTTTCGGAGGAAAAATTCTGATTATACGGAAAATGAACACAGTTTTGGGGGAAAAAAACGTTTTTAAGGAAAATGAACCCAGTTTTTGGGGAAAAAATTATTTTGGGGAAAATGAACGCAGTAATTGGGTAAAAAAAACCCGAATTTTGGGGGAAATCAGCAGAGTTGGGGGGGGGGAAGACTTGTAGAGAAATGAACCGACTTTTGCTGTAAAAAAACCGACTTTGGGGAAAATCAACCCAGTTTGGGAGGAAAAAATCCGATTTTGGGGAAAATGAACACTGGAGGGGAAAAAAACCTGGTTTTGGGGAAAACGAACACTGGAGGGGAAAACTAGATTTGTGTGAAAATGCACCCAGTGTTTTGTGGAAAAAAAAGGATTTTGGGGAAAATGAACCCAGTTTAGGAAGAAAGAAGCTGATTATGGGGAAAATTAACCCAGTTTGGAGGGGATAACCCGTTTTTGATTAAAATGAACCCAGTTTTGAGGGAAAAAAATTTTTTTGGGAAATAAAGCCAGTAATTGGGGCTTCTCCAAAACAACCAGGTTTTGGAGAAAATGAACACAATTTGGTGGGGAAAACCCAATATTTAGGGAAATAAACCCAGTTTTGGTGGAAAAAAAACATATTTTGGGGAAAATGAACACAGTTTTGGGGGAAAAAATGATTTTGGGGAAAATGAACCCAGTAATGGAGAAAAAATCCTGATTTTGGGGAAAATGAACCCAGTGTGGAGTGGAAATTGAAGATTTTGGGGAAAATGAAATCAGTTTGGAGGGGAAAACCTGATTTGTGTGAAAATGTACCCAGTTTTTGGGGGAGAAAAAGGATTTTGGGTAAAATGAACCCAGTGTGGAGTGGAAATAGAAGATTTTGGAGAAAATGAACACTGTTTGGGGGGGAACACCTGATTTTGGAGAAAAAGCATCCAGTTTTGGGGGGAAATAAGGATTTTGTGGAAAATGAATATAGTTTCGGAGGATAAAAACTATTTATGCAGAAAATGAACCCAGTTTTGGGTAAAAAACCCGTTTTTAAGGAAAATGAACCCAACTTTGGGGAAAAAAAATTATTTTTGGGAAAATGAACCCAGTAATTGGGTAAAAAACCCGAATTTTGGGGAAAATGAACCCCGTTTGGGAGGAAAAAAGCCCGATTATGGGAAAAATGAACCCAGTTTTGGGGAAAAAATTATTTTGAGGAAAATGAAATCAGTTTTGGGAAAAAAATTATTTTGGGGAAAATGAACCCAGTAATGGGGAAAAAAAAATGATTTTGGGGAAAATGAACCCAGTTTTGGGGGAAAACCCCGGATTTGGGGAAAATGAACCCAGTTTTGGGGGGAAAAATGATTTTGGGGAAAATGAACCCAGTAATGGAGAAAAAATCCTGATTTTGGGGAAAATGAACCCAGTGTGGAGTGGAAATAGAAGATTTTGGGGAAAATGAAATCAGTTTGGAGGGGAACACCTGATTTTGGAGAAAAAGCATCCAGTTTTGGGGGGAAATAAGGATTTTGTGGAAAATGAATATAGTTTCGGAGGATAAAAGCTATTTATGCAGAAAATGAACCCAGTTTTGGGTAAAAAACCCGTTTTTAAGGAAAATGAACCCAATTTTGGGAAAAAAAAATATTTTTTGGAAAATGAACCCAGTAATTGGGTGAAAAACCCGAATTTTGGGGAAAATGAACCCCGTTTGGGAGGAAAAAAACCCGATTATGGGAAAAATGAACCCAGTTTTGGGGAAAAAATTATTTTGGGGAAAATGAAATCAGTTTTGGGAAAAAAATTATTTTGGGGAAAATGAACCCAGTAATGGGGAAAAAAACCTGATTTTGGGGAAAATGAACCCAGTGTTTCAGAGGAAATAGAAGATTTTGGGGAAAAAAAATCAAAAATTCACCAAAAATTACACCAAAAATTTCACCAAAATCATTATTTCCCTCCCAAAACTGGATTCATTTCCCCCAAAATCAGATTTTTTCCTCCCAAACCGGGTTCATTTTCCCCAAAATCCTATTTTTCCCCCAAAACTGGGTGCATATTCACACAAATCAGGTTTTCCCCTCCTAAAACGGTTCATTTTCCACAAAAGCTTCTATTTCCACTCCACACTGGGTTCATTTTCCCCATAATCAGGGTTTATTCCCAATTACTGTGTTCACTTTCTCAAAAATCCTTTTACCCCCCCCCCCCCCTCAAAAATGGGTTCATTTATCTCAAAAACTAACCCCTTGATTTTAAAGAATCCTGGAATTTCCTTCCATGAATAGCTGCCAAAGAGAAAGCATTTTACCGGCAGGGTATTCCTCTCTCGAAGGCTTACAAATACAGGCAAAGTGAGGATCTGCTCCTGCTTTCTTGAGCAGCCTTCACAGTGTTTCCCCGGCTTTCACACCACATTCCGGCTGCAAACATTACGTTGGTCCGGAGACAGCGCCTTCTCTTGCCGGCTGGCTCTCTAAACTGAAACCGCTCAGAAAGCTGTCTCTGGCCGCGGTTTCACAGACATCTCGGCTGTCTGCTCCTTGCCGCTCTGAGGAGCAGTCATTTCAGATATCTAGCATCACATCACAGCGCATGCAGATGAGTCTAAAATCTTTCTCTCTTAGAAAGTTGCTATTTATGAAAATTGTTTTAGCATGACTTTTCATCTTCTAACAATGTAATTAAAGGGAAAATTATCAGATGATCTGCTCGTGCTTCAAGGACGAGGGATCCCTGTTTTCCAGTGTAGTCTCATCAGCCTCTGCAAACTCTTTCTACTGAAACAGCAGGCAGGGAATCCACAGCACATTCTCTGAACGGCACGGTTTTGTGTTTCTCCAAAGGAGAGCAGAAACTAACCCCTTGATTTTAAAGAATCACAGAACGTTCTTCCATGAATCGCTGCTAGAAGAGAAAGCATTTTAGCGGCAGGCTATTCCTCTCTCGAAGGCTGACAAATACAGGCAAAGAGTCGAGCTGCTTTTGCTTTCTTGCGCAGCCTTCACAGTGTAGCCCCGGCTTTCACAGTAGGCTTCAGCTGCAAACATTACGTTGTTCGGGAGACAGTGCCTTCTCTTACCGGCTAGCTCTCTAAACTGAAGCCGGTCGGAAAGCTGCCTCTCGCCGCGGTTCTACAGACATCCCGGCGGTCTGCTGCTTGCCTCCCTGACGAACAGTCTTTTCCGATTTCTAGCAGCATATTAAAGCGCGTCCACAGCAGTCTAAAATCTTGCCTCCTACCCACCCCCGAATTTTCTATTTTGGAAATGTTTTAGGATGACATCTAATCTCCTAACAATGTATTTAAAAGACAAATAATCGGATGATCTGTTCGTGTTCAAGGACGAGAGATGCCTTTTTTCCTGTCCATTCCCTTCAGCCTCTGCAAACTGTTTCTGCTGAAACTTGTTACAACAGCCGGCAGCGAATTCACACACATTCTCTGAACTGCACGGTTTTGTTTTTCCTCCAAGGGAGTGCAGAAACTAACCCTTTGAATTTAAAGAATCCTGGAATTTCCTTCCATGAATAGCTGCCAAAGAGAAAGCTTTTTATAGGCAGGGTATTCCTCTCTCGAAGGCTTACAAATACAGGCAAAGTGAGGATCTGCTCCTGCTTTCTTGAGCAGCCTTCACAGTGTTTCCCCGGCTTTCACACCACATTCCGGCTGCAAACATTACGTTGGTCCGGAGACAGCGCCTTCTCTTGCCGGCTGGCTCTCTAAACTGAAACCGCTCAGAAAGCTGTCTCTGGCCGCGGTTTCACAGACATCTCGGCTGTCTGCTCCTTGCCGCTCTGAGGAGCAGTCATTTCAGATATCTAGCATCACATCACAGCGCATGCAGATGAGTCTAAAATCTTTCTCTCTTAGAAAGTTGCTATTTATGAAAATTGTTTTAGCATGACTTTTCATCTTCTAACAATGTAATTAAAGGGAAAATTATCAGATGATCTGCTCGTGCTTCAAGGACGAGGGATCCCTGTTTTCCAGTGTAGTCTCATCAGCCTCTGCAAACTCTTTCTACTGAAACAGCAGGCAGGGAATCCACAGCACATTCTCTGAACGGCACGGTTTTGTGTTTCTCCAAAGGAGAGCAGAAACTAACCCCTTGATTTTAAAGAATCACAGAACGTTCTTCCATGAATCGCTGCTAGAAGAGAAAGCATTTTAGCGGCAGGCTATTCCTCTCTCGAAGGCTGACAAATACAGGCAAAGAGTCGAGCTGCTTTTGCTTTCTTGCGCAGCCTTCACAGTGTAGCCCCGGCTTTCACAGTAGGCTTCAGCTGCAAACATTACGTTGTTCGGGAGACAGTGCCTTCTCTTACCGGCTAGCTCTCTAAACTGAAGCCGGTCGGAAAGCTGCCTCTCGCCGCGGTTCTACAGACATCCCGGCGGTCTGCTGCTTGCCTCCCTGACGAACAGTCTTTTCCGATTTCTAGCAGCATATTAAAGCGCGTCCACAGCAGTCTAAAATCTTGCCTCCTACCCACCCCCCGAATTTTCTATTTTGGAAATGTTTTAGGATGACATCTAATCTCCTAACAATGTATTTAAAAGACAAATAATCGGATGATCTGTTCGTGTTCAAGGACGAGAGATGCCTTTTTTCCTGTCCATTCCCTTCAGCCTCTGCAAACTGTTTCTGCTGAAACTTGTTACAACAGCCGGCAGCGAATTCACACACATTCTCTGAACTGCACGGTTTTGTTTTTCCTCCAAGGGAGTGCAGAAACTAACCCTTTGAATTTAAAGAATCCTGGAATTTCCTTCCATGAATAGCTGCCAAAGAGAAAGCTTTTTATAGGCAGGGTATTCCTCTCTCGAAGGCTTACAAATACAGGCAAAGTGAGGATCTGCTCCTGCTTTCTTGAGCAGCCTTCACAGTGTTTCCCCGGCTTTCACACCACATTCCGGCTGCAAACATTACGTTGGTCCGGAGACAGCGCCTTCTCTTGCCGGCTGGCTCTCTAAACTGAAACCGCTCAGAAAGCTGTCTCTGGCCGCGGTTTCACAGACATCTCGGCTGTCTGCTCCTTGCCGCTCTGAGGAGCAGTCATTTCAGATATCTAGCATCACATCACAGCGCATGCAGATGAGTCTAAAATCTTTCTCTCTTAGAAAGTTGCTATTTATGAAAATTGTTTTAGCATGACTTTTCATCTTCTAACAATGTAATTAAAGGGAAAATTATCAGATGATCTGCTCGTGCTTCAAGGACGAGGGATCCCTGTTTTCCAGTGTAGTCTCATCAGCCTCTGCAAACTCTTTCTACTGAAACAGCAGGCAGGGAATCCACAGCACATTCTCTGAACGGCACGGTTTTGTGTTTCTCCAAAGGAGAGCAGAAACTAACCCCTTGATTTTAAAGAATCACAGAACGTTCTTCCATGAATCGCTGCTAGAAGAGAAAGCATTTTAGCGGCAGGCTATTCCTCTCTCGAAGGCTGACAAATACAGGCAAAGAGTCGAGCTGCTTTTGCTTTCTTGCGCAGCCTTCACAGTGTAGCCCCGGCTTTCACAGTAGGCTTCAGCTGCAAACATTACGTTGTTCGGGAGACAGTGCCTTCTCTTACCGGCTAGCTCTCTAAACTGAAGCCGGTCGGAAAGCTGCCTCTCGCCGCGGTTCTACAGACATCCCGGCGGTCTGCTGCTTGCCTCCCTGACGAACAGTCTTTTCCGATTTCTAGCAGCATATTAAAGCGCGTCCACAGCAGTCTAAAATCTTGCCTCCTACCCACCCCCGAATTTTCTATTTTGGAAATGTTTTAGCATGACATCTAATCTCCTAACAATGTATTTAAAAGACAAATAATCGGATGATCTGTTCGTGTTCAAGGACGAGAGATGCCTTTTTTCCTGTCCATTCCCTTCAGCCTCTGCAAACTGTTTCTGCTGAAACTTGTTACAACAGCCGGCAGCGAATTCACACACATTCTCTGAACTGCACGGTTTTGTTTTTCCTCCAAGGGAGTGCAGAAACTAACCCTTTGAATTTAAAGAATCCTGGAATTTCCTTCCATGAATAGCTGCCAAAGAGAAAGCTTTTTACCGGCAGGGTATTCCTCTCTCGAAGGCTTACAAATACAGGCAAAGAGAGGATCTGCTCCTACTTTCATGAGCAGCCTTCACAGTGTTTCCCCGGCGTTCACACCACATTCCGGCTGCAAACATTACGTTGGTCCGGAGACAGCGCCTTCTCTTACCGGCTAGCTCTCTAAACTGAAGCCGGTCGGAAAGCTGCCTCTGCCCGCGGTATTAAAGACATCCCGGCGGTCTTCTTCTTGCCTCCCTGACGAACAGTCATTTCAGATTTTGGGAGGAATTAACCCAGTTTGGGAGAAAAACAACTGATTATGGGGAAAATGAAGCCAGTTTGTGGGGAAAAAGCCGTTTTTGAATATAATAAACCCAGTTATGGGTAAAATGAAACAGTAATGGGGAAAAAACAGATTATGGGGAAAATGAACAGAGTTTGGGGGGGGGAAAACCCATTTTGTAGGGAAAGGAACACAGTTAAGGTGGAAAGAAACAGATTCTGTGGAAAATGAAATTGTAGGGAAATGAACCCAGTTATGCTGGAATAAAACATATTTTGTGGAAAATGAGGGGTTTTTTTCTGCCCCCGACTGGATTCATTTTCCCCAAAATCGGGTTTTTTTCCTCCCAAATTTGGTTCATTTTCCCCAAAATCCTTCTTTTCCCACAAAAACTGCGTGCATTTTCACACAAATCAGGTTTTCCCCTCCAAACTGATTACATTTTCCAAAAATCTTCTATTTCCACTCCACACTGGGTTTATTTTCCCCAAAATCATTTTTTTCCCAATTACTGGATTCATTTCCCCAAAATCGTTTTTTTTCTACCAAAACTGAGTTCATTTTCCCGAAATCGTTTCCCCCCCTCCCCCCCCCCCCCCCCCCCCCAAAAAACAAACTGGCTGCATTTTCACACAAATGAGATTTTCTCCTCCAAACTGATTTCATTTTCCCCCAAATCCGGGTTTATTTCCCAATTACTGGGTTCATTTCCCCAAAATAATTTTTTCCCAAAGCACTGTTCATTTTCCCCAAAATCGATTTTTTTCCACCAAAACAGAGACCATTTACCTACAAGTTGGGTTTTCCCCCCAAACTGTGTTCATTTTCCCCCAAATTAGGGTTTTTTACAAAATTTTACAAAATTACTGGGTTAATTTTCCCCAACATCACTTCGCCCCCCCCCCCCC
>JAUMJJ010000522.1:0-130759 GCA_033556795.1 Tapera naevia | reverse complement strand
CCCTGCACACTGCTTGGGTCACTGCACGCACCCTGGGGACCCTGCACACCCCTGGGGACCCCCACCCCTGGTGGCTCCTGGGGACCTTCTCCCCCCCAGCACCCAAGGCCTTTTCCCCCACGCTGCTCCCAAGCCCGGGGGGGGGGGTGTGGGGGGGGGGGGGGGGGCAGGTGTGTGCGCGCCGCAGCCAAGCCGCGCATGCGCAGTCTCGCAAAGGGGGTGGTTGTTCTCGGGGGGGCGATGCGGTCGCGGGGGGGGGCGGTTGCGCATGCGCAGATCACGTGGCGGACAGGGCGGTGGTGCCTGCGCGCATGCGCAGTGTGTAACGGAGTGGCGCCCGCGCATTTACTAACCCGGAAGCGACCGGGCGGCAGTGCCGGACTGCGCATGCGCAGTGCCGTAGGACTCGGGGGGGGGGTGTAAGGGGTTGTTTTAAGCGCTGGCGCATGAGGAGGTCACGTGGCGAGGCTGCGGGCGGCGCATGCGCAGAGCACGCGATGGGGGTTGTGGAGTGACGCATGCGCAGAGGATGCGGTGTGGGGCCCGGGGGGGGCAGCGCATGCGCAGAGCGGGTGACGAGCATTGGGGATGGGGGGGGTGGTGGCAGCAGTGACACAGTATCACAAGGTTGGAAAAGAGCTCTGAGATCATCCCGTCCAACCTATGACCCAACACCAGCACCCCACTCGTCATTTAAACCGTGGCACTAAGCGCCTCATCCAATCTTGAAGTGCATCCGTACCTGTCCGCTTACTAAACCATGTGCCCAAGAAACTCATCTACCCACCTCTGAGACCCCTCCAGGAACGATGACTCCATCCCCTCCCTGGGCAGCCCATTCCAATGGCCAATCACCCTTTCAGTGAAGAATTTGTTCCTAATATCAAGCCTAAACCTCCCCTGACAAGCTTGAGACCATGTCCTCTTGTTCTGTCCCTGGGCACCTGAGAGAAGAGACCAACCCCTGCCCCACTACAACCTCCTTTTAGGGAGTTGTAGAGAGCAATGAGGTCTCCCCTGAGCCTCCCCCAGGCTAAACACCAACACCAACCCATCATCTAACCCATGGCACTCAGTGCCTCATCCAGCCTCCCTTTAAACACCTCCAGGGTCGGTGACTCCACCCCCTCCCTGGGCAGCCCATTCCAATGACCAATCACCCTTTCAGTGAAGAACTTTTTCCTCACATCAAGCCTAAACTTTCCCTGACGAAGCTTAAGTCCATGCCCTCCAGTTCTGTCCCTGGTCACCTGAGAGAAGAGACCAACCCCTGCCCCACTACAACCTCCTTTTAGGAAGTTGTAGAGAGCAATGAGGTCTCCCCTGAGCCTCCTCTTCTCCAGACTAAACAGCCCCAGCTCCCTCAGTCTCTCCTCGTAGGGCTTGTGCTCCAGCCCCTTCCCCATCTTCGTTGCTCTCCTCTGGACACACTCCAGCATCTCAACATCCCTCTTAAACTGAGGGGCCCAGAACTGGACACAGCACTCAAGGTGCCCCCCTGAGTATAAGGGGACGATAACTCCTCTGGTCCTGCTGGCCACACCATTCCTGATGCAGGCCAGGATACCACTCACCCTCTTGGCCACCTGGGCACACTGCTGGCTCATGTTGAGCTTCCTGTCCACCACCACTCCCAGGTCCCTTTCTGCCTGACTCCTCTCCAGCCCCTCTCTCCCCAGTCTATAGCTCTGCAGGGGGTTGTAGTGTCCAAAGCGTAGAACCTGGCAGTTGGACTTGTTAAACTTCATCCCATTGGAACCAGCCCATCTCTCCATTCTGTCAAGGTCCCTCTGTAAGTCCCTCCTACCCTCCAGCAGATGGACACTTCCTCCCAGCTTGGTTTCGTCTGCCAACTTGCTAATGATGGACTCAATCCCCTCGTCCAGATCATCAACAAAGATGTCAAACAGGACCGGGCCCAACATCGACTCCCTGGGGGACACTGAGCTGCGGAAACAAACTCTGTAACTTGCCTAACTTACAGAATAGGTCTGTTTTTATTTCACTAGTGGGCAACAGGGTGAATTATTCCATAAGCCCTATGTGCCAAGACAAAGAACCTGCGTGGTAATAATATATAATTATACTACAATAATATATAATAATGAGATTACCCAATTATACCTATACATATGCATAACTTTTCCCCGCTTCGTATTAAAATGAGTCCAAGAGATCATTTCCATTGTCTCCTCCCAGATCTGGTGGTGGTCTTTAGAGGGTGTTTGGGGATGAATCGAGCTGTCATCCTCAGGGCGAACTTCGCACCTTACTCCCTTGCGTGTTCTCAGAGAGCTCCTTGGTCATTAGTCAAGTCTCTAATTGGCTTCTGCTGAGCCTGCAGTGCTCCCCCTTTGTTCTTGTACAACTTATCAAACAGAATGTCCGAAGTCCAGGTGGGTTATCAGCAAGACTGAGTTACACACAAAAGGGGGAAGACACAGTGTTTTCTACATGTAAAGTTTGTTTAGCTTACAAAGCTCCTTAAGAGAATTCTTAAAGCTTTAAAGAGATCCCCTATAAATCCCTCACTCATTTCTTATTTTGGTCATTTTAAGCTTTCTATATTCTGATGTGTAAGTAGATAATTAACCTTATAATGCTTTTTATTAAAATCTTCTCTCCTGTATCAATGTGGTTGTCAGCAAAACTGAGTTACACACAAAAGGGGGAAGATACAGTATTTTCCTAAACCTAAAGTTTCTTTAGCTTACAAGTTCCTTAGAGTTAAGAGAAGTCTTAAAGCTTTAAAGAGACCCCCTACAAATCCCTCCCTTATTTCTTATTTTGGTCATTTTAAGCTTTCTATATTCTGATGTGTAAGTAGACAATTAACCTCATAATGCTACTTTTTATTAAAATCTTCCCTTCTTTATCAATGTGGTTATCAGCAAAACTGAGTTACACAGAAAAAGAAGGAAGACACATTTTTTCTAAATCTGAAGTTTGTTTAGCTTACAAAGTTTCTTAAAGTTAAGAGAAGCCTTAAAGCTTTAAAGAGATCCCCTACAAATTCCTCATTTCTTATTTTGGTCATTTTAAGCTTTCTATATTCTGATGTGTAAGTAGACAATTAACCTTATAATGCTTTTTATTAAAATCTTCCCTCCTGTATCAGTGTGGGTTATCAGCAAAACTGAGTTACACACAAAAGGGGGAAGATACAGTATTTTCCTAAATCTAAAGTTTCTTTAGCTTACAAAGTTTCTTAAAGTTAAGAGAAGCCTTGAAGCTTTAAAGAGATCCCCTACAAATTCCTCATTTCTTATTTTGGTCATTTTAAGCTTTCTATATTCTGATGTGTAAGTAGACAATTAACCTTATAATGCTTTTTATTAAAATCTTCCCTCCTGTATCAGTGTGGTTATCAGCAAAACTGAGTTACACACAAAAGGGGGAAGATACAGCATTTTCCTAAATCTAAAGTTTCTTTAGCTTACAAAGTTCCTTCAAGTTAAGAGAAGCCTTAAAGCTTTAAAGAGACCCCCTACAAATCCCTCCCTTATTTCTTATTTTGGTCATTTTAAGCTTTCTATATTCTGATGTGTAAGTAGACAATTAACCTCATAATGCTACTTTTTATTAAAATCTTCCCTTCTTTATCAATGTGCTTATCAGCAAAACTGAGTTACACGGAAAAAGAAGGAAGACACATTTTTTCTAAATCTGAAGTTTGTTTAACTTACAAAGTTTCTTAAAGTTAAGAGAAGTCTTAAAGCTTTAAAGAGATCCCCTACAAATTCCTCATTTCTTATTTTGGTCATTTTAAGCTTTCTATATTCTAATGTGTAAGTAGACAATTAACCTTATAATGCTTTTTATTAAAATCTTCCCTCCTGTATCAGTGTGGTTATCAGCAAAACTGAGTTACACACAAAAGGGGGAAGATAGAGTATTTTCCTAAATCTAAAGTTTCTTTAGCTTACAAAGTTCCTTCAAGTTAAGAGAAGCCTTAAAGCTTTAAAGAGACCCCCCTACAAATCCCTCCCTTATTTCTTATTTTGGTCATTTTAAGCTTTCTATATTCTGATGTGTAAGTAGACAATTAACCTTATAATGCTTTTTATTAAAATCTTCCCTCCTGTATCAGTGTGGTTATCAGCAAAACTGAGTTACACACAAAAGGGGGAAGATACAGTATTTTCCTAAATCTAAAGTTTCTTTAGCTTACAAAGTTTCTTAAAGTTAAGAGAAGCCTTGAAGCTTTAAAGAGATCCCCTACAAATTCCTCATTTCTTATTTTGGTCATTTTAAGCTTTCTATATTCTAATGTGTAAGTAGACAATTAACCTTATAATGCTTTTTATTAAAATCTTCCCTCCTGTATCAGTGTGGTTATCAGCAAAACTGAGTTACACACAAAAGGGGGAAGATACAGCATTTTCCTAAATCTAAAGTTTCTTTAGCTTACAAAGTTCCTTCAAGTTAAGAGAAGCCTTAAAGCTTTAAAGAGACCCCCCTACAAATCCCTCCCTTATTTCTTATTTTGGTCATTTTAAGCTTTCTATATTCTGATGTGTAAGTAGACAATTAACCTCATAATGCTACTTTTTTATTAAAATCTTCCCTTCTTTATCAATGTGCTTATCAGCAAAACTGAGTTACACGGAAAAAGAAGGAAGACACATTTTTTCTAAATCTGAAGTTTGTTTAACTTACAAAGTTTCTTAAAGTTAAGAGAAGTCTTAAAGCTTTAAAGAGATCCCCTACAAATTCCTCATTTCTTATTTTGGTCATTTTAAGCTTTCTATATTCTAATGTGTAAGTAGACAATTAACCTTATAATGCTTTTTATTAAAATCTTCCCTCCTGTATCAGTGTGGTTATCAGCAAAACTGAGTTACACACAAAAGGGGGAAGATAGAGTATTTTCCTAAATCTAAAGTTTCTTTAGCTTACAAAGTTCCTTCAAGTTAAGAGAAGCCTTAAAGCTTTAAAGAGACCCCCTACAAATCCCTCACTCATTTCTTATTTTGGTCATTTTAAGCTTTCTATATCCTATTGTGTAAGTAGACAATTAACCTCATAATGCTACTTTTTATTAAAATCTTCCCTTCTTTATCAATGTGGTTATCAGCAAAACTGAGTTACACAGAAAAAGAAGGAAGACACATTTTTTCTAAATCTGAAGTTTGTTTAGCTTACAAAGTTTCTTAAAGTTAAGAGAAGCCTTAAAGCTTTAAAGAGATCCCCTACAAATTCCTCATTTCTTATTTTGGTCATTTTAAGCTTTCTATATTCTAATGTGTAAGTAGACAATTAACCTTATAATGCTTTTTTATTAAAATCTTCCCTCCTGTATCAGTGTGGTTATCAGCAAAACTGAGTTACACACAAAAGGGGGAAGATACAGCATTTTCCTAAATCTAAAGTTTCTTTAGCTTACAAAGTTCCTTCAAGTTAAGAGAAGCCTTAAAACTTTAAAGAGACCCCCTACAAATCCCTCACTCATTTCTTATTTCGGTCATTTTAAGCTTTCTATATTCTGATGTGTAAGTAGACAATTAACCTCATAATGCTACTTTTTATTAAAATCTTCCCTTCTTTATCAATGTGGTTATCAGCAAAACTGAGTTACACGGAAAAAGAAGGAAGACACATTTTTTCTAAATCTGAAGTTTGTTTAGCTTACAAAGTTTTTTAAAGTTAAGAGAAGCCTTAAAGCTTTAAAGAGACCCCCTACAAATTCCTCATTTCTTATTTTGGTAATTTTAAGCTTTCTATATTCTAATGTGTAAGTAGACAATTAACCTTATAATGCTTTTTATTAAAATCTTCCCTCCTGTATCAGTGTGGTTATCAGCAAAACTGAGTTACACACAAAAGGGGGAAGATACAGCATTTTCCTAAATCTAAAAGTTTCTTTAGCTTACAAAGTTCCTTCAAGTTAAGAGAAGCCTTAAAGCTTTAAAGAGACCCCCCTACAAATTCCTCATTTCTTATTTTGGTCATTTTAAGCTTTCTATATTCTAATGTGTAAGTAGATAATTAACCTTATAATGCTTTTTATTAAAATCTTCTCTCCTGTATCAATGTGGTTGTCAGCAAAACTGAGTTACACACAAAAGGGGGAAGATACAGTATTTTCCTAAACCTAAAGTTT
Organism: Tapera naevia; assembly: GCA_033556795.1. Lineage (NCBI taxonomy): Eukaryota > Metazoa > Chordata > Aves > Cuculiformes > Neomorphidae > Tapera > Tapera naevia. Next base: position 124,656 of record JAUMJJ010000522.1, on the reverse strand, counting down.
GTTTAGCTTACAAGTTCCTTAGAGTTAAGAGAAGTCTTAAAGCTTTAAAGAGACCCCCTACAAATCCCTCCCTTATTTCTTATTTCGGTCATTTTAAGCTTTCTATATTCTGATGTGTAAGTAGACAGTTAACCTCATAATGCTACTTTTTATTAAAATCTTCCCTTCTTTATCAATGTGGTTATCAGCAAAACTGAGTTACACGGAAAAAGAAGACACATTTTTTTCTAAATCTGAAGTTTGTTTAGTTTACAAAGTTTCTTAAAGTTAAGAGAAGTCTTAAAGCTTTAAAGAGACCCCCTACAAATCCCTCCCTTATTTCTTATTTCGGTCATTTTAAGCTTTCTATATTCTGATGTGTAAGTAGACAATTAACCTCATAATGCTACTTTGTATATAGCGCAGGGGGCGGGGCTTGCGGCGCATGCGCAGAGCGAGGCGTGCGCAGGGGCGGGGCTTGCGGCGCATGCGCGGGGCGAGACGGGGCGGAACGCCGGTCTCCGAGGCTGGCCACAGGGGGCGGGGCTGGATGCGCATGCGCGATGCGAGGCGGGGCGCCATTCCCCGGGATGGCAGCGGGGGGCGTGGCTTGTAGCGCATGCGCAGTGCGAGGCAGGACGGACCGCCTGTCCCCTAGGATGGCGGGGGGGCGGGCGTGGCTTGCAGCGCATGCGCAGTGCGAAGGTGCGCGGAGCGCCGTTGCCCCAGCGTGGCCTGGGGGGGTGGGGCTTGCGGCGCATGCGCAGTACGAGACATAAGCGGGGTGCAGTTGCCCAATATGGCCACAGGGGGCGGGGCTATGGGCGCATGCGCGGTGCGAGGCGGGGGCGTGGCGCCGTTCCCAAGATGGCCGCGGGGGCGTGGCTGGCGGCGCATGCGCGGTGCGAGGCGGCGGCGCTCGGCGAGGACGGTGATGGCGGCGGCGGTGGCGGCGGGCGGCGGAGGGGCCGCGGGCGGCGCCGGGGGGGCGGCGCTGTCCCTGGCGAGGCGCAAGGACGGCGGCCCCAGCGGGAAGTTCTGGGAGAGCCCGGAGACCGTGTCCCAGCTGGATTCGGTGCGAGTGTGGCTGGGAAAGCACTACAAGAAGGTGAGGAGCGGCGGCACCGGACAAAGGCACCGGGGGGAGCGGCGGCGGGGGGGCGCTTCCCGAGGGGGTGGGAGGGCACGGGGGGAGGAGCGGGGAGCGGGGCCGTCTGCAGAGACCGAGGGAAGCGGGAAACCGGACCGGGAGGAACCGGAGCGGCTCGAGAGGAGAGGGACCGGGGAGGGGGGAACGGGACCGGGAGGGGGGAACCGGGATGGGAGGGGGGAACCGGAGCGGCTCGAGAAGAGAGGGACCGGGGAGGGGGGAACGGGACCGGGAGGAGCCGAGGGGATGCGAGGTGGGAGGGGGGAACGGGACCGGGGGCAGCCGAGGGGATGCGGGACCGGGAGAGGGGATGCGGGGTGGGAGGGGGGAACGGGACCGGGAGGGGGGAACGGGACCGGGAGGAGCCGAAGGGATTCGGGATGGGAGGGGGGAACGGGACCGGGAGGAGCCGAGGGGATGCGGGACCGGGAGGGGGGAACGGGACCGGGAGGAGCCGAGGGGATGCGGGGTGGGAGGGGGGAACGGGACCGGGAGGGGGGAACGGGACCGGGAGGAGCCGAGGGGATGCGGGGTGGGAGGGGGGAACGGGACCGGGAGGGGGGAACCGGGATGGAAGGGGGGAACCGGAGCGGCTCGAGAAGAGAGGGACCGGGGAGGGGTGAACGGGACCGGGAGGAGCCGAGGGGATGCGGGGTGGGAGGGGGGAATGGGACCGGGAGGAGCCGAAGGGATGCGGGACCGGGAGGGGGGAACGGGACCGGGAGGGGGGAACGGGACCGGGAGGAGCCGAAGGGATGCGGGATGGGAGGGGGGAACGGGACCGGGAGGAGCCGAAGGGATGCGGGGTGGGAGGGGGGAACGGGACCGGGAGGAGCCGAGGGGATGCGGGATGGGAGGGGGGAACGGGACCGGGAGGAGCCGAGGGGATGCGGGATGGGAGGGGGGAACGGGACCGGGAGGAGCCGAAGGGATGCGGGATGGGAGGGGGGAACGGGACCGGGAGGAGCCGAAGGGATGCGGGATGGGAGGGGGGAACGGGACCCGGAGGAGCCGAAGGGATGCGGGGTGGGAGGGGGGAACGGGACCGGGAGGAGCCGAAGGGATGCGGGATGGGAGGGGGGAACGGGACCGGGAGGAGCCGAAGGGATGCGGGATGGGAGGGGGGAACGGGACCGGGAGGAGCCGAGGGGTTGCGGGGTGGGAGGGGGGAACGGGACCGGGAGAAGCCGAGGGGATGCGGGGTGGGAGGGGGGAACGGGACCGGGAGGAGCCGAGGGGTTGCGGGGTGGGAGGGGGGAACGGGACCGGGAGGAGCCGAGGGGTTGCGGGGTGGGAGGGGGGAACGGGACCGGGGGGAGCCGAGGGGATGCGGGACCGGGAGAGGGGATGCGGGGTGGGAGGGGGGAACGGGACCGGGGGGAGCCGAGGGGATGCGGGACCGGGAGAGGGGATGCGGGGTGGGAGGGGGGAACGGGACCGGGAGGAGCCGAGGGGAATCGAAGGAGGAAGCCCGGGGTGTGTGTGGGAAACCGTGAGGAACCGGAGCGACTCCGGGATGAGCATCCAGTGTGGGGGGGGGGGAGGAACGGGGGTGAGGGAACCGAGTGGAACCGGGTCGGGGGAACCGGAGCAACTTGGGGATGGGGGAAATGGGGGAAAAGTGGAGCGAACTGGGGATGGGAGAACTGGACTGGGAGGAACTGGGGGGAGGAGCACGGGGAGGGGGAAACCGGGGTGAACTGGAACGACCGGGGGATGGAGAAAGTGGGGGGAAACCAGAACGATCCGGGGAGAGGGAAACCGGAGTGGGATGGGGGAAACGGAGCGGAACCGGAGCAACGTGGGTTTGGGGGGAAACCAGAGCAAGCCGGGTTTGGGGGAGCCTGGCTGGGAGGGAAACTGGAGTGACCTGGTTTGGGTGGGAAACTGGGGTGACCTGGGTTTGGAGGGGGGAATCCGGAGCGACTCAGGATATGGGGAGGGGGCAATCCGGAGCGACTCAGGTTATGGGGAGGGGGCAATCTGGAGTGACTCAGGTTATGGGGAGGGGGCAATCTGGAGTGACTCAGGTTATGGGGAGGGGGCAATCCGGAGTGACTCAGGTTATGGGGAGGGGGCAATCCGGAGTGACTCAGGTTATGGGGAGGGGGCAATCCGGAGTGACCCAGGTTATGGGGAGGGGGCAATCCGGAGTGACCCAGGTTATGGGGAGGGGGCAATCTGGAGTGACTCAGGTTATGGGGAGGGGGCAATCTGGAGTGACTCAGGTTATGGGGAGGGGGCAATCCGGAGTGACCCAGGTTATGGAGAGGGGGCAATCTGGAGTGACCCAGGTTATGGGGAGGGGGCAATCTGGAGTGACCCAGGTTATGGGGAGGGGGCAATCCGGAGTGACCGAGGTTATGGGGAGGGGGGGATCCGGAGCGACCCAGGGTTTGAAGGGAGAAAAGGAGCAACTTGGAGGGAAAGGGGAGTGACTCAAGTTTGGGGGCAACCTGGCCCAAGAGGAGCTGGGGGAAGCAGGAAGCAGAGAAGAGGGGGGTGAGCTGTGGGGACCCAGTGGAGCTCTGGGACTGGTTAGGGCTGCGCTCCCTCCAGAGCCGCCCCGCTGGGACGAGGCGCAGCCATAACTTTCCTGTGTGGACAAGTCCTGGCTCCACTTGCCAGAGTTGATCCAGGTTTGTTCGTGCTTCGCCTCAGCCGCGCCCCTGGAGCGTTGGGTGTTCCACAGAGGGGGCCAAAAGCCATTTGTGGTGTGCAGAGCCGTGGTTCGCTGAATGCAGAGCGTGCGGAAGCTCCGTGCGCGTGCCCTGGTGGTGGTGGTGGTGGTGTCCCCCCCTTTCTCTTGTCCTGGTTCTCCTCCCTGTGCTGCCTGGTGTTGGCTTCTTCCCTTTCTCCTCAAGTGGTTTTGCCATGTGGTGATTTTATGACTTTGTTCTGGTATCGAAGCTGTGAGAAACCATGGAATGGGTTGTGTTGGAAGGGACCTCAATGCCCATCCAGTTCCAACCCCCTGCCACGGGCAGGGACACCTCCCACTGGATCAGGGGCTCCAAGCCCCATCCAACCTGGCCTTGGACACCTCCAGGGATGGGGCAGCCCCCACTGCTTTGGGCAACCTGGGCCAGGGCCTCCCCACCCTCATCCTGAAGAATTCCTTCCCAATGTCCAATCTCCATCTCTCCTTCCGATTTAAAGCCGTTCCCCCTCGTCCTGTCACTCCAGGCCCTTGGAAAAGCCCCTCCCCAGCTTTCCTGGAGCTCTTTCATCACTGGAAGCTGCTCTGAGGTCTTTCTGGAGCCTTCTCTTCTCCAGGCTGACCAACCCCAACTTTCTCAGCCTGTCTTTGTGTGGGAGATGCTCCAACCCCTGGATCACCTGTGTGGTCTCCTCTGGACTTGCCCCAAGTGTTCCATCTCCTTCCTCTGCTGAGGACTCCAAAACTGAACACAGGGCTCCAGGTGGGGTCTCACGAGAGACCTGAAATCACCTGAGATGAACTTCCCAGCAGGCAAATCTTGAGCAGCTTTGCAGCAATCCCAGGCTGAGCATTAGCTGGGGCAGAGCCCTGTCACCTGGAGAGCCTGGACACCTGAAGGTGCCCTGGGGTTGTTCCACCTGGGGTTTGCAGCTCCTGTCCCTCCATTCCTCATGAGGCCCAGTGTTCACAACCCCAGACAGCTTTGCCGGTCGCTCTCCGGTGCCGTTGGTTTGGTTATTGTTGTGGCAGCTCTCCCAAAGGGGCATCTGAGCCAACTGGGGGTGACAACCAGAGCATGGTGTGTTCTTTCCAGTCTTTCCACTTGGCTTCCTCCAGCGCGGCCGCGATGGGGCAGAGGGAGGAGTTTGAGCTATTTATGTTGCTAAGGAAATTGTAACATAAAACGGTATCTTTAGATTTCTTTTGTTGTGACTCTGCTTCTCTGCTCTTTCTGGAGTCCTGGGGCTGGGCGTTGGGTGGGAGTGTGGATCTGCTGGAGGGCAGGGAGGCTCCTGGAGAACCTGGATCCATGGGCTGAGAGCAACAGGATGGGGTTCCACCAGGCTGAGGGCCACGTCCTGCCCTTGGGCCACACCAAGGCCAGGCAGCTCCAGGCTTGGGGAAGAGGGGCTGGAAAGGTCCCTGCAGGAGAAGGCCCTGGGGGTGTTGGGTACCAGGGGCTGAAGAGGAGGCAGCAGTGGCCCAGGGGGCCAAGAAGGCCCCCAGCACCCTGGGATCAGCCCTGGGGTGGCAGCAGGAGCAGGGCAGGGATCGTCCCCCTGCACTGGGCACTGGGGAGGCCACCCCTGGAATGCTGGGCTCAGGGTTGGGCCCCTCCCTCCAGGAAGGCCCTGGAGGGGCTGGAGCGCGTGCGGAGAAGGGAGCGGAGCTGGGGAAGGGTCTGGAGAACAGGGGCTGTGGGAGAGGCTGAGGGCCCTGGGGCTGGTGAGGCTGGAGAAGAGGAGGCTGAGGGGAGACCTCCTGGCTCTCTGCAGCTCCTGGAGAGGAGGTTGTGGGGAGGTGGGTGCTGGGCTCTGCTGCCAAGGGCCAGGAGATGGGACCAGAGGGAATGGCCTCAAAGTGCCCCAGGGCAGGGTCAGGTTGGACATCAGGAGAAGTTTCCTCATGGAAAGGGTTGGGAGGCCCTGGCAGAGGCTCCCAGGGAGGTGGTGGAGTCCCCATCCCTGGAGGGGTTCAAAACTGTGGAGATGTAGTGCTCGGGGATGTGATTCAGTGGTGGAGGTGGCACTGTTGGGTTTACAGTTGGACTTGATGGTTTTAAAGGTCTTTTCCAACTGAAATGACTCTGATTCTGTGAATTCAAGATGTGCCATCAAACAACAGCTGGAGGACACTGAAAGGTCTGGGTCCCACCAAATCCTGTCTCTAAAAGGGCATTAAAAAGCAAAACTGTTTCCTGCTCATATAAGCACATTTTTCTGATAAATTTCCTCATTATTTAAGCTTTTTTTTAAAGGAAGTTATTCTAACAATGACCTGAGAGGTGCTCAGGGATCTGGTTTAGCAGTGGACAGGTGCCGTTGGTCTTGATGGTCTCAAAGGTCTTTTCCAACCAAGTGATTCTGTGATTTCTATGATTCAGTAATCTCTAAGAGTTTTAATATTGTTTGGGAAACTCACAGTGGGCACAGAAGTCTCGTTGATGGGCAGATGGTTTGACCAACCACTGGTCTGAGATCTTTTGGTGGAAGGACCTGTTGGGCAGCGCTGTTGGGTTTTGCTGTGAGAGGATTTGCTGCTCTCCTGGCACAAACCTGCACCCCTTTTCTCTCAGCTGGTAATTGGACAAGTCCTTTCCAGGAGGTGCAAGAAGGTGGTTTGTGTTGGGGTGTCTCTGGTGCCTTGTGAAGTTGGAATGGACCTGAGGAACTGTTAGTGACACCAAAATTGTTTGTTCCAAGCTTTGTCCTGCTGCCTCTTTTTGTATGTGATGCATGGAGGTGATTTTTCATAGAGTTATCAAGGTTGGAGAAGACCTCTAAGCTCATCCAGTCCAACCATCAGCCCAACCCCGCTGTGCCTGCTAAATCATGTCCCAAAATGCCATGGCCACGTGTTTTTTGAACCCCTCCAGGGATGGAGACTCCAGCATTTGTGCTAATTCTCTGCTGTGAGAGTGGTGGGAGCTCACCCAGTGGGAGCTCACCCAGTGGGAGCTCACCCAGTGGGAGCTCACCCAGTGGGAGCTCACCCAGTGGGAGCTCACCCAGTGGGAGCTCCCCCACAGCTTCCCTGGCCTCAGGGCTGCATTGCAGGTGTTTGTTCCTGTTTTTCCTGTGGGTTGGGAATGGATTTGAGCTGTGGTTTTCCAGACCTGGGGGGCCTGGCAGCACCTGGGTGAGGTTGCTCAGGTGACATCAAGGTGCAGCAGTAACCTGGGCAATTCAGGTTTTGCTGGGTTCATGCTGAGGGATCCCTACTGTTATGTGATGTTTTGGTAGTTCCAAAGCAACATTAAGCAACAAATTGCTCTTATTGGAATCATCATAGACTCCTTAAGGTTGGAAAAGATCTGTAAGATCATCCAGCCCCAACCATCAGCCCAGCCACACTGTGCCTGCTAAATTGTGTCCCCAGGTGCCACATCAAACCCTTCCAGGGATGGAGACTCCACCTCTGCCCTGGGCAACCTCTGCCAGGGCTTCAGAACTCTTTCAGTGAACAGATTTTTCTTAATATCCAATCTAAACCTCCCCTGGCCACAGCTCGAGACCATTTCTTTACATAAAGATGACTTGTTGGAAAGCACTGTTATTTCTTGGGTTTAAAGTCCTTCCTGAGATAGTTTGGGTGGGATTTTTGCATAGGTATGAGAGGAATGCAGCTGCCCTCAGTCAGTAAGAACTGGTCTTGATGTGCTGACCGTGTCTGGTTCCATGTGTTGCCCTTCAGGAGCTGTGAAGGCCGTGCTCTGGGAACTTGACTTTTGGGGACAGGGAGGAGAGGGTTTGGGATTTTAAAGGACAAGCAGAGAACACTTTGAGAACACTTAGAGACTGAGTCAGAGGAGGAGATGTCGTGGGCTGTCCGTGTGGAGTGTGAGGAGGTGTCACTTCACAGAATCACAGAACCCCTGGGTTGGAAGAACCCACAGGGACCATCGACCCAACTCCTGGCCCTGCACAGGACAACCCCAGCATTCACCCTGTGGGGCTGAGGGCCTTGGCCAAAGGCTTCTGGAAGATTCTCAGGCTGGGACTGCTTCCCTGGGGAGCTGTTCCAGGGCTCCACCACCCTCTGGGTGTGAAGAACCTTCTCCTGGTGTCCAACCCAACCCTGCCCTGGCCCATCTTCCTGCCCTTCCCTGGGCTCCTGGCCTTGGTCACCAGAGAGAAGAGCTCAGCACCTCCTCCTGCCCTGGGGAGGATCCTGGAGACCACCAGGAGGTCCCCCCTCAGCCTCCTCTTCTCCAGCTGAACAGCCCCAGGGCCTTCAGCCTCTCCTCAGATGATTCCTCCTCCAGACCCTTCCCCAGCTTTGGGGCCTCCTCTGGACACTCTCCAGGGCTTTGATGTCCTTTGGATCCCGTGGTGCCCAAACTGAACCCAATCCTCGAGGTGGAATAATTCTGGGTCTTTGGGTATTTTGGACCCCCCTGCACTGGTGTCAAGTGTGGAATAATGGGTTTTCTTTCCATGTTATTGGAGGATGAGGTGCTGAATGGATCCCTTTGTGTCCTTCTCCTAATGAGCTTCAGCCCCGCAGGGAGGAGTGAGGGCTTCTCAGCAGCTGTTGGGCCGTGGCAGTTGGTGTGGCCAGAGGTGTCCCTCTGGAGCCCCCCTGCCTGCTCACCACCCACTGGGAGCTGCATCCCCAGGGCTTGTGATTATCTTCAGCTGGCTCTGCCTTCTTGTGCTGCTGCTGCAAACCTTCCTGAGCACGTTGTGTCCAGGGCTGGAATCAGCAGAAGGAGATGGAGCTGTTGGAGCAGGGCCAGAGGAGGCCACGGAGATGCTGGGAGGGCTGGAGAACCTCTGGGGTGAGACCAGGCTGGGAGAGGTGGGGTTGGTCAGCCTGGAGAAGGCTCTGGGGAGAGCTTAGAGCAGCTTCCAGTGCTGAAAGGGGCTCCAGGAAAGCTGGGGAGGGGCTTTTTCCAAGGGTCTGGAGTGACAGGACGAGGGGGAACGGCTTTAAATTGGAAGGAGGAGATGGAGATTGGACATTGGGAAGGAATTCTTGAGGATGAGTGTGGGGAGGCCCTGGCCCAGGTTGCCCAGAGCAGTGGTGGCTGCCCCATCCCTGGAGGTGTCCAAGGCCAGGTTGGATGGGGCTTGGAGCCCCAGTGTGGAGGTGTCTGGGATTGGAACTGGGTGGGCTTTGAGGTCCTAAGTGCTCCAAGAACCTGCATCTCACCCCTGTTGGGTGCTGTAAAGGATCATGGAAAAGCCAACATCTTCACAGTGGCTTTTGCTGTGTGGATGGTGCTTGGGAAGGCTGGGTTTGCCCTCTGTTTCACACCAACACTTTAAACCTCTGCGGGTTCTGTCTCTTGGGTGTTTTTTAAGGAGCTTTTGAGGGGTTTGATTTGAGGGAAGAGCAAGAGCCTTGTGGTTGCTGATGCTCCCCAGAGCAGTGGCCCTCAGCTGGCTGTAGTAATTCATTCTCTACATGAACAGATGGTGGTGGTTCTGTTCTCTGCTGTCCTCTGGCGTGGGGAGGTTACATCCAGGAAGGGAATATTGCAGTATTAGGAGTAATAAAGACTCAAAAGCCAGGGGACGTCTTTCGTATTCCGTGCTGTGTTTCCCCTTAATTAAAGGTGCACTTAATTAAAGGTGTGACTTCAGGAGATGGTTGCAAAGGTTGGGAAAACATTTCAAGTGTTCTTGTCTGGGTCTGTTTTCTGTCTGTGGTGCCAAATGGGTGCTTTTTGGGCTCACATGTAGCAGGTGATCCCAGGAGAGGCTCAAGAAGTTGCTGTAGGAAGCTTTGTGTGAATTACTCCGTTCCCTTCTCGGGAGCCACAAATCAGGTTGGAGCAGTGAATGTCCATCTGTAAAACACTGGTGGCTGTGACCAAGGATGATCCATGGCTTTGTGCTGTAGTTTAAAATTAAGACTTGAAAACCCTTGGTGCTTGGTGCTCCTCCTGTGTACTCACCCTGCTTTTCCACCCCTGAGGTGGTCCTTTCATCTTAAACCAGTGCTCTGCGACTGGGAATTCAATAAACCACGGTCTCCACGGTGCTCTTTCCCAACTGAGTGTGTGTTTCTGTCTTTCAGTACGTTCAGGCAGATGCTCCCACCAATAAAACACTGGCTGGGCTGGTGGTGCAGCTGCTGCAGTTCCAGGAAGATGCCTTTGGAAAACACGTCACCAATCCTGCCTTCACAAAGCTTCCTGTGAGTATGGGGGTGAATCCAGCAGCATATTTTGGTCTTCGTGGGGTCTTGGTGCCACTGGTTGCTTCCAGGTGGTTGGGAGGTGCATCTTGGAAGGGGTGAGATATCTTGCTCCTCCTCAGAAGCAGATTTTCTGTGAAATACATCTTATTTTCAATACTTTCGGAAGTGTTTTGCTGAATGGAACCATGGAATGGGTTGGGTTGGAAGGGACCTCAAAGCCCACCCAGTTCCACCCCAGGGACACCTCCCACTGGATCAGGGGGCTCCAAGCCCCATCCACCCTGGCCTTGGACACCTCCAGGGATGGGGCAGCCACAGCTTCCCAGGACCAGGGCCTCCCCACCCTCATCGTGAAGAATTTCTTCCAACCTAAACCATTCTGTGCTTCTATGAAATACTGAGTTGGAAATGTTTCTGCCTGGTTACAGAATCATACACTGAAGTTCTAGAAAACATTGAAAATCCTCGTGTCTTCTCTGGCCACCACTTACAGAACGTTGCTTTCTATTGTTTTCTGGTGGTTTTTCCCTCAGACGTTTTCCTCACCTGACTTGGTTTGTGAAGAGAGGGAATTTGTGCACTTTTTCTCCAGAAGAGGGGGTTTCAGACTTGCTTATTGGGTGAATCTCTTACTTGCTTATTGGGTGCACAGGAATGCACAAGGAAGGAGAACGAGATCATTGAGTTGTTTGGGTGGAAAACACTTTTGAGATAGAGTCCAGCCGTCCCTGACCCAGCTCCCTGAGCTCCTCATCTGCCCAGGCTTTGGGACCAGGGGTGGGGACTCCACCCCCTCCCTGGGAGCCTCTGCCAGGGCCTCCCAACCCTTTCCATGAGGAAACTTCTCCTGATGTCCAACCTGACCCTGTCCTGGGGCACCTTGAGGCCATTCCCTCTGCTCCCATCTCCTGGCCCTTGGCAGCAGAGCCCAGCACCCACCTCCCCACAACCTTCTTGGAGGGAGGGGCCCAACCCTGAGCCCAAGGGTGGAGATGTGGCCTCACCAAGGCCATGGGGACCATCCCTGCCCTGCTCCTGCTGCCACCCCAGGGCTGAGCCCAGGGTGCTGGGGGCCTTCTTGGCCCCCTGGGCCACTGCTGCCTCCTGTTCACACATTATTAAGGTGCAGCTCGTGATCTCTCCCGTTCTGATCTCCTCATATCTCAGTGATAATGAAAAGCTGTAGGGACAGAGGTGAACATCACAGTGCTTTATTTTGAAGTGACTGTAGAGCTCATAAAACTGTGCCCACATCCAGCAAACTGATAAAGGGTTTGAGTGCTCTCAAGTCTTAAATCAGTTTGTCTTATCTTCGAAGAGGTAATAAAGATTTCAGCGTGGTTGTAAATGTGCTGTGTGTAAATATTCTTGTTGCTTCGAAGGTCTGATGGGCTCAGAGTTTCTCAGCTGGAGTTCACAGCAGGTGGAGCTCTTTGCTCGTGGCTGTGAGCTGGTCCAGCTACCTTTTGTGAGGTTGGTTTTATGAGAAGTGCAATATTTGCTGTTTAGAGGAGGTTGGTTGTCACTTCTTCGAATGGTTGTCTTGAGGTGCTGCTTTGGGTGGCTTTGGGGGTCCCCATGTGTTCTTGTGCCGTAGCACTTTGGAGATGTGCAGATGGTTTGGTTTTACAGGAGTGTTCCTGGCTTGGGAAGGGAGGTGGGGTGAAGGGAGGTCTTGGTGGCATTGCTGATCTCCAGAAATGTCTTGAAAAGCCATTGCAGAGTCTCCCTGACGAGACTGAGTCAATTAGAGGGCAGCAGTTGGTGGGCACCTTGGTCACTGTTAAGTGTCACCGTGTTCCTGGCAAGGGAGGGGCTGAAGAGGAGAGAGGAATAATGGGATTATTAAGGTTGGAAAAGGCCTCTCAGCTCATCCAGTCCCACCATCTGCCCAACCCCATGGTGCCTGCTAAACCATGTCCCCAAGTGCCACGGCCACGTGGTTTTTGAACCCCTCCAGGGATGGAGACTTCACGGGGGGGGGGTGGAACTGGTTGGGTTTTGAGGTCTCATCCAGCCCAAACCATTCCATGACTCTATGATTCCCTCCTCCAAGCTCAGGGGCTGCTGCTACTGCTTCACCCTCCTCAAGTTGTCCCTTAGTAGCTGATATTAAACCTTTCCATGACAAAGCCACATCGTTCCTCCTTCCTGATCTTCAAGGTCTCTTCCAACCCATTCTATGATTCCTGGCCAATTCCAGAAGGTGTTCCTGCAGCCTGGCACAGGGCTTGGTGGCCCAGAAGCCCCCAGCACCACAAGGAATCACTACAGCTGTGGAAAGACAGGTCTTTGCTGCCACACACAGGCAGTTCAGGCAATCCTTGACACACAAAAGAGTTTGCAAACCTCTCTCATGGACATAAGTCCTTTTTTTTTTGAAGCGTCAGTGGCTTTGAGCAAGATCCTCTTATTGCTTTGTGGTCCTTGTGACCAGCATAAAAGGAAATTGCTTTTAACAATCAGACAAAACCAGTTCTGCAGGAGAGAGGCAGCTGTCAGTAAACCACAGGATCATGGAATGGGTTGGATTGCAAAGGACCAGGAAGGTCATCCAGTTCCACCCCCTGCCATGGGCAGGGACACCTTCCACTGGATCAGGGGGCTCCAAGCCCCATCCAACCTGGCCTTGGACACCTCCAGGGATGGGGCAGCCACCACTGCTCTGGGCAACCTGGGCCAGGGCCTCCCCACCCTCACCCTCAAGAATTCCTTCCCAATGTCCAATCTCCATCTCCCCCTTCCAATTTAAAGCCGTTCCCCCTCGTCCTGTCACTCCAGGCCCTTGGAAAAAGCCCCTCCCCAGCTTTCCTGGAGCCCCTTTCAGCACTGGAAGCTGCTCTAAGCTCTCCCCAGAGCCTTCTCCTCTCCAGACTGACCAAGCCCACCTCTCCCAGCCTGGCCTCACCCCAGAGGTTCTCCAGCCCCTGGATCATCTTTGTGGCCCAAGTGCAGGGCCCAGCACTGAGCCTGGTTGAACCCCATCCCGTTTCCCTTGGCCCATCGATCCAGCCTGTCCTGCTCCCTCCGTAGATCTTCGTTACCCTTGAGAAGGCAGAGTTTCTGCCCAACTTGGTGTCATCTGCAAAGTGGCTGAGGGAGCCCTGGATCCTCTTGTCTGGGTCAGGAACTTGATGATCTCTGAGGTCTTTTCCAACCAGGTGGATCTGTGAGGGTTAAAGAGATTAAACAGAACCGGCCCCAACTCCCAACCCTTGGGAATTTGGGGCACCTCTCGGTGAATGTGTGGCTCGGCCCTGCTCTGCTAAACCTGAGAGTGAAGAAATCAGTTGGGATTTAGTATTTTAGAGCAGATCTGCCTGGTGACCTTCTCAGATCTCGCCTGAGATGTTTCCATTGTGGTGGGAGAGGGATGTGGATGGAGAGCTTGAGGAGCCGCGGTGGATACGGAGCCTGGGTTGCTCATCTTCATTTCCAGTGATGTGTTTTGGTCTCCTGAACACAGACTCAGAGCTTCTTAACTGACAGCAAAGATTCTTGGGTTTAATTAACTGTGAAATAGGTGTTCAAAGAGCAGTTTGGATTTCTTTTTTATGGCTTTGCAAGGAGTTCTTGGAGGCTGCTCACGTTAGGAAGGGCTCGGAGCTTTCTGATAGATCAGGTTCTCCTTGCAAATAATGAACCTTCCTTAAACCAAAGGCATTTAATCTTCTCAATATATTCTTGTGGGAGAACGTGGGACTCTGAAAGTGATTAATCTGAAAATTAAACCATGTTTTTGATCTTTTAAATGTCTAAAACTCAGCTAATGTGTATTTATTCATTTAAAATGATTACGTAGAAGTCAATGCTGCTGCATTTTCCCTCTTCTTTCTGGTTGTAGGCGAAGTGCTTCATGGATTTCAAAGCTGGAGGTACATTATGTCACATTCTTGGTGCTGCTTACAAATACAAGAATGAACAGGGCTGGTAAGTCTTTTGTTTTTGATTTGGACACCTTTTGCATGAAGTTAAGCACACGAAATGCTGATGCAAACGACTTGAAGTTTAATACTTCCTGGAGAACTGGGCAGGCAAGGGAGTTGGAGATGGGAAGAGGAGGTGTTTTGCTGATGGCTGCTGTTTTTAAGACACTTGCACACACTTCTAGCCTAAATCTAAAGATAAATTGTCCAGGTTTAGGGTCTTGAGTCTTGCAGGGTGGGAGATCGTTATGAGCTTGAGGCTTATTTGCCATGTGACTGAGCAGATTAATCAATGTCTTAGGATGTTTCCCATCTGTAAGATCTACATTTCTGTTACTGTATTGAGTATGAAGTTTAATTCCAGAGAGCACGTCCAGAGAAGGGCAACGAGGAGGCTGTGCTGAAGTGGGAGATGCTCCCTTCTCCCAAGAAACAAGTGATGGAACAAGAGGGAACGGCCTTAAGTTGCCCCAGGGCAGGGTCAGATTGGATATCAGGAAAAATTTCTTCATGGAAAGGGTTCTTGGGCACTGTTGGAGGCTTCCAGGGAGGGGGTGGAGTCCCCACCCCTGGTTCCAAAGCCTGGGCAGATGAGGTGCTCAGGGAGCTGGGTCAGGAGTGCACAGGGATGGTTGGACTCAATCTCCAAGGTCTTTTCCAACCAAACCATTCTGTGATTCTGGCTGTGTTTGGGAAAACAGAAAGTGTTGTGTAAATGCCAATAAATGCCTGGTTTTCCATTGCTTATCAGCTTCCTTAAACAGGGAGTGTGGGTGGTTGGAGACACTGCCCTTGTGTTGCTCTTAGAGCTCTTGCCACTGGTGTTCATGGGACATCTTAATTGTGTTCTGACCTCTGTGTCTCTCAAGTTCTCCTCTTTCCACACTATTTGAGAACACTGGAGAAGTTCTGAGGATGAGAAGTTGATGGATAAAAGCCACCAGAGATTGCTCTTGTACATCAATTTAAATAGTTTCCACTCTGAGGCTGTGCAGCCCAGTAATGGCATTCCTGGAATTGACCATTTCTGATACCCACGTGGCCAAACCTTGAGGCAGAAATTGAGCTGGTTTAGTACATTGGGTTGGTTTTAGGAGGTTTTTTTATACTCCTGTCAGCTAAATGAGTACCTGAGGCTGCACCAGACGATCCTTGAGGTCCCTTCCAGTCTGGTTTCTCTGATATCTTGGAGAGCCAATACGAGCAAGCTGCTGTCAGGCTCTTCCTACTCCAATATCTCCAGCACCCACGATCCACGTTTGCAGTGCTTGGGTGCTGAGTGTGTCAGGAGTGTCTTGCTACCTCTCTGCCTTGAGATGAGGGAGTTAAACAGCTCCAACCTCAGGAACAGTTAAAAAAATTCCAATTTTCCCCCAACAAATTTAGTTTTTGGCTTGAAATTTGTCAGCAAAACTCCAGCCCACCTCCTCTCTCCCCCCTCCCTTGGCAACCCCTTGAGACTAGTGAGTAGTGTCTTGTGTTTGTGCATGGGGGATGTAGAGGGAAGTAATCCTTGGTCTTAACTCTGAGGATCGTATGTAGAGCTTGGAATGTGTCCTTCACTGACTCAGCCAAACAATCCGTGGTGTTTTGCCTCAAATATGAGTGATTTATTCTGATGCTTTTGATGCTCTTGCTTAACCCTTTTGTGAATGATTTGTCCTAAAGGAGAAGTGCCTTTCCTTGACATAACAGGTGTGTCTGAAAGAGGAACTTACCCGGTGCAGCTGGGCATGGCCTGTCTGTCCCTGCAACCCCACTGTGCTGAAGCCTCTCAGAGGGCATCCACCAGGGACAGGAGGAGTTAGTGCTGTGGGAGCTGGGCTTGTTCAGCCTGGAGAGGAGAAGGCTCTGGGGAGACCTCAGAGCAGCTTCCAGTGCTGAAAGGGGCTCCAGGAAAGCTGGGGAGGGGCTTTTTCCAAGGGCCTGGAATAACAGGACGAGGGGGAACGGCTTTAAATTGGAAGGGGGAGATGGAGATTGGACATTGGGAAGGAATTCTTGAGGGTGAGGGTGGGGAGGCCCTGGCCCAGGTTGCCCAGAGCAGTGGTGGCTGCCCCATCCCTGGAGGTGTCCAAGGCCAGGTTGGATGGGGCTTGGAGCCCCCTGATCCAGTGGGAGGTGTCCCTGCCCATGGCAGGGGGGCTGGAACTGGATGGGCTTTGAGGTCCCTTCCAACCCAAACCGTTCCATGGTTCCATGATTCCAACTTGCTGCCTACCAGAACCCCCAGATCCCATCCCTGGAGGTGCTGAAGGCCAGGTTGGATGGGGCTTGGAGCTCCCTGATCCAGTGGGGGGTGTCCATGGCAGGGGGGCTTTAAAGTCCCTTCCAACCCAAACCATTCCATGATTCTGTTCTATGATATTGTCCAAATGGGCAACTTAGAAAGTGCTTTTTCTTAATATATTGACACGGTTCTCCTAAAGAATGGGTTTCAAAAGCAGGCAGGAATTTGGAGGCGTGGACAGCATGAAATGAGTTTGTAATGCAGACTTCAGGTAACCAAATAGAAACATTTTGGTTGCCTTCAGTGCTTGACCTGTCTTTATTTCATAGGTGCTGAAGGCTTCTTTGTCTGGGTTTGTTTGTGCTCATTTGGCATTTATCCTCCTGCGTTTCCTATGACATTGGAGAAGGGAAGTGCTTTGAATTCAGGCCATGAACCTGAATTCTGGAGAAAAGCTTGGTCTTGGCTCTTGAAATCCAACGTATCAGAGGTGGAAAACACCTTATGGAGTGGTGTTGGGCAGTGAACTCACAGACTTCTTGCTGGCTGCCCTACTTCTAGAAGCCAGCGTAAGCTTCTCACCAGGCACAGCACCACTAAAAGAGGTCATAAATGTCTTTTAAAAATTGAATTGATTCTAATAAATACGGATTTTCATTTTGATTCTAATAAATACTCCAAGATATTCTCTTGAACTGGTTTGCCAGGTCCTTAGTGTGAAGGGAAGGGTCTGTATCGATGCTTTAGGGTAGGAGCCATCATTCACTAATAGTGACTGTTTCTGCTCCACAGTGTTTTTATGTGGTACCACCCCACGTGGGCACCTTCTTTCTGAAGGTGCTGGAGAGCCTCAAGTGAGGAAACCCACGGGTGGTCTCAACCTAAGTGTCTCATTTAGTGGTGTCACACTGATGTGGAGCCATCCTCTGTGTGATGTTTTGTGACTGGAGATCTTTGGTTTACCCTCATTGTGTGTTTAGGAGCCTTAAATGTTGGTTTGATGTGTTACTGGAAACAAGCAGGTGCTTAAAAGCCTCGTTAGATATGGCCACAGGAGTAAATCCTCGTGGTTTGAGTTGGAATAGGAGGTTGAAGCCCATCAGTCACTGCATGGTGATTGTGTGCACAGCTTTTTTTGTGGTGCTAAGCCTACAGGGCACTTCTTATTTCACACTGAAGTCCCTCCTGCTGGTATCTCCGCTCCTCCACACCAACTCCCCAGTTAAGAGCAGCTTCAGACTCTACCGAGAGCTTTTTCCAAAAGGAAGGAGGGCAGAAGTGCACCAGGCATCTGAGAAGTCAACAACCTGGTCATCTAAAGGTGGTGTTGTGCTTCGAAGGGTCAGGGCCAAGTCTGTTGTGGAGGCTCCCTGTGGCTCTGCGTCCCCTGGCTCGTGGGGATGAGCTTGGGCAGTCACTCTGGTGCAGGTGGTGGCTTGGTGAGGGGTTGGCATTAGAGCTCTTACTGTCCCACCTCTGAGGGTCTTGAGAGGTCCCACTCAAAGTCTCTGTTAGACTTGATTCATCCATGGCTTCTGAATATGTCTACGGTCCAGGTGGATGGGGCAGAATGACCCTGGGGGGCTCTTCCCAGTGGAGCATCCCAGACTTTGTGTTATCCCCACCCCGTTTCTGTAGACACTTAAACACGTCGTTACCTCAAGAATTTTGATTACTTGGGTCAAAGAAGCAGCAGACTTTAAAGTATCAGAGTCCAATATGGTTGGATTTGATGATCTTGGAGGTCTTTCCCAACCCTGATGGTTCTGTGAATGGTGATCATGAAGGCATTGTGCTCTGAGGGGTGGGTGAGTGCTTTGGAACACCTCAGGCAAACCAGTGGCTGGGGTTTTTCTGGATTAGAATCCAGGAGCAGTGGATGATCCAACCAAAGTGAGAGGAAGGTGGAGCTTCTTCCTGAATTTGCTCATCTTGTTGTTGAAATCCCTCGCGAGCGTTGGGTTCCTCTTTAAGGACCCTTCGTGACCGCGCTGGAATCCACGGCCCTGCTGCAGGGGTTTCTTGGGAGGTGTCAACCTCCACTTTTCCCAAACATTTCCCCCACCAGTTGTGCTTTGTTCTGTTTGCTGTGCTTTTGCTGCCAAGCAGAGCAGAGACACCGGTGCTTGTGCTTTCGGGGTTCTCGTGGGGCTGCCAGGAGACACTTCTCAGGTGGAACGTGCAGGAGCTCTTCCTGCTGCCTGGAGGAGAAGCTGAGGGTAACATTTTGGATTCCTTTTCCTTAACAGGCGGAGGTTTGACCTGCAGAATCCATCCCGCATGGATCGAAACGTGGAGATGTTCATGAACATTGAGAAAACACTGGTGCAGGCAAGAAACTCACTGACAGAGCTGTGTGCTGTCAGCTTTTGGGGAAGAGATCCATTGCCCTTTATGTGCCTCCCTTTGTGACCCACTCAAGAGTTTCATCCTGGCTTTCTGTAGCATTATCATCTTCCCTCGCCCTCCCACCTATTTGAGTCACAATTCCATGTTATCACTTGAAGACTCCAGAATTTGATCACTGATCCCATCCAGATATGGACAGGGTGAGAAGAACCTGTTTGTAAGGCAACAGGAAGCATCCCCAACACCTCCATCACCTGTGCAAGAAGCACATTAGGATGGACTAATTAGTACTTGGAGAAGAGGAGGCTCTGGGGAGACCTCAGAGCAGCTTCCAGTGCTGAAAGGGGCTCCAGGAGAGCTGGGGAGGGGCTTTTTCCAAGGGCCTGGAGTGACAGGACGAGGGGGAACGGCTTTAAATTGGAAGGGGGAGATGGAGATTGGACATTGGGAAGGAATTCTTGAGGGTGAGGGTGGGGAGGCCCTGGCCCAGGTTGCCCAGAGCAGTGGTGGCTGCCCCATCCCTGGAGGTGTCCAAGGCCAGGTTGGATGGGGCTTGGAGGCCCCTGACCCAGTGGGAGGTGTCCCTGGGGGTGGAACTGGGTGGGCTCTTATTTAACTCCTTCTTTTTCTCCCCTAGAACAACTGTCTGAGCAGACCAACCATCTACCTCATTCCAGATATAGAGCTGAAGCTGGCCAATAAATTGAAGGACATTGTCAAACGCCACCAGGTAAGGGTTAAATTCCCTGTCTTAAATGCTTTTTCAGTTGTAATACAAAGTGTATTTGCCTGACCAAGGTATCACTTCCACATGGGTTGTTCCTGACAGCTCAAGGCAGCAGCAAGTCTTTCAGTTCATTCTGTGATTTTGTGATGGTTTTGGCTGGTGGTGTAGGTCCAGGAGGAAGGAAATCACAGCCTGTACTTAAATCATAGAATCATCTGGTTGGAAAAGACCTCTGAGATCAAGTCCATCTGTACCTGTCCCCTTACTAATCCATGTGCCTCAGAAACTCATCTACCCACCTCTTCAACCCCTCCAGGGCTGGGGACTCCACCCCCTCCCTGGGAGCCTCTGCCAGGGCCTCCCAACCCTTCCCATGAGGAAACTTCTCCTGATGTCCAACCTGACCCTGCCCTGGGGCACCTTGAGGCCATTCCCTCTGCTCCCATCTCCTGGCCCTTGGCAGCAGAGCCCAGCACCCACCTCCCCACAACCTTCTTGGAGGGAGGGGCCCAACCCTGAGCCCAAGGGTGGAGATGTGGCCTCACCAAGGCCATGGGGACCATCCCTGCCCTGCTCCTGCTGCCCACGCTCTTTCTGGTGCCAACCAGGATTCCATTGGCCCTCTTGGCCACCTGGGTTCAGGTGTAGACAGATTTCTTTGTGTACCACTGTTTGTGGCACCTGCCTAAGCATGAGAAGGACATCTGTTGCTACTTGTATGTCAAGAAGATTATGTTAGAGAATCATAGAATGGTTTGGGTTGGAAGGCACCGTAAATAACATCGAGTTCCACCCCCTGCCAAGGGCAGGGACACCTCCCACTGGATCAGGGGCTCCAAGCCCCATCCAACCTGGCCTTGGACACCTCCAGGGATGGGGCAGCCACCACTGCTCTGGGCAACCTGGGCCAGGGCCTCCTCACCCTCAAGAATTCCTTCCCAATGTCCCATCTCCATCTCCCCTTTCCAATTGAAATCCATTCCCCCTCATCCTGTCACTCCAGGCCCTTGGAGAAGGTCCCTCCCCATCTTTCCTGGAGCCCCTTTCAGCACTGGAAGCTGCTCTAAGGTCTCCCCAGAGCCTTCTCCTCTCCCAGCCTGGCCTCACCCCAGAGGTTCTCCAGCCCTCCCAGCATCTCCGTGGCCTCCTCTGGCCCCGCTCCAACAGCTCCATCTCCTTCTGCTGGTGGGGATTCCAGCCCTGGCCACAGCACTCCAGGTGGGGTCTCCCCAGGGTCTCCCCTCCCTGGCCCTGCTGCTCCCACTCTTTGGCTCCAGCCCAGCACACGGGGGGTTTCTGGGCTGGGAGCGCTCGGTGGTGGCTCCTGGGGACCTTCTCCCCCCCAGCACCCCAAGGCCTTCTCCTCAGTTCTCCCAATCCCATCGTCCCCCATCCTCTATGGATGCTGGGGGTTGCCCCCACCCAGGTGCAGGACCTTCCCTTGGCCTTGTTGATCCTCATGAGGTTCCCACAGCCCCCCCTCTCCAGCCTCTCCAGGTCCCTCTGGATGCCCTCCTGTCCTTGTGGTGTCCCCACTGCCCCACTCACCTTGGTGTCAGCTGTGTGTCTGAAACCAGGATGAAGAGAAAGTAAAGTGTTCTCCTGTTTGGATGTTTTATTAACCATGGCATCACCTTTGAACGTTTCTGGTTCATTCCCTTTGTTGTGTGATTGAGGAGGCTTTTTGTAAGGAACAGGTGTTTATTGTGTCTTGACTCATGGCCTTTATTGAACATGAAGGGTCTTCTACTCAAGGCAACCATTTCTAGTTGAGTTTCTCATAGACTTTATCTGATCTAAAATGTTATATTTAGAAATTGGTTTGGGCCAAAACATGTTCTGAGTGGAGTGAAATTGCAGCTTCTTACAGAATATTCACCAGTAGGTTTGTCTGAACCAATAGTTGAAGAGCTGAGGGAGTTGGGGCAGGAGGAGCTGGGAGGAGGACAGGCTTGAGGTGAAAAGAGCCAGAGGTGACAAAGTAGTTTGGCAGCAGTGTTAAAATCATTGCCTTTTTCTACTCATGTCTTAGAGGGATCATCCTTGAATTTCACCTTGAACATTTCCAGGTTGGGTGGGATGTGGGGAAAAAGAAGCACCTGAGAACTCTGGGATAACCTGTTGGCTGTTTCTCATATGGTTCTTCTTTCCTTCCACCTTTCCCACAGGGAACTGTAACCGAAGACAAATCCAAGGCCACCCACCACGTTTATCCAAGTCCTACCTCAATGGATGATGGTAAAGTGTCTTTCCAGGTTTTGAGACTCATAATTAAATTCTTTTAGCAATGGTGGGAGCTTTTGCAGAGACCCAGAGCTTTCCTGGCCTGATCCTCAGAAGCACTGGAAAATTAATTCTAGGATTGAGAACCCCAAATAAAATCTTTGTGTCCTTCTCATCATGAAATGTGATGTTCACCATTGTGATTGATGGATCATTTTCAGATTAAGATGTGGAACCCTGACTGCTCTTCAGTGATGCCTTTGGAAAGTCAGGTGTTATTTATTGTGGGTCCAGAAGAGGACAGGAAGATGCTGGGAGGGCTGGAGAACCTCTGGGGTGAGGCCAGGCTGGGAGAGGTGGGCTTGGTCAGCCTGGAGAAGGCTCCAAGGAGACCTCACATTGACCTCCCAGGACCTGTAGGAGGTCTCCAAGAAGCTGGGGAGGGGCTTTTTCCAAGGGGTTGGAGTGATGGGACAAAGGGGACCAGTTTGGAGTTGGAAGAGATGGAGATGAGATCTTGGGAAGGAATTCTTGAGGGTGAGGGTGGGGAGGCCCTGGCCCAGGTTGCCCAGAGCAGTGGTGGCTCCATCCCTGGAGGTGTCCAAGGCCAGGCTGGATGGGGCTTGGAGCCCCCTGAGCCAGTGGGAGGGGTCCCTGCCCATGGCAGGGGTTGGAACCATCCTATTATCCAACCTGACCCTGCCCTGGGGCACTTGAGGCCATTCCCTCTGCTCCCATCTCCTGTCCCTTGGCAGCAGAGCCCAGCACCCACCTCCCCACAACCTCCTCTCCAGGAGCTGCAGAGAGCCAGGAGGTCTCCCCTCAGCCTCTTCTCCAGCCTCACCAGCCCCAGGGCCCTCAGCCTCTCCCACAGCCCCTGTTCTCCAGACCCTTCCCCAGCTCCGCTCCCTTCTCCGCACGCGCTCCGGCCCCTCCAGGGCCTTCTTGTGAAGTTCATCATCCACAATAGCAATGGAACAGCTGCATCCTTCAACAAATTAGGGAAAAAAAGCTCTTAATTTTGTTATCTTAAGTGGTTTAGTGGATTATGGTTGAGTCTGAGCATCACTGACACAAATTGCCTGTTTCTGCTGCGCCCTGGTGTCCAGTGGCCACTAGATGGAAGTGTTCCCTGCTGGCAGGAGCCATCCTAGACATCAGGAAGGAACTGGTAGATACCAGGACTAAATTCTTCACAAAAATGCTGTGGAGGCCCTGGCCCAGGTTGCCCAGAGAAGCTGTGGCTGCCCCATCCCTGGAGGTGTCCAAGGCCAGGTTGGATGGGGCTTGGAGCCCCCTGATCCAGTGGGAGGTGTCCCTGGGGTGGAACTGGATGGGCTTTGAGGTCCCTTCCATCCCAAAGAATTCCATGATTCTATCACTCTTATGAGAGCTGATTGTGAAGGCTTTAATGTGAGTGACTTTGGGAAGGCAAAATAGTGTTCCATGCTCTTTCCAGGCTGAATCTGATGCCAAATCTCTCTTCCCCTTTGCAGATGAATGGTTGCGACCTGTGATGAAAAAGGACAAGCAGGTGCTGGTGCACTGGGGCTTCTTTCCAGACAGGTAAGGGAAGGTGGGGGAGAAGGCAGAGCCCAGATCTCACCTAGGTTTGTTCAAGGGCAAGTCTTGATTAAAACTCACAAGTAGGAATATCCATCTCCTCCAGTGAGCAGCTTCTGTGGGCTGAGAGCAACGGGATGGGGTTCCACCAGGCTGAGGGCCACATCCTGCCCTTGGGCCACACCAAGGCCAGGCAGCTCCAGGCTTGGGGCAGAGGGGCTGGAAAGGTCCCTGCAGGAGAAGGCCCTGGGGGTGTTGGGTACCAGGGGCTGAAGAGGAGGCAGCAGTGGCCCAGGGGGGCCAAGAAGGCCCCCAGCACCCTGGGCTCAGCCCTGGGGTGGCAGCAGGAGCAGGGCAGGGATGGTCCCCATGGCCTTGGTGAGGCCACATCTCCACCCTTGGGCTCAGGGTTGGGCCCCTCCCTCCAAGAAGGTTGTGGGGAGGTGGGTGCTGGGCTCTGCTGCCAAGGGCCAGGAGATGGGAGCAGAGGGAATGGCCTCAAGGTGCCCCAGGGCAGGGTCAGGTTGGACATCAGGAGAAGTTTCCTCATGGGAAGGGTTGGGAGGCCCTGGCAGAGGCTCCCAGGGAGGGGGTGGAGTCCCCATCCCTGGTCCCAAAGCCTGGGCAGATGAGGAGCTCAGGGAGCTGGGTCAGGGGTGGACAGGGATGGGTGGACTCGGTGATCTCAGAGGTCTTTTCCAACCTGTGGTTCTGTGATGTTTTGGTATCACAGCATTGGTTCTGTTGAAATAACTTTCTGACTGGACTAAATCAGCTCTGCACACCCAGAGTTCTGGGGAACCTGTGGCCATTTCAGTAGCAGAGATCAAACAACCACCACATTTAAGCTTCTTCCTTCACTGCAGATGAAAAACCTTTCAATATTGGTGTATTTAGATCACCTGAGTGTGTTGACTCTGTGTGTATTTATTTATTGTCAACATGGACATGAGGAATGAAACAGACACATCTTTTGTTGCATCCCACGTCTCCCTGATCCTCACCTTGAATACTGGGTCCAGTTCTGGGCCCCCCAGTTTGGGAAAGATGTCAGGATGCTGGAGAGTGTCCAGAGGAGGGCAACGAGGATGGGGAAGGGGCTGGAGCACAAGCCCTACGAGGAGAGTCTGAGGGAGCTGGGGCTGTTTAGTCTGGAGAAGAGGAGGCTCAGGGGAGACCTCATTGCTCTCTACAACTCCCTAAAAGGAGGTTGGAGTGGGGCAGGGGTTGGTCTCTTCTCTCAGGTGACAGAACTGGAGGGCAGGGACTCAAGCTTGGTCAGGGAAAGGTTGGACTGGATGTGAGGAGGAGGTTCTTCAAGGGTGATTGGTCACTGGAATGAGCACCCAGGGAGGGGGTGGAGTCACCAACCCTGGAGATGTTTAAGGGGAGACTGGATGAGGCACTGAGTGCCATGGGTTAGATGATGGGTTGGTGTTGGTGTTGGTGTTGGGTTATGGGTTGGACTCAATCTCAGAGGTCCTTTCCAACCTTGTGATGCTGTGATATTCCTGCTGTTGATTACCAAGTATTTTGATTTTTGCTCTCCCTGACAGCAGTTCCCTGGTGTTTCCAAATAGGCTTTTTAGGGAATAACCCGTGGGACAGGGAAGGCAAATGACAGCTGGAGTAGGGATCAAAGAAGAGGATGTTTAACTCTTCCTTCTCCGATTCTTTTGCTTTAAACTGAGCAGGAGCAGGTTAATTGGCTTAATGCCAGGGCTTGACTGGGTGACCCCCAAAGTGCACTCCCCCCCCCGCTCACTCTCAGGAGCAGGTTTGCACTTTTGAGCTGGATTTGCCTTCACTGGGGTGGATTTTTAATTTCAAAAGCTAAAAATGTGCGTTCAGTGCCTTGGACCCCTCCCTAATCACAGAACCATCTGGTTGGAGAACACCTCTGAGATCAGGTCCCACCATCCCTGCCCGTACCAAACCGTGTCCCTCAGAACTCACCCACCTGGCTCTTAACCCCCACCAGGGGTGGGGACTCCACCACCTCCCTGAAGCACGACCCACTGATTATTCCTTTAGCTTTAATTGCCTGGGAAACGCTTGGCTGTTTGCTCCCCACGGCCTCAGAGTGGCTGAAAGGAAATTTCTGTGGGTGATCTTCCTGGAGGGACATCCCAGGGGACCAATTGTGTTTTCTCCTGGCTCTTCTCCTTAGCTACGACACGTGGGTTCACAGCAACGAGATCGACGCCGAAATCGAGGATCCTCCAATTCCTGAGAAGCCGTGGAAGGTGAGGCTGAGAGGTCCCTGGAGTTGGTGCAGCTCAGGCTGAGCTGCTCCTGAAGAGATGAGTTCCCATGCTGCTGGGGAACAGGTTTGATGGAGTGGGTTGGCTTGGAAGGGACCTCAAAGCCCATCCAGTTCCAACAACGCCTCCCACTGGCTCAGGGGGCTCCAAGCCCCGTCCAACCTGGCCTTGGACACCTCCAGGGATGGGATCTGGGGGTTCTGGTTGACATCCAGTTAGAATCATGGAACCATGGGATGGGTTGGGTTGGAAAGGACCTCAAAACCCACCCAGTTCCACCCCAGGGACACCTCCCACTGGATCAGGGGGCTCCAAGCCCCATCCAACCTGGCCTTGGACACCTCCAGGGATGGGGCAGCTCTGGGCAACCTGGGCCAGGGCCTCCCCTCCCTCACAGGAGAAGATTTCTCCTCAGGATCTCATCTCAGCCTGTGCTCTTTCAGCTTCAAACCATTCCCCCTCGTGTTACCCCTTCACTCCCTGATCAGGAGCCCCTCCCCAGCTTTCCTGGAGCCCCTTCCCACACTGATGGTCTAGGACCTCATTTGAACTTCTCCAGGCTGAACAAGCTGTCCATGTCAGGGGGTTGGAACTGGATGGGCTTTGAGGTCCCTTCCAACCCAACCCATCCCATGATTCTGTGATAAGAAAGCTGCACGTTTTCCCTTATCCTAGAAGGTCCTTCATGGAGTTCCTGTTTCCAGCCCCATCACCGTGCTGTCGTGTCCTCCTTCTCCCCAGGTTCACTCCAAGTGGATTTTGGACACCGATATCTTCAACGAGTGGATGAACGAAGAGGATTACGAGGTTGATGAGAACAGGAAGTCAGTGAGCTTTCGGCAGAGAATCTCCATGAAAAACGAAGAGGTGGGTGGTTCTCTGCTCCGTGGGTGGCCTGTGGGTCCAGCCAGACCCTGCCTCTTTGTAGAAGACAAAGTTTTGAGTCCCAAAATTGCTAAAATGAAGGTATTTGAGGCACCTATGATAACACAGTGGGGTTTAACTTCCTTCTGATGGACCCTTCATCCAGAAGTCTAAGCCTGCAGTTCAGTTTGAGGGTGCTACGAGGTGGGACTTCCCTTCTTGAAGCCAAGGGTGTCTTAAAGAGCATCAGTTAAAATTTGACTCCCAAGCTCTGTGTACTTGTTGAAACTCATCCTCTGAGTGCAGGAAGTGAGTCAGGACTCTCAAAACATGTTCATTTATCCACGAGGCCAGGCTGTTCGCTGGGAAATCTCTCCTGATGGACACAGTTTGTGAACAAGTTCCTCATTAGAGTTTGAGTCTTGCTCTGATTTAAGAGCAGGTTCTTCCTTACATCCCTCTAGAAGATGTGAGGGGTTCACACTGACAAAGGAAAGGATTCTGGAGCTGCCTGTGGTCCCTGTTGTGATATTATGGGTAGATACTGGTGTTACCTTGGACATCAGGAGAAGGTTCTTCCCCCAGAGGGTGTTGGAGCCCTGGAACAGCTCCCCAGGGAAGCAGTCCCAGCCTGAGAATCTTCTAGAAGTCTTTGGCCAAGGCCCTCAGCCCCACAGGGTGAATGTTGGGGTTGTCCTGTGCAGGGACAGGAGTTGGAGTTGATGATCCTTGTGGGTCCCTTCCAACTCAGGGCATTCAGTGATTCCATGATCAGTGCTTTTGGCTTTGTTTAGTGCCAAAATGACCAAGTTTATTTTGGCCTGGCTTGCATGAAAGGGAAGTCCTTCCCTGATTGTCTCTGCAGTGACACCTGACAGCTCGTAAGAAAGGCTTGAGGGTACGAGTCCAGAGGAGGCCACGGAGGGGATGGGAGGGCTGGAGAACCTCTGGGGTGAGGCCAGGCTGGGAGAGGTGGGCTTGGTCAGCCTGGAGAGGAGAAGGCTCTGGGGAGACCTCAGAGCAGCTTCCAGTGCTGAAAGGGGCTCCAGGAAAGCTGGGGAGGGGCTTTTTCCAAGGGCCTGGAGTGACAGGATGAGGGGGAGTGGCTTTAAATTGGAAGGGGGAGATGGAGATTGGACACTGGGAAGGAATTCTTGAGGGTGAGGGTGGGGAGGCCCTGGCCCAGGTTGCCCAGAGCAGTGGTGGCTCCATCCCTGGAGGTGTCCAAGGCCAGGTTGGATGGGGCTTGGAGATCCCTTCCAACCCAAACCATTCTGTGATTCATTCTGTGATTCTGTGATTGAGGATGAGAACGTGGCCAAGCCCAGAAGACAAAAGAAAAGCTGGTGTCAGGTGTTGTGAACTCCTCAATGAATTTGTCCATCTAAGTTGCAGCGTGGCTCAAGTGCAGCCATCTTAACCCAAACCTGTTATCCAGAGTGATGGTCACCAGACAGGCTGGGGTGCAGAGGAGGCCACGAGGGCTGGAGCACCTCTGCTGTGAGGACAGGCTGGGAGAGTTGGGCTTTCTGGAGGTGTCCAAGGCCAGGCTGGATGGGGCTTGGAGCCCCCTGATCCAGTGGGAGGTGTCCCTGGGGTGGAACTGGATGGGCTTTGAGGTCCCTTCCAACACAAACCATTCTATGGTTCCATAATTCTAACTTGGTGTCACCCAGAACCCCCAGATCCTATTCCTAGAGGTGCTGAAGGCCAGGTTGATGGGGCTTTGAGTCCCTGATCCAGTGGGAGGTGTCCCTGCCCATGGCAGGGGGTTGAAGCTTGATGGGCTTTGGGGTCCCTTCCAACACAAACCTTTCCATGGTTCCATAATTTTAACTTGGTGTCACCCAGACCCCCCAGATCCCATCCCTGGAGGTGTCCAAGGCCAGGTTGGATGGGGTTTGGAGCCCCTGGGAGGTGTCCCTGGGGTGGAACTGGATGGGCTCTGAGGTCCCTTCCAACCCAAACCATCCCATGGTTCCATAATTTTAACTTGGTGTCACCCAGACCCCCAGATCCCATTCCTAGAGGTGTCCAAGGCCAGGTTGGATGGGCTTGGAGCCCCCTGATCCAATGGGAGGTGTCCCTGCCCGTGGCAGGGCGTTGGAGCTGGATGGGCTTTGGGCTCCCTTCCCAGCTGCGTGTCCCATGACTCTGTGCCATCGAGGGTGTCACCTGCACCGTGGCCTGAGCTGCAGCTTTTGGGCTGAGCCTGTGCCTCTCCCACAGCCCGTTCGGAGTCCGGAGAGGAGGGACAGGAAGGCAGCAGCAAGTACAAGGAAGAGGAAGCACTCTCCTTCCCCACCGCCAACTCCCGCCGAGTCGAGGAAGAAGACCGGGAAGAAAGGGTGAGCCTTGACATCCTGGGCTTTGAGGGGAGTGTTCCTGAAGAGCTGCTTATGGGGAGCTCTCTGTCCCCTCACTTGTCTCAGCCGAGGTTCCACTGCAATAATGATTTCTCCCGTGGGCAGGAGGGGGTTTTGTGAACCTGATGTGATTTTTCACTCCTCTCTGGGGTTGAGTTGTCTGCGGGTGGAGGTGAATCTGGTGAATCTGTGTCAGCTCCGGGTTCGCTGCTGCATCAGGAGAGGAGTTCTTCAAGGGAGAGGTTCCTCAGCTGCTGCTAAAATAACTCAGAGTAGTTTTAGGAGCAGTGCTTGTCCTTTTTTTTGAAGGATTACTGCGTTTACTGAGGGGTTTTGTCCACATAGAATTCTCCTTCCAAGTCCACTGCTCAAGTGTGACTTTAATGAGGAGCTTTTGTGGTTACAGTTGGGTACAACTGAGGCTTTTCCAGTGCTAATTGGAAAAAAACCCCAAATTTATATCCAAATAAAAGCTTATTTATAGTGTTTTTTATATATATGGAGGGGAGCAATTCTGAACTGAAAAATCAGCTCTTGTTTAAGAGACCTGTTGGGCTTTAACAGGACAAGATTGGAAATTTATCATCTGAGATGGGAAAGAATTAGTTGATAATCTGGATTACTTTGTTATCAGGTCTTGTTTAATAGACTTGTTGGGCTCTAATACCACCAAATTGGAACTTTGTCATCTGAGATGGGGAAAAAAATAGTTGATAATCTGGATTATTTTTCTATCAGGTCTTGATTAATAGATCTGTTGGGCTTTAATATGACAAGATTGACAATTTGTCATCTGAGGTGGGGAAAAAAATAGTTGATAATCTGGATTATTTTTCTGTCAGGTCTTGTTTAATAGATCTGTTGGGCTTTAATATAACAAGATTGACAATTTGTCATCTGAGGTGGGGAAAAAAATAGTTGATAATCTGGATTATTTTTCTGTCAGGTCTTGTTTAATAGATCTGTTGGGCTTTAATATAACAAGATTGACAATTTGTCATCTGAGGTGGGGAAAAAAATAGTTGATAATCTGGATTGCTTTTTTATTTGAAGTGTGAAGCCTGAATTAGACTCTGGAAGGAAAGGTGTGGGTGATTCTGCCTTCCTTGGTGCACAGAATCGATGGTTTTGGGTTGGAATCAAGGTTTATATTTATATATAGTGGTTGTCTCCAGTCTTAAAATAGTGATAAAGACTTCTTTTTTAATTTACTCCTCTAATATGCAGAGGATGTTTTTCATTGTCTCCACCAGCACCACTTCCTACAGCGTTCTTGTTTCCATCAATGTTTTAACCCCCTCCTTTAATCCCAAGATCTGAAGAATAACATCAAGATGAGAACATCTGGGAGTTGGCAGCTGGCAGAGAATCTGTGTCTGATCTGTTTTAGGCAAACAGCCTTATATGGGAAGAGGAGGGGGCAGAAAGAAGAGGATGAGCAGGAAGATCTCACGAAGGACATGGAGGATCCCACCCCAGTCCCAAATATAGAAGAAGTGGTACTTCCCAAAAATGGTAAAATATCCATACGCTGGATTCTTTGAAATTAACCCAAAACCCCTGTGGCAAATCTTTGAAGCAGGTTGGGGCCAGGTGGTCTGCTCCAAATTTATCCAGTCAGGGCTTTGAATGGGACAACTGGGAAGGACACGGGACACGCCTTCCTTTGGCTTTTCCACAGTATCACAAGGTTGGAAAGGACCTCTGAGATCATCAACCCATAACCCAACACCAACACCAACCCATCATCTAACCCATGGCACTCAGTGCCTCATCCAGTCTCCCCTTAAACACCTCCAGGGTTGGTGACTCCACCCCCTCCCTGGGTGCTCATTCCAGTGACCAATCACCCTTGAAGAACCTCCTCCTCACATCCAGTCCAACCTTTCCCTGACCAAGCTTGAGTCCCTGCCCTCCAGTTCTGTCACCTGAGAGAAGAGACCAACCCCTGCCCCACTCCAACCTCCTTTGAGGGAGTTGTAGAGAGCAATGAGGTCTCCCCTGAGCCTCCTCTTCTCCAGACTAAACAGCCCCAACTCCCTCAGTCTCTCCTCGTAGGGCTTGTGCTCCAGCCCCTTCCCCATCTTCGTTGCCCTCCTCTGGACACTCTCCAGCATCCTGACATCTTTCCCAAACTGGGGGGCCCAGAACTGGACACAATATTCAAGATGAGGCCTGACCAGTGCTGAGGACAGGGGGACGATAACTCCTCTGGTCCTGCTGGCCACTGGAGGACAGGGTGGCATCCAGAGAGACCTGGAGAGGGGGGGCTGTGGGAACCTCATGAGGATCACCAAGGCCAAGGGAAGGTCCTGCACCTGGGTGGGGGCAACCCCCAGTATCCATAGAGGATGGGGGACGATGGAATTGGGAGAGGCCCTGAGGAGAAGGCCTTGGGGTGCTGGGGGGGGAGAAGGTCCCCAGGAGCCACCACCGAGCGCTCCCAGCCCAGAAACCCCCCGTGTGCTGGGCTGGAGCCAAAGAGTGGGAGCAGCAGGGCCAGGGAGGGGAGACCATGGGGAGACCCCACCTGGAGTGCTGTGGCCAGGGCTGGAATCCCCACCAGCAGAAGGAGATGGAGCTGTTGGAGCGGGGCCAGAGGAGGCCACGGAGATGCTGGGAGGGCTGGAGAACCTCTGGGGTGAGGCCAGGCTGGGAGAGGTGGGCTTGGTCAGCCTGGAGAGGAGAAGGCTCTGGGGAGACCTTAGAGCAGCTTCCAGTGCTGAAAGGGGCTCCAGGAAAGCTGGGGAGGGGCTTTTTCCAAGGGCCTGGAGTGACAGGACGAGGGGGAACGGCTTTAAATTGGAAGGGGGAGATGGAGATTGGACATTGGGAAGGAATTCTTGAGGGTGAGGGTGGGGAGGCCCTGGCCCAGGTTGCCCAGAGCAGTGGTGGCTCCATCCCTGGAGGTGTCCAAGGCCAGGTTGGATGGTGCTTGGAGCCCCTGATCCAGTGGGAGGTGTCCCTGCCCATGGCAGGGGGTGGAACTGGATGAGCTCCGAGATCCCTTCCAACAGAACCCAACCCAACCCTATTCTTTCCTTTTTTCCTTTTCCCTTTTTTTCCCCCCTTTCCCCCCTCTTCTCCTCTCCCCCTTTCCCCCCTCTTCTCCTCTCCCCCTTTCCCCCCTCTTCTCCTCTCCCCCTTCCCCCCTCTTCTCCTCTCCCCCTTTCCCCCCTCTTCTCCTCTCCCCCTTTCCCCCCTCTTCTCCTCTCCCTTTCCCCCCTCTCCTCTCTCCCCCTTTTCCCCCCTCTCCTCTCCCCCCTTTTCCCCCCTCTCCTCCTCCCCCCTTTTCCCCCCTCTCCTCCTCCCCCCTTTTCCCCCCTCTCCTCCTCCCCCCTTTTCCCCCCTCTCCTCCTCCCCCCTTTTCCCCCCTCTCCTCCTCCCCCCTTTTCCCCCCTCTCCTCCTCCCCCCTTTTCCCCCCTCTCCTCCTCCCCCCTTTTCCCCCCTCTCCTCCTCTCCCCCTTTCCCCCCTCTCCTCCTCTCCCCCTTTCCCCCCTCTCCTCCTCTCCCCCTTTCCCCCCTCTCCTGCTCTCCCCCTTTCCCCCCTCTCCTCCTCTCCCCCTTTCCCCCCTCTCCTGCTCTCCCCCTTTCCCCCCCTCTCCTCCTCTCCCCCTTTCCCCCCTCTCCTGCTCTCCCCCTTTCCCCCCTCTCCTCCTCTCCCCCTTTCCCCCCTCTCCTGCTCTCCCCCTTTCCCCCCTCTCCTCCTCTCCCCCTTTCCCCCCTCTCCTCCTCTCCCCCTTTCCCCCCCTCTCCTGCTCTCCCCCTTTCCCCCCTCTCCTCCTCTCCCCCTTTCCCCCCTCTCCTCCTCTCCCCCTTTCCCCCCTCCTCCTCTCCCCCTTTCCCCCCTCCTCCCCCAATATCAGCAGCAGAATTCCCTGTGGGAGCCCCTTGTCCCCAGCCTCCTCCGGGCCTTGCCCCCCGTGGTCTGATCCTGCCCAGGGGCCGTGCTCCGTGTGCTGCTGGCGAAGGCGCGGCGCTCAGCGCAGGGGCTGCAGGAGCACAAACTGCCTTGTGTTGGGATGGGAAATAGCAGAGGAATCAGCCCAAAGGTCACTTGTGCCCACCCTGCCAGGATGAACCCCTGAGCTGCCAGGATGTCACCCCCAGCACGGCGGTCGTGGGGCCAGAAGGGGGTGGTGGGTGCTCACAGTTCCTCTGGTGCTCAGCAGAGTTCCCGTCTCCCTTCCTCTTGCAGTGAACCCGAAGAAGGACAGCGAGAACACCCCTGTGAAAGGAGGAACCGTGGCAGACCTGGGTAAAACTGGGGGCACAGCACCCCCTGCCCCCTCCCCTGCCCGCAGAGCCGATGGCTGAGCACCCTTCAGCTCTTAAAGGAGTGGCAAATCCAGATTCAAATCTAATTCTGCTGCTTTGTTGGATTATTCAGCTTTCATAGGGGTTCATGTTGAAAAGTAGTGACTTTCTCACTTGCAAGGTTGTTCCCTTGTAGGAATCTTTAAGCTATTTCCTATTTTCATTTTGGGAATCAAAGTGAATCCGAGGTTCCCTGAGCTTTGCAAGGCCTTTGGCTTAAGAGATGAAAACTGGGGTCCTCTCTCCTGTTATACAAGGCCCTGGGAAAGGGGGTAATTAGGTGTGGATTCTAAGTGTGGAAGAACTCTAATTATCTCCATTATTATCATCTCTGCCCTCGTCTGGGGTGGAGGAGTGCCTGGGACAGGATGAGATTGCCTTCAGGGTGTGTGGCTCACTTTGCTGTCCTCCTCCCTTCCCTTCTAAACCAAATGAATTATGCTTCCCAGTTAAAGACTTGCACTGCTGGAAAGGCTCAGTGAGCAACCAGACGTGGGGGTTGAGTGTAATTGTCCACCTTTTACCTTCCAGATGAACAGGATGAGGAGACAGTGGCAGCTGGAGGAAAGGTAACACCAGATGTTTGTGACTCAGCTTGGTGGAACCAAGATCACAGAATGGTTTGGGTTGGAAAGGACCTTTAAAGCCCGTTGTGGTCCAACCCTCTGCTTGGGCAGGGACATCTCCTGCCACATCAAAACCTCATCCAACCTGACCTGGAATGTTTCCAGGGATGGGGCATCTCCCACCACTTTGGGCAACCTTTGCCCTGGGTTGGAAGGGCCCCACAAGACCCATTCACACATCTCCTGGCCCTGCACAGGACAACCCCAACTCACCCCCTGGGGCTGAGGGCCTTGGCCAAAGGCTTCTGGAAGATTCTCAGGCTGGAACTGCTTCCCTGGGGAGCTGTTCCAGGGCTCCACCACCCTCTGGGTGAAGAACCTTCTCCTGGTGTCCAACCCAACCCTGCCCTGGCCCATCTTCCTGCCCTTCCCTGGGCTCCTAGCCTTGGTCACCAGAGAGAAGAGCTCAGCACCTCCTCCTGCCCTGGGGAGGAACCTGGAGACCACCAGGAGGTCCCCCCTCAGCCTCCTCTTCTCCAGCTGAACAGACCCAGGGCCTTCAGCCTCTCCTCAGATGATTCCTCCTCCAGACCCTTCCCCAGCTTTGGGGCCTCCTCTGGACACTCTCCAGGGCTTTGATGTCCTTTGGATCCCGTGGTGCCCAAATCCTTGAGGTGGGGCCTCCCCAGAGCAGGACAATCCCCTCCCTGGCCCAGCTGGTGATGCTGGGCCTGATGCCCCCAGGACACCGTTGTCCTCTTGGCCACCACCCCGTTGGCTCATGGTCAGTTTGACCCCACCCAGCACCCCCAGGTCCCTCTCCCCAGGGCTGCTCTCCAGGCTCTCTCTCACCCTCAGTGTGAAATGTTTCTTCCTCCTGTGTCCTCTGAATTTCCCCTCTTTCAGTTTCAACCCCTTCCCCCTTGTCCTATCAAGGTTTTAACGTCCTCTTCAGTAACTTGGCCTGGAATGTTTTTCCAGTTCTACACAAGATTAGATCAGGTGCCATCAGGGGTGGTGTTTTCCTGTTGTAAACATTCCATAAATGCCATGAGATCATTTGGGCTGAGAGGGAATGGCCTCAAGGTGCCCCAGGGCAGGGTCAGGTTGGACATCAGGAGAAGTTTCCTCATGGAAAGGGTTGGGAGGCCCTGGCAGAGGCTCCCAGGGAGGGGGTGGAGTCCCCAGCCCTGGTCCCAAAGTCTGGGCAGATGAGGAGTTCAGGGAGCTGGGTCAGATTGCACAGGGATTCTTGGAGTCAGTGGTCTCAGAGGTCTTCTCCAGCCTAAGCACTGTAACCTTTGTGTTCCCTCTGTGGCACAGGAGGATGAAGATCCCAACAAAGGCGATCAGAGTCGATCAATTGATCCGGGTGAAGATAACGTCACGGAGCAAACCAACCACATCATCATCCCCAGCTATGCCTCCTGGTTTGACTACAACTGGTAAGGAGGCAACAGGGAGGGGAGCTGGGGCACGACCTGGACCGATGGCGATTTGCTCACCGGTCGAGCTGAGCACTGGCAGACGTTCCGTTCTCTGAGGTCTAATTCTGTGTGGGAGCAGAGCAATTCCATTCAGAGCTCTTCCTGACCTAACTCAGCAAGTTGGCAGATGACACCAAGCTGGGAGGAAGGGTTGGAGGATTGGGTGGCCCTACAGAGGGACCTGGGCAGACTGGAGAGCTGGGCTGGTTCCAATGGAATGATCTTTAATGAGTCCAAACGTTGGGTGCTTCATCTTGGACACAACAATCTCTAGAGTGGGGACAGAGTGGCTGGAGAGGAGTCAAGTGGAGAGGGACTGGGAGAGGTGGTGGGCAGGAGGTTCAACGTGAGCCCAGGTGGCCAAAGGGCCAATGGCATCCTGGGCTGCATCAGGAATGGTGTGGAGAGCAGGAGCAGAGGAGTTCTCATCCCCATGTCCTCATCTTGAATACTGGATCCAGTTCTGGGCCCCCCAGTTTGGGAAAGATGTCAGGATGCTGGAGAGTGTCCAGAGGAGAGCAACGAGGATGGGGAAGGGGCTGGAGCACAAGCCCTACGAGGAGAGACTGAGGGAGCTGGGGCTGTTTAGTCTGGAGAAGAGGAGGCTCAGGGGAGACCTCATTGCTCTCTACAACTCCCTAAAAGGAGGTTGGAGTGGGGCAGGGGTTGGTCTCTTCTCTCAGGTGACAGAACTGGAGGGCAGGGACTCAAGCTTGGTCAGGGAAAGGTTGGACTGGATGTGAGGAAAAAGTTCTTCCCTGAAAGGGTGATTGGTCATTGGAATGGGCTGCCCAGGGAGGGGGTGGAGTCACCAACCCTGGGGGTGTTTAAGGGGAGACTGGATGAGGCACTGAGTGCCATGGGTTAGATGATGGTTGGTGTTGGTGTTGGGTTATGGGTTGGACTGGATGATCTCAGAGGTCCTTTCCAACCTTGTGATACAGTGACTCCTGATGTTTCCAGGAATTGGGAATGAGGAGTAGAATAGATCTTCCATTTGTCTTCTCAACATTTTCTGCTTCACATTGCTGTTTGATTATTTTTTTCCCTCTGCTTTGGGAAAATTTCTTTTCCTTCATTCCCAAGTCCTTGGATGGTAATTTTGTGTTGGAATCTACTTCTGGATGCTGCTGGCTTTTTGTTTTGCTTCAGATTTTGACTTTGAGGGTAGGACAGTGATTACACAGGGGGGATTCGTGTTTCATTTTGGGGTCCTTCCTGGATTCTGAGGTTTGTGGTGTTGAATCCCCACCAGCAGAAGGAGATGGAGCTGTTGGAACAGGTCCAGAGGAGGCCACAGAGATGCTGGGAGGGCTGGAGAACCTCTGGGGTGAGGCCAGGCTGGGAGAGGTGGGGTTGGTCAGCCTGGAGAAGAGAAGGCTCTGGGGAGAGCTCAGAGCAGCTTCCAGTGCTGAAAGGGGCTCCAGGAAAGCTGGGGAGGGGCTTTTTCCAAGGGCCTGGAGTGACAGGACGAGGGGGAAAGGCTTTAAATTGGAAGGGGGAGATGGAGATTGGACATTGGGAAGGAATTCTTGAGGGTGAGGGTGGGGAGGCCCTGGCCCAGGTTGCCCAGAGCAGTGGTGGCTCCATCCCTGGAGGTGTCCAAGGCCAGGTTGGGTGGGGCTTGGAGCCCCCTGAGCCAGTGGGAGGTGTCTGGGTGGCACTGGGTGGGCTTTGAGGTCCCTCCCAACCCAACCCATTCTGTGACCAGAGAACTGCTTCAGGAATTCAGATGTTCTCTCTATCGTCCTTCTAGAAGTTAACCTCGAGGCTAAACCCCCCCAGGGCCCTCAGCCTCTCCCACAGCCCCTGTTCTCCAGACCCTTCCCCAGCTCCGCTCCCTTCTCCGCACGCGCTCCAGCCCCTCCAGGGCCTTCCTGGAGGGAGGGGCCCAGCCCTGAGCCCAGCATTCCAGGGGTCCCTCCCATCCCATTCATGAGTTGCTGCAGTGCTGTTCACGTTGTCGCTCTTGTGGTGCCCCAGAATGGAAGGTTCTTCCATGATAAAAGAACATTTAAACTTAAGTCCTTCACCTGGAGCAGCTGTGGAAGGAGAAAAATGTTTCTGTGAAATAATTAAAGCTGAGTTTGCTGTGAGCTCTGCCTTAGTTTATTCTGTGTAATGCTTGGCCCCTGTTTGATGTGAGGCAGAGAGATGGAGGGGCCGGAGCGCGTGCGGAGAAGGGAGCGGAGCTGGGGAAGGGTCTGGAGAACAGGGGCTGTGGGAGAGGCTGAGGGCCCTGGGGCTGGTGAGGCTGGAGAAGAGGAGGCTGAGGGGAGACCTCCTGGCTCTCTGCAGCTCCTGGAGAGGAGGTTGTGGGGAGGTGGGTGCTGGGCTCTGCTGCCAAGGGGCAGGAGATGGGAGCAGAGGGAATGACCTCAAGGTGCCCCAGGGCAGGGTCAGGTTGGACATCAGGAGAAGTTTCCTCATGGAAAGGGTTGGGAGGCCCTGGCAGAGGCTCCCAGGGAGGGGGTGGAGTCCCCAGCCCTGGTTCCAAAGCTGGGCAGATGAGGAGCTCAGGGGTGGTTCAGTAATGGACAGGGATGGTTGGACTCAATGATCTCCAAGGTCTTTTCCAACCAAGCCACTCTCTGGTTGATTCGGTGTCATTAATTCTGCTCTTCCATACGTGGTCAGAGTTTGCTCCATGTTCTTCCTTGGAGTTCAAAGAGAAGGAATGATATTTATTTTTGGTAGCTCCAAATATCCATACTTTGGATTTTCTTTTCCCAGTTGACCAGGGAGGTTCTGGCTGTGTTCTCAAAGCTGACTGCTGAGCAACCACAATTGATGTGGAACCAGCTTTGGAGTTGGATTCCAAGCACTTCCTTCATCTCCCAAGTCCGTACCCTAAAGCTTTGAGTTTCCTTGGTTTCTTTGAGGTATTGGCTCTTTCCTGAGTGTTGTCACTAAAGAGGTGGAGACCAAAGATGCCTCTGGTGGAACCCAGAGCTGGTGAAGGTGCAGCTGGAAGCCGGGTGCTTCCTGGTCCTTCCCAGGGTTTGGTTCAGGCACTGTAGTTTTGCTTTGATCAATGACTGAATTTTGGGATGTATTTTTAACACAGCTTTGCTTATTTTATGAAATATGCAAATTTTGAATGGATTTCCAAAAAAAAACCAACCCAAAATAAAGTGTTGTCTCTCAAAATAGTCCTGGGAGGGTGTGCAGGGTCCACCAGGTTTATTTGGTATTTGGCATCTGACTTGTCTATTTCTGTTCCAGTATTCATGTGATTGAGCGTCGGGCTCTTCCAGAATTCTTCAATGGAAAAAACAAGTCCAAAACTCCAGAAATGTGAGTAAAAGATGGGAATGAAGGTGTTAAAGAGGGCAGCACCGGGAAGGAGCCTCCGTTCCATGGGGCCTGTGGTCACCTCAGATATGAATGGATTAAGGAGATCTTGTTTCCAGGGGTGTGAAGGAAGGAAAGAGCATCTTTACAACCACTTCTTGTGGTTTAATCCTAAAATAATGCCCTGAGCTGGAAGGGCCCCACAGGGACCATCGATCCAACTCCTGGCCCTGCTCAGGACAACCCCAACATTCACCCTGTGGGGCTGAGAGCCTTGGAGAAAGGCTTCTGGAAGATTCTCAGGCTGGAACTGCTTCCCTGGGGAGCTGTTCCAGGGCTCCACCACCCTCTGGGGGAAGAACCTTCTCCTGGTGTCCAACCCAACCCTGCCCTGGCCCATCCTCCTGCCCTTCCCTGGGCTCCTGGCCTTGGTCACCAGAGAGAAGAGCTCAGCACCTGCTCCTGCCCTGGGGAGGAACCTGGAGACCACCAGGAGGTCCCCCCTCAGCCTCCTCTTCTCCAGCTGAACAGACCCAGGGCCTTCAGCCTCTCCTCAGATGATTCCTCCTCCAGACCCTTCCCCAGCTTTGTGGCCTCCTCTGGACACTCTCCAGGGCTTTGATGTCCTTTGGATCCCGTGGTGCCCAAATCCTTGAGGTGGGGCCTCCCCAGGGCAGGACAATCCCCTCCCTGGCCCAGCTGGTGATGCTGGGCCTGATGCCCCCAGGGCACCGTTGTCCTCTTGGCCACCACCCCTTTGGCTCATGGTCAGTTTGACCCCACCCAGCACCCCCAGGTCCCTCTCCCTCTCCAGCCTCTCCCTCCCAGTCTGTTTGTCCATCCCTGGCTGCCGTGTCCCAGGTAGAGGTGGTTTGATGATACCTGTGCATTATTGGAGCTGAGGGAAAGGGTTAAATACCAAAGGTGTGGTTAATAGTGTTCATCCAGGAGAAGTAAAGCTGGTTTCACCCAAGAAATATTGGAACAAACTCGTGAGGTTTGTGTGATACAAGACAAGATCATCTGAAAAAATTCACGATGCTGTCGAAACTTCACAGCCCTCCTTATTTTTCCTCTCCCTTCCCATTCCACACTATTTCTGAGACTCTGGAGCCTTGTGTGGAAGCCCTGAGCTCCAGGTTTGTTGTGGTTTCTCTGTCAGGCTGTGCAATGGATTTTCCTCAGTTATCTGTGGTGGCTTCACAGCTCCCTGAGCAGCTGATGGGTCATCGTGACCCCGTGGGTGAGGGTTGGAAGATGAATCTTCACAACCCCAGGATGTGGCTCTGTGCTCACATCTTGGGCAACGTGGTTTAAATCAGAGTTGTGCAGGGCAGGAGTGAAAACACCTTCTCTGCTGCAGCAGCTCCAAACACTCCAGGGATGTTTTAGTTCTGGACGTGGCTCTTAAATCTGGTGGAGTTGGAGCTGTTGAATTCAGGGCTGCGAAGAGGATCCGAGGGCTGGAGAACCTCTGGGGTGAGGACAGGCTGGGAGAGGTGGGGTTGGTCAGCCTGGAGAGGAGAAGGCTCTGGGGAGACCTCAGAGCAGCTTCCAGTGCTGAAAGGGGCTCCAGGAAAGCTGGGGAGGGGCTTTTTCCAAGGGGTTGGAGGGACAGGATGGGGGGGGAACGGCTTTAAATTGGAAGAGAAGGTTGAGGTTGGACATGAGGATGAAGTTCTGCACAATGAGGGTGGGGAGGCCCTGGCCCAGGTTGCCCAGAGCTGCCCCATCCCTGGAGGTGTCCAAGGCCAGGTTGGATGGGGCTTTGAGCCCCCTGATCCAGTGGGAGGTGTCCCTGGGGTTGAACTGGCTGGGCTTTGAGGTCTCTTGCACCCCAACCCATTCCAGGGCTCTAGGATCCCATATAATCCCATCCTTCCTGTTGCAGTTGGCATCAAAGGCTGAGGTCTCCTCATACTCATCCCTGAGCTTCTGCTGGTTGTTGCCCATCAGTTGAAGTGACTTCATGACTCCCCCAGCCCTGGTGCTGTCCTAGATGTGTGTTTCTGTTGCTGTTGAGGACTTGCAGGAGTAGCACGTGCACTTGGCTGTGTTGTCTTTCAAACCCAGTGGAGCTGTCCCCCCTCCAGGCCAAACGAAACGCCGTGGTTCAAACCTCTCGCAGGTTCCTCCGTGTGACAGCGGGGCCTGCGGGGTGGTTTCTGTCTGAAAAAGAGGTTTAAATAAACACCAGTTGACTTCTCTCCCTGGCTGTTGACGAGTCTTGGCTGATGGGTCGTGTCCTCATCAAAAACAAACTCCCTTCAGGATAAATTTTGGAGATATTTCTGTCTTGTTCTTTTCTCTTCACCTGGTGAGGTGACCTTAACTCATAATTATTTCATTTCTGCACCCAAGAGCACTTTAAATTGCCTCTTCTTGAGCAGTTGGTGCCCCCCTTCTCTCCAGGAGGTGTTCCTGAAGGTTCCTCTGTGGAAGAAGCTCCCTTTTTGTTTCTTGCCTCCCAGCGTGGAGGAGCCCAATGCCCAGTGCCATCCCTCTTTTTTCCAGCAAGGTTCCTGTATGAAGTGGTCAGAATGGAGAAGGGGTTTGGGAGGAGATTGTGCATCAGCCCCTGTCCTCTTCTGCCTTGCCAGGGAAAGGCACTGCTCTTCCAGCTCTGATTTCTATTTCTGGTTACCAACTGCCTTTGCCACATGGATGAGAGACATGGGACGGGTTGGGTTGGGAGGGACCCCAAAGCCCACCCAGTTCCACCCCTTGCCATGAGCAGGGACACCTCCCACTGGATCAGGGGGCTCCAAGCCCCATCCAACCTGGCCTTCAGCACCTCCAGGGATGGGATCTGAGGCTTCTGGTTGACAGTGAATTAGAATCATGGAACCATGAAATGGGTTTGGCTGGAAGGGAGCTCAAAGCCCATCCAGTTCCAGCCCCTGCCTATGACAGGGACACCTCCCACTGGATCAGGTTGTTCAGAGCCCCAACCACCCTCTGTCTGCACATCCCGGTGCCAAAAATGAATCCCCAACATCAAAAGGAGATGGAGCTGTTGGAGCGGGGCCAGAGGAGGCCACGGAGATGCTGGGAGGGCTGGAGAACCTCTGGGGTGAGGCCAGGCTGGGAGAGGTGGGGTTGGTCAGCCTGGAGAGGAGAAGGCTCTGGGGAGACCTTAGAGCAGCTTCCAGTGCTGAAAGGGGCTCCAGGAAAGCTGGGGAGGGGCTTTTTCCAAGGGCCTGGAGTGACAGGACGAGGGGGAACGGCTTTAAATTGGAAGGGGGAGATGGAGATTGGACACTGGGAAGGAATTCTTGAGGGTGAGGGTGGGGAGGCCCTGGCCCAGGTTGCCCAGAGCAGTGGTGGCTCCATCCCTGGAGGTGTCCAAGGCCAGGTTGGATGGGGTTGGATCCCCCTGAGCCAGTGGGAGGTGTCCCTGCCCATGGCAGGGGGTGGAACTGGGTGATCTTTGAGGTCCCTTCCAACCCAACCCATTCCACGATTCTTTGATCCTGGTGCTTTCGACACTGATGTGTGGAGTTCAAGAAGAGCTTTCTGTTGGTGCTTTCTGTCAGCAATGCAGATGTTTGGGGCAGGAGAACCCCCAAAGACATCTGCCCTTCCTTAGCCATCGTTGGAGGTGAACTTGTGTCTCTTTGTCTTTCAGATACCTGGCGTATCGCAACTTCATGATCGACACCTATCGCCTGAACCCTCAGGAGTACCTGACCAGCACTGCCTGCAGGAGGAACCTGACTGGGGACGTCTGTGCTGTCATGAGGTACAAACCAGGGGCCTTTAGCCCTTGTCTTCACGTTGGCAAAAGAGGTGGCAGCTGCTTCAGACATGGAAACGCCGCCACGGGGGCAAAAGCCATCGTGGTGTTGATCCTCAGAGGGTTCCTCCCCCCTGTTTGGGTGACCAGGCTGTTTTATGCCACTCTTTATTTCTAACACTGCTCTCTGAACCCTTTTTAGGTTTAGGTTCTGCTGGTGGAGCTCTTTCAAGGAATTCCAGTTTGGCTCCTCCACTCTCTCAGTTTTATTGGTTGTGCAGCATCTCCAGATGGTTCTCTGCGTGCTTTGCTTTTGCCCTTAAATGAGTCATTTCTTTTTATCTACCCAAAATTGTCCAATTTGGTTTTATTCAACCTGCTGAAGTGCAGTCAGGACCTCATCCTAGGTGGTTTTTATCATGCTTAGTGAAGGATTATAGAAGATTCCTGCTCTGTGTTTGACCCAGAAGCACAAACACCTTTCTTTATTGTCCCTTTTTTCCAACGTCGCGCTGAAGCAACGTTGTCCTTCAACCTGATTCCTCCTGTTGTTTTGCAGAGTTCATGCTTTTCTGGAGCAGTGGGGTCTCATCAACTACCAAGTGGATCCTGAAAGCCGTCCCATGGCGATGGGGCCTCCCCCAACTCCTCACTTCAACGTTCTGGCTGACACCCCCTCGGGCCTGATGCCTCTCCACATCCGCACCCCGCAGGTGGGCCTCTCCTCACCTTTGCTCTCAGCAGGGTCTCCTGGGCCCCACCTGATGAGGTGTTCCTTGCTTTTGTCCATCCAGGTTGGCATTTCCAGGTGGTCATAGAATGGTTTGGTTGGAAAAGACCTTTGAGGTCATTGAGTCATAGAATCAGAGAATGGGTTGGGTTGGAAGAGACCTCAAAGCCCACCCGGTGTCACCCCTTGCCATGGGCAGGGACACCTCCCACTGGATCAGGGGGCTCCAAGCCCCATCCAGCCTGGCCTTGGACATCTTCAGGGATGGAGCAGCCTCAGCTTCTCTGGGCAACCTGGGCCAGGGCCTCCCCATCCTCATTGTGAAGAATTTCTTCCCAATGTCCAATCTCCATCTCCCCCTTCCAATTTAAAGCCGTTCCCCCTCGTCCTGTCACTCCAGGCCCTTGGAAAAAGCCCCTCCCCAGCTTTCCTGGAGCCCCTTTCAGCACTGGAAGCTGCTCTAAGGTCTCCCCAGAGCCTTCTCTTCTCCAGGCTGACCAAGCCCACCTCTCCCAGCCTGTCATTGAGTCCAATGTCCACTACTAAACCATGTCCCTGAAGCCCTTCATCCACCCATCCTTTAAACCCCTCCAGGGATGGAGGCTCCACCACTTCCCTTGCAGCCTCTTCCAATGCTTCACCACTCTTTCCATAAAGAAATGTTTCTTAATATTCAATCTGACCCTGCCCTGGTGTGACTTGAGGCTGTTTCCTCTTCTCCTATTGCTTGTTCCTTGGTAGAAGAGACCAACACCCACCTCACCACAACCTCCTTTCATGGAGCTTCAGTCTCCAGTGTCAATCTCCAAACGTTGTGTCCAGGAGTCTCTTTGCAGAGTCGTCTCTCTAGGCTTGTGTTCATCTCCATTGCTCAGTCTGTGTTCTGCTTGGAGTGACTTTCAGTTCCTGCCCCTCTCACCTTTCTGTTTGTCCACAGGTTCCTGCTGCTCAGCAGATGCTGAGTTTTCCTGAGAAGAACAAGGAGAAGCCAACGGACCTGCAGAACTTCGGGCTCCGCACAGACATTTACTCAAAGAAGACTTTAGCGAAGGTAAAGGGTTGGAATCCCAAGCACCTTGGGATTGTTTCCTCCTGCTGACCTTTCTCACAGTATCACAGTTTCCCAGTATCACAAGGTTGGAAAGGACCTCTGAGATCATCCAGTCCAACCTATAACCCAACACCAACACCAACCATCATCTAAACCATGGCACTCAGTGCCTCATCCAGTCTCCCCTTAAACACCTCCAGGGTTGGTGACTCCACCCCCTCCCTGGGCAGCCCATTCCAATGGCCAATCACCCTTTCAGGGAAGAACTTTTTCCTCACATCCAGTCTAATCTTCCCCTGACCAAGCTTGAGTCCCTGCCCTCCAGTTCTGTCCTGGTCACCTGAGAGAAGAGACCAACCCCTGC
This sequence comes from Tapera naevia, assembly GCA_033556795.1. NCBI lineage: Eukaryota > Metazoa > Chordata > Aves > Cuculiformes > Neomorphidae > Tapera > Tapera naevia. The sequence continues at coordinate 80,660 of JAUMJJ010000522.1, read as the reverse complement.
CCCACTCCAACCTCCTTTTAGGGAGTTGTAGAGAGCAATGAGGTCTCCCCTGAGCCTCCTCTTCTCCAGACTAAACAGCCCCAGCTCCCTCAGTCTCTCCTCGTAGGGCTTGTGCTCCAGCCCCTTCCCCATCTTCGTTGCCCTCCTCTGGACACTCTCCAGCATCCTGACATCTTTCCCAAACTGGGGGGCCCAGAACTGGACCCAGTATTCAAGATGAGGACATGGGGACAATAACTCCTCTGGTCCTGCTCCCCACACTATTCCTGATGCAGGCCAGGATGTCATTGGCCTTCTTGGCCACCTGGGCACACTGCTGGCTCATGGGGAGCTTCCTGGCCACCAGCACTCCCAGGTCCCTTTCTGCCTGACTCCTCTCCAGCCACTCTGTCCCCAGTCTGTAGCTCTGCATGGGATTGTTGTGTCCAAAATGAAGTACCCAACATTTGGACTCATTAAACACCATCCCATTAGACTCAGCCCAGCTCTCCAGTCTGTCCAGGTCCCTCTGTAGGGCCATCCTACCCTCTAACAGATCAACCCTTCCTCCCAGCTTGGTATCATCTGCAAATTTGCTGATGATGGAGGGATTCTCCCTCCTCTAGATGACCCAGAGATGGTCTCTGTTACTATTGCATTCCTCTTTTAGGTTTCTTCCATCTTGGTGTAGGCCACTGAGATTCCTGGTTGTGTTGGGTGTCTCATCCTGTAGAAATGAAGAACGTGACCCATCCCCAGGTGGTTGAATCTGTCCATCTGGAGGCACTCAACTCCTTTTGATTTTACCTGCTTCAAAATCAACACTTTCTAATAATTCAGTAAAGAGACTGAGATCTTTCAGCAGGATCTTTAGTGACCTTTAGCCTGAGCAGAGTTTTCCAGACTGAGAGAAGTAGGAAGTTGCTTGGTGCCAGAAGGTGTCACAAAACCACTGCAGGGGTTGTTACTGCAGTTTGTTGGGTTGGGTGGTTGAAGGTTTGAGATAACCATTGCGGTGCTGTTGGTGATCCCACCACCTCTTGCCTTTCTCCAGCTGCCTCACACCTGTGGGTGGATCCAGTGGTCCTTGAGGTATTCATTGCAGGAACACCCAGTTGTGGCTTCACCTTGGCCATGGAGTTCTGCTCAGGAGTGGCTTTTCGGGCTAATTGTGTCTAATTGGTGTCTCCAAGAGCAGTGTTCATCGTTATAGAATCATTGAGTGGTCTTGGTTGGAAGATACCTTGAAGACCATCCATCTCCAACCCCTTTGCTATGGGCAGGGACACCTCCCACTGGATCAGGGGGCTCCAAACCCCATCCAACCTGGCCTTGGACACCTCCAGGGATGGGGTCTGGGGGTTCTGGTTGACATCAAGTTAGAATTATGGAACCATGGGATGGGTTGGGTTGGAAGGGAGCTCAAAGCCCATCCAGTTCCACCCCAGGGACACCTCCCACTGGATCAGGGGGATCCAAACCCCATCCAACCTGGCCTTGGACACCTCCAGGGATGGAGTCACCACTGCTCTGGGAAACCTGGGCCAGGGCTTCCCCACCTCTTGTCCTAAGAGAATGTTATTTAAACCTAACAGATCACCATTTCTACCCTATTTTATACCATTTATCACTTCAGAGATGACTTCTTAAAAACCCAACTGAACCAATCCTCAGCAGTCCCAGAGAGCAGCACTGCTTCCATATCACAGTCTGTGGATGGACCTTTTCACTTGGTTTAGGGCAATAGAAATATTCACCAAACCCATGGATCTGTCCCTCGGATCCGTTTACGGCGATGAATTGGAGCAGATTTGTTTGCAGGAGATGATTTCCCTGTTTGTTTTAGGTGTGAGGCTTTTTTTGGCTGCTTCACACGGTGAGAGTGGATCAGCTGCTGGGTGACTCACTTTGATAAACGTCCTCTGTGGGCTGATGATCTCTTTTGCAGATGACACCAAGCTGGGTGGGAGTGTGGATCTGTTTGAAGGGAAGGGAAGCTCTGCAGAGAGACTTGGACAGGCTGGATCCGTGGGCTGAGACCAATGGGATGGGGTTCAACAGGGCCAAATTGGTCCTGGAGCCCCTTTCAGCACTGGAAGCTGCTCTAAGGTCTCCCCAGAGCCTTCTCCTCTCCAGACTGACCAAGCCCACCTCTCCCAGCCTGGCCTCACCCCAGAGGTTCTCCAGCCCTCCCAGCATCTCCGTGGCCTCCTCTGGCCCCGCTCCAACAGCTCCATCTCCTTCTGCTGGTGGGGATTCCAGCCCTGGCCACAGCACTCCAGGTGGGGTCTCCCCAGGGTCTCCCCTCCCTGGCCCTGCTGCTCCCACTCTTTGGCTCCAGCCCAGCACACGGGGGGTTTCTGGGCTGGGAGCGCTCGGTGGTGGCTCCTGGGGACCTTCTCCCCCCCAGCACCCCAAGGCCTTCTCCTCAGTTCTCCCAATCCCATCGTCCCCCATCCTCTATGGATACTGGGGGTTGCCCCCACCCAGGTGCAGGACCTTCCCTTGGCCTTGGTGATCCTCATGAGGTTCCCACAGCCTCCCCTCTCCAGCCTCTCCAGGTCCCTCTGGATGCCCTCCTGTCCTTGTGGTGTCCCCACTGCCCCACTCACCTTGGTGTCATCTTTGCAGACACCTCTTATAAAGATTTATTCTTCTTTTGCCAAGTTCCTGACGATCTTTCAGATAGATGAGCTGGTTTTTTTTGGACCAGCATCCAGCCTCCACCTTCCAACCTGTCTTCCCTGGAAGCAGATGTCTGCTGGGGGACAGTTCTGTTGACGTAAGCGCTGTTCCATTGGGAAAGGTGCCCTCCAAGCTGAGAGGATCCCAGGTGTGCCTCAGGGGAGTGATGCCATCTCCTCCAGGGACAGCACCACCTCCTGCTGGGGCAGCTGGTGAGGGGCTGGGATGTTGTGCTGTCTCTCTTCTCCCAGAGGTGTTGGGAAGGTGGGATCTGAAGCCTCCGCAGAGGCTGCAGGAATGTGCTCACCTGCATCCCTTGGGCTACATCACCAAGTTGTGTCAACCCAACCACAGCAGGAGACACCCAGGGGTTGATTTCCTGTGGTGGGAAGGTTGTGAAAGGTCCATTTTTGAGTGGTTTAAACAACAGATTCTTCCCTTTTCCTCCTTAGTGTTTTCTTCTGAAGATTTCTGTGCAGAAAGACCTGGGTTTCACTTTTTTTCCTCTTTCTTTTGTAGAGTAAAGGAGCGAGTGCTGGAAGGGAATGGACGGAGCAGGAGACGCTGCTGCTGTTGGAGGTGAGTTCATGAGGGCAAACCCAAAGGCTGTGGAGCCAAAGTGTCCAGGATGTTACACAGAGCCATGGAGTGCTTTTGATTGGAAAAGACCTTTGAGATCAGGTCCAATCATTGATCCAGCCCTGCTAAGTTCACCCCTGGGCTGTGTCCCCCCGTGCATTGCCTACTTTAAAGCACCTCCAGGGGTGGGGACTCCACCCCCTCCCTGGGTCCTTCCAGGGCCTCCCAACCCTTCCCATGAGGAAACTTCTCCTGATGTCCAACCTGACCCTGCCCTGGGGCACCTTGAGGCCATTCCCTCTGCTCCCATCTCCTGGCCCTTGGCAGCAGAGCCCAGCACCCACCTCCCCACAACCTTCTTGGAGGGAGGGGCCCAACCCTGAGCCCAAGGGTGGAGATGTGGCCTCACCAAGGCCATGGGGACCATCCCTGCCCTGCTCCTGCTGCCACCCCAGGGCTGATCCCAGGGTGCTGGGGGCCTTCTTGGCCCCCTGGGCCACTGCTGCCTCCTCTTCAGCCCCTGGTACCCAACACCCCCAGGGCCTTCTCCTGCAGGGACCCTTCCAGCCCCTCTGCCCCAAGCCTGGAGCTGCCTGGCCTTGGTGTGGCCCAAGGGCAGGACGTGGCCCTCAGCCTGGTTGAACCCCATCCCGTTGCTCTCAGCCCATGGATCCACTCATTCTTTTTGCAACACAGCTGCACTTGATGTGCTCTTTAACCTATTTCCAGAAGTCTACAAGAAATCTGAGATGTCTCAAATCACACTGGTGCTGTAGAATGAGGTCAGGAGGCTCTTGGCACACTAGAAAACCATCTTTGTCCACAGATCTCTTAATCTGCTGCTCTTGAGGCACATGGTGATTGTCAGGTCTCCTGGAGTTGTAGTCTGGGATGAAATCCATCACAGATTGTGGTGTTGCTTTGCAGAAGTAGGTTCTGCTTTTAAAATCCCTTCAGGGCAGAGTTGCTTTTCATGGTATTTCATCAGCAGAAGACTCTGTGGTCTGAAATAATGAATGTGCTGCCACTTCAGATAAAGAAAACATCACAGAATAGTTTGGGTTGGAAGGGACCCCAAAGCCCATCCAATTCCACCCCTGTCACGGGCAGGGACACCTCCCACTGGCTCAGGGGGCTCCAAGCCCCATCCAACCTGGCCTTGGACACCTCCAGGGATGGAGCCACCACTGCTCTGGGCAACCTGGGCCAGGGCCTCCTCACCCTCAAGAATTCCTTCCCAATGTCCAATCTCCATCTCCCCCTTCCAATTTAAAGCCGTTCCCCCTCATCCTGTCACTCCAGGCCCTTGGAAAAAGCCCCTCCCCAGCTTTCCTGGAGCCCCTTTCAGCACTGGAAGCTGCTCTGAGGTCTCCCCAGAGCCTTCTCCTCTCCAGGCTGACCAACCCCACCTCTCCCAGCCTGGCCTCACCCCAGAGGTTCTCCAGCCCTCCCATCCTCTCCGTGGTGTCCTCTGGCCCCACTCCAACAGCTCCATCTCCTTCTGCTGTTGGGAATTGCTCCTGCCTAGCTTTCTTTGTGCAGGCACTTTTTCTTGATGTAGAAGCTGGATGCTGAATCACTTTTTTGTTTTACTTTTCTATCATTCAGATTCTTTCCAATTCAAGGTTTCTTGGTGAAACAGTTCCAGGGTTTGAAGCGTTTTGTGTGTGTTTACTTTCAGAAAGCTTCAACCAGCCTGCAACTGTGTGCTTGCTCTGGCTTTTTTGTCTCTGCATGTGTCAGTAAACCCATTGAAAAGTTAATTTCCCAAGGAGAAGCCTGGACAATGGGTCTGGGCAGCCCTTGTGGGGTGAACAATCCCCTCCTCTGTGCGCGGCGGCGGCTCCGGCGCTGGCCCCGGTGCTTAATCAGGAGCGCACTTTGATTGACCCCTCTGAGATGGGAGGGTCTTCAGCAGAGAGCCAGAGCAGCTCTTGTGGGGTTTGTGGAGAGAGAGAGAGCTCTTCAGCTGAGACTTTGCTGTTGGGACGTGGGAAAGATTTGCCCTCAGGGTGGGAGGAGGAGAGGTGTTTACAGGGAGCGTAGGCAGTGTCATCGTACCTAGAGTGATGGAATCTTGGGTGGGAAAGACCTCTGAGATCATTGAGTCCACCCATCCCTGTCCACCCCTGACCCAGCTCCCTGAGCACCTCATCTGCCCAGGCTTTGGGACCAGGGGTGGGGACTCCACCCCCTCCCTGGGAGCCTCTGCCAGGGCCTCCCAACCCTTTCCATGAGGAAACTTCTCCTGATGTCCAACCTGACCCTGCCCTGGAGCACCTTGAGGCCATTCCCTCTGCTCCCATCTCCTGGCCCTTGGCAGCAGAGCCCAGCACCCACCTCCCCACAACCTTCTTGGAGGGAGGGGCCCAACCCTGAGCCCAAGGGTGGAGATGTGGCCTCACCAAGGCCATGGGGACCATCCCTGCCCTGCTCCTGCTGCCACCCCAGGGCTGAGCCCAGGGTGCTGGGGGCCTTCTTGGCCCCCTGGGCCACTGCTGCCTCCTCTTCAGCCCCTGGTACCCAACACCCCCAGGGCCTTCTCCTGCAGGGACCTTTCCAGCCCCTCTGCCCCAAGCCTGGAGCTGCCTGGCCTTGGTGTGGCCCAAGGGCAGGACGTGGCCCTCAGCCTGGTTGAACCCCATCCCGTTGCTCTCAGCCCATGGATCCAGGTTCTCCAGGTCCCTCTGCAGAGCCTCCCTTCCCTCCAGCAGATCCACACTCCCACCCAGCTTGGTTTTATCCATGAGCTTACTCAGGGAGCACCCAATCCCCTCATCCAGATCATTGATGAAGTTATTGAACAGGACTGAACCCGGTGCTGAAGTCCAACCCTGGTTCTCTCCCTGGCAGTATTAATACTTCAAATGCCTTTTCTCATCCAGCATCCCATGGTCCAGCCTCACAAGGAGCACCCGGGTAAAATAATCCAGATGCCAGTCTTTGTTTTAGGAAAAAAAAAAACAAACCCAGAACAAAAAAAAGCCTCTTAAGTCTCGAGATTACGATTTGATTTAATGTGAGCTTAAATTAATAATGTTTTTTTCTTTGTGGCATTAAAGCTATGAATAAATCAGCGAGGAGGAGATGAGTTCAAGCATAAGTAATTCAGCTCTAACAAGGCAGCTCAGTCCAATTAAATCCTCGGGGGAGCTTTGGGCAAATATATAAGCAGTGGAGTTCCAAAGAATAAATCTCATCTAAAGTAATTATTGTCCTTCTCCCTGTTGACTGAAGAAATGGGGGGATGGAGATGCTGTTTCCCACCCGGAATCGCCCTCCTTGCCACGCTGTGTCTCCCCATCTCCCCAGAATTCTTGCATCCTGAAGTGCTTTCCAAGCTATTTATAGCCAGGACAGCAGTTGGGAGCTCGTTTGCCTCACGGCAAAATAAGGAGCAGTGAAGGAGAAAGAGGCAAAAACCCTGTGTGGCCACGGAAAGAAGAGCTGCTCCGGCCTGCTGGTGGGATTAGAAATGGGTGAGAGGGGGGCACGGGGCTGACGGCGCCGAGGGGGCACCAGGGGAGGTGGAACCTCCAGGTGGGGCCTCACGGGAGAGGACTGGAGTGGGAACATCAGAGTCTTCCCTTCTCTAAGCTGAACAACCCAACTCTCTCAGCCCCTCTTGATAGGGGAGATCTTCCAGGCCTTTGATTGTAGTGGCCTCCTCTGGGACCCCCTCGAGCAGCTCCACGTCTTTCCCTTGCCGAGGGCTCCAGAGCTGGACAGGGAGGTGCAGGTGTGGTGTCACCTGAGCAGAGGGTGAGTTAGCTTTGTGTTGTGTGTGCTGCTCAGACCTGTTGGCTCTGTCCTCCTCACGGTGTCAGGCACCCAGCGCTGGGTTCTGCCTCTGCTCTCAAAGGTCACGCGTGGAGGAAGTTCAGTTGGGCTGAAGGCTGAGATGGCTGGTGGTTTAGAGCCCTGAGGGAAGAGCTCAAGTGTGGAAAAGCCATTTTCATACAACCATGGAATGATCTGGGTTGGAAGGGACCTCAAAACCCATCCAGTTCCACCCCCTGCCATGGGCTGGGACACCTCCCACTGGATCAGGGGCTCCAAGCCCCATCCAACCTGGCCTTGGACAGCTCCAGGGATGGAGCAGCCACCACTGCTCTGGGAAACCTGTGCCAGGTTAAGGGAAAGTTCTCCAAGGAAAACCAAAGTGTAATGATCAGGAATGGTGATTAAGAGGAGAGTTCTCCAAGGAAAACCCAAGTGTAATGATCAGGAATGGTGATTAAGAGGAGCGTTCTCCAAGGAAAACCCAAGTGTAATGATCAGGAATGGTGATTAAGAGGAGAGTTCTCCAAGGAAAACCCAAGTGTAATGATCAGGAATGGTGATTAAGAGGAGAGTTCTCCAAGGAAAACCCAAGTGTAATGATCAGGAATGGTGATTAAGAGGAGAGTTCTCCAAGGAAAACCCAAGTGTAATGATCAGGAATGGTGATTAAGAGGAGAGTTCTCCAAGGAAAACCCAAGTGTAATGATCAGGAATGGTGATTAAGAGGAGAGTTCTCCAAGGAAAACCAAAGTGTAATGATAGGAATGGTGATTAAGAGGAGAGTTCTCCAAGGAAAACCCAAGTGTAATGATCAGGAATGGTGATTAAGAGGAGAATTCTCCAAGGAAAACCAAAGTGTAATGATAGGAATGGTGATTAAGAGGAGAATTCTCCAAGGAAAACCAAAGTGTAATGATAGGAATGGTGATTAAGAGGAGAGTTCTCCAAGGAAAACCCAAGTGTAATGATCAGGAATGGTGATTAAGAGGAGAGTTCTCCAAGGAAAACCCAAGTGTAATGATCAGGAATGGTGATTAAGAGGAGAGTTCTCCAAGGAAAACCCAAGTGTAATGATCAGGAATGGTGATTAAGAGGAGAGATTTTTCTGAATGACTTTTTTTGGATCGTTTTCATCCAATAATGAAAATACTTTTGGCTGAAGCAGGGCGTGGTCCATGGGTATAATGGATTTTTTTGTCTCTTGCAGGCTCTGGAGATGTACAAAGATGACTGGAACAAAGTCTCGGAGCACGTGGGGAGCCGTACCCAGGATGAGTGCATTCTCCATTTCTTGAGGCTCCCGATTGAGGACCCCTACTTGGAGAACTCGGACGCGTCGCTGGGCCCGCTGGCGTACCAGCCCGTTCCCTTCAGCCAGTCCGGGAACCCCGTCATGAGCACCGTCGCCTTCCTGGCGTCCGTGGTGGATCCTCGCGTGGCGTCAGCCGCCGCCAAGGCAGCCTTGGGTACGGCTTCGTCTTCAGAGCTTGGCTCTCCCCTTGGCCTCCTCCTCATTCTTTGTCTGTAGAGGTTCTTCAGGAGGGGTAGTGAGTCCTAAAGGGCAACGGACGAGGGTGTGGAGAGGAGCTGTGGTGACAACAGCTTTGTGTTCTCTCTGAAACTGCTGGGCAGGTCAGGAGAGCACTTAAAGACCCCTCTGGGGAGACCCCACCTGGAGTCCTGTGGCCAGGGCTGGAATCCCCACCAGCAGAAGGAGATGGAGCTGTTGGAGCGGGGCCAGAGCAGGCCACGGAGATGCTGGGAGGGCTGGAGAACCTCTGGGGTGAGGCCAGGCTGGGAGAGGTGGGGTTGGTCAGCCTGGAGAGGAGAAGGCTCTGGGGAGACCTTAGAGCAGCTTCCAGTGCTGAAAGGGGCTCCAGGAAAGCTGGGGAGGGACCTTCTCCAAGGGCCTGGAGTGACAGGACGAGGGGGAACGGCTTTAAATTGGAAGGGGAGATGGAGATTGGACATTGGGAAGGAATTCTTGAGGGTGAGGGTGGGGAGGCCCTGGCCCAGGTTGCCCAGAGCAGTGGTGGCTGCCCCATCCCTGGAGGTGTCCAAGGCCAGGTTGGATGGGGCTTGGAGCCCCCTGAGCCAGTGGGAGGTGTCCCTGGGTTAAACTGGATGGGCTTTGAGGTCCTTTCCAACCCAACCCATCCCATGAAGTTCAAAGACCACTTGCACTCACCAATTGGCAGGGTTTGCAAGCACCACCTCGGAGCTGGTGTTGCTGTAACCACTGTTTACTGGGCTGTGGGTGAACAGCCAGTGCTAAACTTCCAGTTCTCCTGTTCTTGTGTGGAATTACCTGCCAGCTGTACCTGTCCTCTGAGAGACCTCATTTGCCATAAAAGCCTCACAAGGTACAATTTCCTGTGTGTTTCTGTAACAGAGGAGTTTTCTCGAGTCCGCGAGGAGGTGCCGCTGGAGCTCGTTGAAGCTCATGTCAAGAAAGTCCAGGAAGCAGCAAGAGCCTCTGGGAAGGTGGATCCAACCTATGGACTGGAGAGCAGCTGCATTGCTGGGACAGGTCCTGATGAGCCGGAGAAAGTCGGTAGGTTCTCCATCAGAGGGCAGGGATTTCTGCCAGTGAGGATCCTCAGGCATTCTTGTATTGGCCTTGGACAACCCTGGAGGTGTCCAAGGCCAGGTTGGATGGGGCTCGGAGCCCCCTGAGCCAGTGGGAGGTGTCCCTGCCCATGGCAGGGGGTGAAATTGGCTTTGAGGTCCCTTCCAACCCAAGCCATTCCATGGTTCTAACCTGGTGTCAACCAGAACCTCCAAATCCCATCCCTGGAGGTGTTCAGTGTTCTAAAAGCCAATGTACAAGTGTGTGGAGAGGAGCTGTGGTGGCACCCAACTTTGTGTTCTGCTGTCACTGAAACTGCCAGGGAAGACAGGAGAGCTCTTAAAGACCCCTCTGCTCCACTCTGGGGAGACCCCACCTGGGGTCCTGTGGCCAGGGCTGGAATCCCCACCAGCAGAAGGAGATGGAGCTGTTGGAGCGGGGCCAGAGGAGGCCACGGAGATGCTGGGAGGGCTGGAGAACCTCTGGGGTGAGGTCAGGCTGGGAGAGGTGGGGTTGGTCAGTCTGGAGAGGAGAAGGCTCTGGGGAGAGCTTAGAGCAGCTTCCAGTGCTGAAAGGGGCTCCAGGAAAGCTGGGGAGGGGCTTTTTCCAAGGGTCTGGAGTGACAGGACGAGGGGGAACGGCTTTAAATTGGAAGGGGGAGATGGAGATTGGACATTGGGAAGGAATTCTTGAGGGTGAGGGTGGGCAGGCCCTGGCCCAGGTTGCCCAGAGCAGTGGTGGCTGCCCCATCCCTGGAGGTGTCCAAGGCCAGGTTGGATGGGGCTTGGAGCCCCTGATCCAGTGGGAGGTGTCCCTGCCCATGGCAGGGGGTGGAACTGGATGGGCTTTGAGGTCCCTCCCAACCCATCCCATGGTTCTCTCTGGGAGATGGTGCTAAGGAGCTACAAGTGTATTTGGTGGTTGGACGTGGTGACCTCAGGGGTCTTTTCCAGCCAGCTGCTTCTGTGGTTCTGTGACCTCTACACTGCTCTGAGTCTGGATTCTTCATCCTACGTCACGACAGTGGCCGCTGCCCCTCGCCCCATCGCTGGTGGGGCTGCTGCTCTCTGTCAGCCCTTTCTCTGGGAGAAGAAATTTGCCCACGAGTGGCCAAGAGAGCTTTAGAAGGTCTTTGTCACCTCCTGGGGGAGTTGGGCAGTGGAGGAGCAGATGACCCTGACGTGATTATTTGTGGCTGAGCTGCCTGGTGGGTTCCTGCCCCGTCAGGGTTAATGTGATTTGTACTGGGCTGTGACTAATGCAGAGAATCAGGACAAGAGCAGATGGTTCTCCCTGGGGGAGCAGCTCAGCGAGAGCCAACTGGGTCACTCTGCAATCTGTGGTGCCTTCCACCTCCAAACCAGCTTCGAGCTGGAGGGCACTGGGGAATCCACAGCTTGGTGTGGGCGATCGGTTCAGGGATGGCGTTGTGGTGAGGAGCTGGAATGGAGCTGGGGTTCTGCACGGCCAGACCTCAGGTTGGGTCTTTAAATGTCAGTGTGGAGAGCTGAGATTATCTACTGAGGGTTCCCTGCTCTAGTTGAGCTTCATCAGTTGTTGTGTAGGTGTGCACCTGGGTAGATCTTAGGAGGGAATGGTCTCCTGGGAGGGTGGGGAGGCCCTGGCCAAGGTGGGCCAGGGAAGTGGTGGCTGCCCCATCCCTGGAGGTGTCCAAGGCCAGGTTGGATGGGGCTTGGAGCCCCCTATCCACTGGATGGTGTTCCTGCCTGTGATGGGAACTGGATGGGCTTTGAGGTCCCTTCCAACCCAACCCATTCCATGATTCTAACTTGGTGTCAACCAGAACCCCCAGATCCCATCCCTGGAGGTGTCCAAGGCCGGGTTGGATGGGGCTCGGAGCCCCCTGAGCCAGTGGGAGGTGTCCCTGCCTGTGATAGGAACTGGATGGGCTTTCAGGTCCCTTCCAACCCAACCCATCCCATGGTTCTGTGACTCTGTGGGAAATGGAAATGATGGTTTTGATAAAGGTGTAATTATGAGATGCAGACCCAGAATTTCCACAGGAAGAGTGTAGTTCCTCTCAATTAAATATTAATATTTAATGTGGACTCTTGACAGGTTCTGTGTGTGAAAGAAAAGAGGCTGAGGATGTCCTGAGGGCGTCTTTAAGCTGTTTGCTGAGCTGGGGCTCCCCAAGGCCACTCTGAGCACTTTCATTGGGGTTTTGCTCATTATTTTTATGATGACAGTGGAGGTTGAACATCTCCTTGTGGGGCTGGGAACGGAGGGAAAGGTGGAGTGAACCATGGGATGGGTTGGGTTGGAAGGGACCTTCAAAACCCACCCAGTTCCAACTCCCCTGCCATGGGCAGGGACACCTCCCACTGGATCAGGGGGCTCTGAGCCCCATCCAACCTGGCCTTGGACACCTCCAGGGATGTGAATTGGAATTTTTATAGGGATCTTAATGATTTTGAGGCACTTTCAATAGGCTCTGATCTAGAAACGAAGCAGCTGTATCAGCCCAGGTAAACTTAATTAACCCCAGACTGATAATTGATGGCTTTTTCCTGGGGTGGCAGCAGGAGCAGGGCAGGGATGGTCCCCATGGCCTTGGTGAGGCCACATCTCCACCCTTGGGCTCAGGGTTGGGCCCCTCCCTCCAGGAAGGTTGTGGGGAGGTGGGTGCTGGGCTCTGCTGCCAAGGGCCAGGAGATGGGAGCAGAGGGAATGGCCTCAAGGTTTGGACCTTTGGACCTCAAGCTTTTAGACCTTTTGGAACCAGATCTTGAAGGTCCCTTCCAACCCAACCCATTCCATGATTCTGAGTTGCACCAGGGCAGGGTCAGATGGGACATCAGGAAACATTTCTTCACAGAAAGGGTTCTCAGGGAGGGCCCTCAGGGAGGTGGTGGAGTTCCCATCCCTGGTTTCAAAGCTGGACAGATGAGGTGCTCAGGGATCTGCTTTAGGAGTGGGCAGGGATGGTTGGACTCCATCTCCAAGGTCTTCCAACCGAGTGATTCCATGACTCCATCACTCCATGACCCACCACCAGGAGGTGCTGACAGTCCCCTCTCTGCATCCCCACATCCCTGATCCATCTCCCTCGAGCTGAGCAGGGTCAGGTCCCAGTTGGCCCAGCTGTGGGTGGCTTCTGGTCCCCACATCCCCCCCGTGTGACCTTGCTGAGGCCGTGGAAGTTGATGCTGTGGGGTTGCACTCCAAGGTGGCCCCGTTTCGGGGGTGGAGAAGGCTCTGCCACCACTCAAGGTCTTAGACTGGATCTGGAGAAGAATTTTTTCAAGCTGATGGTGGTGAAAGATGGCCCAGGTTGCCCAGAGAGGTGGGAGATGGAAACACTCAAGGTCAGGTTGGATGGGGATCTCAGCAACCTGATCTAGTTGAAGGTGTCCGTGCTCACTGCAGGGGGGTTGGACTGGATGACCTTCGTGGTCCCTTCCAACCCAAACCTTTCTATGAGTCTACGGTTCCCCCAAACCTTCAAGGCCAGGTTGGATGGGGTCTTGAGCCCCCTGATCCAGTGGGAGGTGTCCCTGCCCATGGCAGGGGATTGGAACTGGATGGGCTTTGAGGTCCCTTCCAACCTAAACCATTCCATGATTCTAACTTGGTGTCAACCAGAACCCCCAGATCCCATCCCTGGAGGTGTCCAAGGCCAGGTTGGATGGGGCTTTGGGCCCCCTGATCCAATGGGAGGGGGACTTGGAACTGGATGGGCTTTGAGGTCCCTTCCAACCCAACCCATTCCACGATTCTTTGATTCTGTGATTCTTCCAAGAAGCAGAAGTTTCCTCCTGTTGACATAAAATTGTCCACAGACTTGAGCTTTTCCAACCCATTTCACTCAACCTTGGAGTTTTGCAGGAAGCACAAGTTCAGAGCTGCTCCCCTGCTCCTTGTGGAGAACTTTCTGCCTGTTTGTACTAAATTATAGACTTTTTTCAATTCCAGTCTCTCCCAATAGGAGGAACCTTGAAGGTCTTGGTGTCTGGGTGCTCTTGTGGGTTCCTGGGCAGTATTTTCCTAGACTGAGCTCCTGACCTTCCACTCTACCAACCCCAACACCTTGGGGTCTTCTGCTCTAAACCAACTCAAGCTTCCATCACCAAGGTTTCTCTTTCATTTACAAGAAGCCTTGACACTTCTAAGGCCAGTTTGGAGCTTTCCTTCTAGGTCTGAAACAGCTGTTTGACCAAATCTAATCTGGATTTTCCCTCTGACATGATTAGGTCACTAAATCCCAACTCTGAGATAAAACATCAGAGGAGGAACGTCCCCAGTCTCCTTAAAGGTGGCAGATTCTTGGGATAATAGGTTTATCCTAAAACCACCCAAGAGGAAGAACCTTCTGTCTCAATCAGACCTTTTAGGAGGTTTTTCTTTACTATGGAAGAGACTTTTTGTGAAGCTTTGGTAGAAAACTGGTGCTGTTACAGCTAAACATTGTCTGCATCTCCCTTGCTTCCGTGTAGCACACGGCAATTACCAGCAAAGTGAGGATTAAGGAGAGGAACACCCACCCTGATGTCTTCAGAAGCTTAGAGATGGATCAGGGCTCTGCACAAAGAGTTTCAGGGTGGTGTGGCACCACGTGTTGGACTCCCATCATCTGGATAAGCTCCTTTTTTAATGCCCCTCTCTATGGAATTGTGCTGGAGTTGCTGTTCTTGCAGGCTGGAGGTCCTGGACACGGAGCATGAGGTTGTGTTGATGCTTCATTCTTGTCCTTTGGGGCAGAACGAGTTGGGTGCTGCCAATAACTCCTGATTTCTAAACAATCCCTCCTCAAAATATCAGGAAATAGAGCGTTATCCAGGCACCCTCCTGGTGTTCTCCACCCGTTGGGATCCTCTTCATGGAGCAGCTCACACTGAGTGCTCTCACCACGGGCGAGCAGAGCCAGTCAGGATGGCTTTGTGAGAGGCAGGTCCTGCCAGAGCAACCCCATCTCCTTCTGTGACAAAGCCACCTGGTCCCTGGGCGAGGGGAAGGCTGTGGATGTGCTGAACCTGGGCTTTTGGAAAGCCTTGGACACCCTTTCTCAGGGTGTTCTGATGGAGAAACCGGTGCCCTTGGCCTGGGCAGGAACAGCCTCTGCTGGGTGAAAAACTGCCTGGATTGAGGGCCCAGAGGGTGGTGGGGATGGAGATCAACCCAGTTGGGAACCAGTCACCAGTGGTGTCCCCAGGGCTCAGTGGTGGGGCCAGTCCTGACCAATATCTTTATCAATGATCTGGGTGAAGGGATCGAGGGCACCCTGAGCAGGTTTGGGGGTGGCACCGAGCTGGGTGGAGGTGTTGATGTGCTGGAGGGAAGGGAGGGTCTGCAGAGGGACCTGGAGAACCTGGATCCATGGGCTGAGACCAACGGGATGGGGTTCAACCAGGCTGAGGGCCACATCCTGCCCTTGGGCCACACCAAGGCCAGGCAGCTCCAGGCTTGGGGCAGAGGGGCTGGAAAGGTCCCTGGAGGAGAAGGCCCTGGGGGGTTGGTTGGTGGGGGCTGAAGATGAGCCAGGAGTGGCCCAGGGGGCCAAGAGGGCCAATGGCATCTTGGGCTGGGTCAGACACAGGGTGGGCAGCAGGAGCAGGGCAGGGATTGTGCCCCTGGACTGGGCACTGGGGAGGCCACCCCTCGAGTGCTGGGGGCAGTTTGGGTCCCTCAGCACAAGAAGGACATTGAGGGGTTGGAGAGTGTCCAGAGGAGGGAATGGAGCTGGGGAAGGGGCTGGAGAAGAAGGGCTACGAGGAGAGGCTGAGGGACCTGGGGGTGTTCAGCCTGGAGAAGAGGCTGAGGGGAGACCTCATCCCTCTCCACAACTGCCTGAGAGGAGGCTGTGGCAGAGCAAGTGTTGGTCTCTTCTCTCAAGTGACAGTGACAGGAGGAGGGGAAATGGCCATGAGCTGCCCCAGGGGAGGCTCAGATGGATATTGGGAAGAATTTCCTTACTGAAAGGGTCCTCAGGCCCTGGCACAGCTGCCCAGGGAGGGGGTGGAGTCCCCATCCCTGGAGGGGTTTAAAAAAAGGAGAGATGAGTTTTTGAGGGACAGGGTTTAGCAGATGATGGGAGCGGTTGGACTCGATCATCTCAGAGGTCTTTCCCAACTGGAAGATTCCATGATTCTGTGACTCTCATCCCACAGCCCTGCTGTCAGTGGGAGGGGCATTTTACATAAGTGCTGAGGGTTTGCACCAAGAGAGGTGACCTGAGCCCTGGTGTTAAACCCCTCTCTTCTCCTAGGAGGTGCTTGCAGCCAGCACAGGGTAACCCATGGCTCTTACTTGGTCTTTACATTGGGTTTTCCTTCCTCATTTTGCTGGGTTTTGTACCAGTTGGGGTGATATCATGGCTTGGGTTGGAAGGGACCGCAGAGCCCATCCAGTTTCACCCCTCTGCCATGGGCAGGGACACCTCCCTCTGGCTCAGGTTGGAATCATAGAATCATCTGGTTGGAAAAGACCTCTGAGAGCGAGTCCAGCCCTACCTGTCCCCTCACCAAACCGTGTCCCTCAGAACCTCATCCACCTGTCTTTGAAACCCCTCCAGGGATGGCGACTCCACCACTTCCCTGGGCAGCCTCTGCCTCTGAAAAGTTGCTCAAAGCCCCATCCAACCTGACCTTGAGCACCTCCAGGGCTGGGATCTGGGGGGCTCTGATTGACATCAAGTTAGAAGCGTGGAACCATGGGATGGGTTGGGTTGGAAGGGACCTCAAAGCCCATCCAGTTCAACCCAGACACCTCCCACTGGATCAGGGGGCTCAAAGCCCCATCCAACCTGGCCTTGGACACCTCCAGGGATGGAGCCACCACTGCTCTGGGCAACCTGGCCCAGGGCCTCCCCACCCTCACCCTCAAGAATTCCTTCCCAATGTCCAATCTCCATCTCCCTCTTCCAATTTAAAGCCGTTCCCCCTCGTCCTGTCACTCCAGGCCCTTGGAAAAAGCCCCTCCCCAGCTTTCCTGGAGCCCCTTTCAGCACTGGAAGCTGCTCTAAGGTCTCCCCAGAGCCTTCTCCAGGCTGACCAACCCCACCTCTCCCAGCCTGGCCTCACCCCAGAGGTTCTCCAGCCCTCCCATCCTCTCCGTGGCCTCCTCTGGACTCTGGCTTCTCTTTCAGAAGCTGAAGGTAGATGAGACAACTGTTGCTACTCCAAAAGCAATCTGTGGCACCAGCACGCCCGGCTCTCTTTTGGCAGAGCTCGTCAGCTCTCTCTCTAATTGCTCTTTGAGTGCCAAGCAGACAGTAATTAAGAGGTTACGAGCTTGCTGAGCTCAGTGGAGCCAGGCAGAAGCCAAACAGAAGGAGCAGGAGGCACGTCTAGCACAGCAAAGGGTTTTCTCACCTGGTGGTGGAGCTCTCCAGGGGTGCCTCTGGTCAAGGTCAGGCTTTTATGGGCGTCTGTCAGACTTCTTTTGGGTCCCAAATATAGAGCTGTGAGAGGGAGCGGGTGCTGTGCAGGCCCTGAGAGCCACAGCAGTGAGACAACCTGCCAGGTGTCCAAATAATCATTGTAAGGAGACCTTAAAGCAGCCTGGAGACCTCAGAGCAGCTCCCAGTGCTGAAAGAGCTCCAGGAAAGCTGGGGAGGGGCTTCTTCCAAGGGCCTGGAGGGACAGGATGAGGGGGAACGGCTTTAAATTGGAAGGGGAGATGGAGATTGGACATTGGGAAGGAATTCTTGAGGATGAGAAGGCCCTGGCCCAGGTTGTCCAGAGCAGTGGTGGCTGCCCCATCCCTGGAGGTGTCCAAGGCCAGGTTGGATGGGGCTTGGAGCCCCTGAGCCAGTGGGAGGTGTCCCTGCCCATGGCAGGGGGTGGAACTGGAGGGGCTTTGGAGACCCTTCCAACCCACCCCATTCCTTGAATCTCTGAAATAAATGTTGAGTGTGAAAAATTGACATTGAAGGATTTCTGAATATTTTTTGTTTTCTCAGATGGAGCTGAAGAAGAAAAAATGGAAACGGAGCCAGATGGGCAGCAGCCTGAGAAGGTGAGCTTGGCTCTGGCTCTGAAACCAGAGGGTTGATGCTCATGAGCTTGACTTATCTCCTAAAATGCTGTGTTAAAAAGACAGACAGCAGTGTGCAACCTCAGGGAGTGGTTTCCAGGCTTCAGGTCCCACAGAAGTGTTTCTTTTGCTTGTAGAACATCAAAAGGAGGTGATGTGCACTAATTATAGAGGTGTAGGTTGCACAAGGACGTTGGTGTATCGTGGTGTGGGGCTGGTGGGGCTCTAAAGGAAGCTTTACTGGAAAGTCTTGCCCTGGGTGAGTTTGGCCTGGCACAGCTTGCTTTGCCAAAGTTGGATAAAGCTTTTGGTTCTGGCAAGATCAGAGCTGATGAGATCTTTGTACACTGTGGACTGCTTTGGGTTGGAAGGGACCTTAAAGCGCCTTCCCACCCTCATCCTGAAGAATTCCTTCCCAGTGTCCAATCTCCATCTCCCCCTTCCAATTTAAAGCTGAAAGGAGGTTGCAGTGAGGTGGGTGTTGGTCTCTTCTCCCAAGTGACAGGTGATGGGAGAGGAAATGATCTCAAGTTGCACCAGGGAAGGGTCAGATTGGGTATCAGGAAACGTTTCTCTGTTCTAAGGTCTCTCCAAATGAAGGTGTGAAATCTGGACCATTTTGCCCAGAGCAGTGGTGGCTGCCCCATCCCTGGAGGTGTCCAAGGCCAGGTTGGATGGGGCTTTGAGCCCCCTGAGCCAGTGGGAGGTGTCCCTGCCCGTGGTTTGGAAGTGGATGGGCTTTGAGGTCCTGTCCAACCCAAGCTATTCATTGATTCAAGGGATGGGACAGGAGGGAATGGCCTCGAGTTGTGCCAGGGCAGGGTTAGATTGGATATCAGAGAAAATTCCATCCCTAAAGAGTGGTGAAGGCCTGGCAGAGGCTGCCCAGGACAGGGCTGGAGTCTCCATCCCTGGAGGGGTTCAGAACACCTGTGGCTGTGGCACCTGGGCTCAGGGTTTAGGAGGCACCCAAGCTGGGTTGCCCAATCCTGTGGAATTCTGTCCCACTTTGTTTGCTCAGATGGCATTTACCATGGTCAGAATGGGCTTTAGCAGCAGCCAGCCTCAAAATTTAATCTCTTCCTTTATGACTGAGTTAATTTGAAAGCCATAAACCAAATTAACCCTGAATGTCTTTCCAAGCTCTCATCCTTCAAACCATCTCTCATCCCATTTTAGGCTGAAACCAAAGCCGAGAGCGAAACTGAGGAAAGCGATAAAGCCCAAGAAGGAGAAAATGAGAGGAATCCAGAAAAAGAGCAAGAGAACGAAGTGTCTGCAGAGCCCAAACCAGGTAATGATTCCCAGCTGTTCCTCAAACTGCTTGAGCTTGAATTGTCTTCTCCTCGAGTGGGTGGAACAGGCCATAAACTCAACTGCAGCAGAAATCTTCCGTCGCGCGTCGGGCTCAGCAGTAAATATCCTGCTTTAATTTCTCTGCAAAGCTTCAGCTCTAAATTCTCTCTTGAACTCGTTCCCAGGGCTCTGCTGAGCTTTCTTTCACCGTGGGTCCTGCCTGGGTGAAGAAGTTTCAGTAGCAACGTGCTCGTGGCTCATAAAAATGGGGGCTTTTTGCCTGCGTTGCGCAGTGTTTGGGTCATTTTTGATGCAAAGAAATGAGGTTCCTCACTCCTGCCCTTAGAAGTCCATTTCTTGGCTGTGAAGGGATGCAGAGCCTTCGTTTTGACAAAGTCTCAGCACTGATTTCTTTTCTATATAAGCCATTATTCCTTATTTTTGATGTGTTCCTCTTCTACCACACGGATGTTGTTTCCTCCTGGACCTTATTTTTGGTGTTTCAGCTCCAGGTGGGACCAGAGGTGTTTGGGTTTGGTGTGGTGATGGAGTTGGCTTGGGAAAGCAGCTGAGATCACTGGGATGGGGTTCAACCAGGCTGAGGGCCACGTCCTGCCCTTGGGCCACACCAAGGCCAGGCAGCTCCAGGCTTGGGGCAGAGGGGCTGGAAAGGTCCCTGCAGGAGAAGGCCCTGGGGGTGTTGGGTACCAGGGGCTGAAGAGGAGGCAGCAGTGGCCCAGGGGGCCAAGAAGGCCCCCAGCACCCTGGGCTCAGCCCTGGGGTGGCAGCAGGAGCAGGGCAGGGATGGTCCCCATGGCCTTGGTGAGGCCACATCTCCACCCTTGGGCTCAGGGTTGGGCCCCTCCCTCCAAGAAGGTTGTGGGGAGGTGGGTGCTGGGCTCTGCTGCCAAGGGCCAGGAGATGGGAGCAGAGGGAATGGCCTCAAGGTGCCCCAGGGCAGGGTCAGGTTGGACATCAGGAGAAGTTTCCTTATGGGAAGGGTTGGGAGGCCCTGGCAGAAGCTCCCAGGGAGGGGGTGGAGTCCCCAGCCCTGGTCCCAAAGCCTGGGCAGATGAGGAGCTCAGGGAGCTGGGTCAGGGGTGGACAGGGTTGGGTGGACTCGATCTCAGAGGTCTTTCCCACCCAAGGCCTTCTGTGTTTCTATGAAACGGTCCTTATGGGAGTGAGCTGGTGGCAGAGGAGCTGACAGGATGGAAACCAAAGGCTTTTGAAGTTGTCCTGCTTGTTGGATCAGATCCAGAAGTGGTTCCCCTGTCAGGGTTTGGCTGGGGAGGGGTCCTGCTTCCTTGGGGCGTGTGGCTGGGGGGCGTTTGTCCCGCTCGCCGCGCCGCGTGCCGTGCGGCTCCTGTCGTGAAGGCGCCTCACGGGCCCGCTGGGGAATCTCTTCCAGAGGAAAAAGAGGCAGAAGAGAACAAGGAGAACGTTGATGGGAGCAAAGAGAAAGAGATTGAGGCTGGGAAGAAGAAAGTGGAACACGAGATCTCGGAAGGAAACGTAGCTACAGCTGCAGCTGCTGCCCTGGCCTCTGCTGCCACCAAAGCCAAGGTTTGTTTCACACAAACGTCCGTTGGCCCCGTTCCTGGTTCCCACCAGAGCTCCCCTTGAAATGGTCCTTTGTGCCAGAGCTCTGTGGTTTCGTGTTCTCCTCTCTGATACCTTGAGGGAGCCCCAAGTGCTGCCTTCGCTTTCTTCTGCTTGAGCTCCACAGTGGAATAGCAAACACGTTAATTAAGGGAGTTACTGGTGTGATTAACAAGGAGATGGAGCTGTTGGGGAGGGGCCAGAGGGAGGGCTGGAGAACCTCTGGGGTGAGGCCAGGCTGGGAGAGGTGGGGTTGGTCAGCCTGGAGAGGAGAAGGCTCTGGGGAGACCTCAGAGCAGCTTCCAGTGCTGAAAGGGGCTCCAGGAAAGCTGGGGAGGGGCTTTTTCCAAGGGCCTGGAGTGACAGGATGAGGGGGAACGGCTTTAAATTGGAAGGGGGAGATGGAGATTGGACATTGGGAAGGAATTCTTGAGGGTGGGGAGGCCCTGGCCCAGGTTGCCCAGAGCAGTGGTGGCTGCCCCAACCCTGGAGCTGTCCAAGACCAGGTTGGATGGGGCTTGGAGCACCTTGATCCCTGGGGTGGAACTGGGTGGGCTTTGAGGTCCCTTCCCACTCAAACCATCCCATGGTTCTATGATCCGAACCTTTGTGTCAACCAGAACCCCCAGATCCCATCCCTGGAGGTGTTGAAGGCCAGGTTGGATGGGGCTTGGAGCCCCCTGGTCCAGGTTGGGTGGGGCTTGGAGCCCCCTGGTCCAGGTTGGGTGGGGCTTGGAGCCCCCTGGTCCAGGTTGGATGGGGCTTGGAGCCCCCTGGTCCAGGTTGGATGGGGCTTGGAGCCCCCTGGTCCAGGTTGGATGGGGCTTGGAGCCCCCTGGTCCAGGTTGGGTGGGGCTTGGAGCCCCCTGGTCCAGGTTGGGTGGGGCTTGGAGCCCCCTGGTCCAGGTTGGGTGGGGCTTGGAGCCCCCTGGTCCAGGTTGGATGGGGCTTGGAGCCCCCTGGTCCAGCTGGAGGTTTCCCTGCCCATGGCAGGGGGGTGGAACTGGCTTTGAGGTCCCTCCCAACCCAACCCATCCCATGATCGTCTGAAGCTGTTCCTGATTGAAAATTAAACTCAGTGAGAGCCTTGGACGTTTGTTCTCCAGATTTAGTGAGGGTTCTGTGTTGCTGGGGGGTTACAGGGGTGGATGCTGTCAAACCAGAGAACATATTGGTGATGGAAACCATATCACACATTTTTGAGAAATTCAGTTTATAATTAGGATTCCCTGGGAGTCTTTTAACACTTCCTGTCTCCAGCTCAGGGTTTCTCCAGGGTTCGGTGCAGAACTCGCTAAATATGAGTCTCTGTTTGCAGTTTGAGCTGGATGAGATCCATCTTTTTCCTTTGTCCTTCTTCCCATCCACCCTCATCCTTTCCTTCTCCAAAGCCAACCCTCTTTCCTCCTCAACCTTCATCCAGTGGGAGGTGTCCCTGCTCATGGCAGGGGGTGGAACTGGATGGGCTTTGATCTCCTTTCCAACCCAACCCATCCCATGGCTCCATGATCCTAACTTTTGTGTCACCCAGACCCCCCAGATCCCATCCCTGGAGGTGTCCAAGGCCACGTTGGATGGGGCTTGGAGCCCCTGATCCAGTGGGAGGTGTCCCTGGGGTGGAACTGGATGGGCTTTGAGGTCCCTTCCAACCCAAACCATTCCATGTTCCTTTGATTCTTTCCCTTAAAGCACTTCTGGTTGTGCAGAGCCTCTAAAGCCAATCCCTTGGTTTTCTCCTCAGCACCTGGCAGCGGTGGAAGAAAGGAAGATCAAGTCCCTGGTTGCCCTCCTGGTGGAAACCCAGATGAAGAAGCTGGAGATAAAGCTTCGCCATTTCGAGGAGCTGGAAACCATCATGGACAGAGAGAAAGAGGCTGTAAGTGTGGGGAGCTGCTGGAAAACCAACACCTTCAGGAGGTTCTCACCTTTGTGCAGGTCTTTCTCCTCCAGCTGGAACCCATAATTGCTCTTTCCAGTGCTGTTGGAGGTGTGTTCTCCATCCAACAGCTGTCCTTTACCATGAGAAGCAACCAGTGGAATCTGAGATTGGCTTCCTGATCCCATCACTGGAGTATGGAACGTGGGGTTGGTCCTCAGCCTTTGTGTAGGCACCATCCCATGGATGATGTCTGGTGGCTTTTACCTGCAAGGAGAGTTTCTCAGGGACATGGATCAGTAGTGGATGGGGATGGTTGGACTCAACCATCTCAGAGGTCTTTTCCAACCAGAGGATTGTAGGATTCCAGTGGATGGAAGGTGTGTTTCCCTAAGGGAGGGGAGATCAGCTGTGTCTGTCTGTCCTCCCCGGCCCAGGTCAGGCTGCAGAGCTGGGTTTCAGCCTGAAGTTCAGGTTTGGTTTGGAGTAGCTCATGGGAGAGCCCTCAAAGTGAGATGGAGAAGCAGAAGGATACGTGCTCAGGAGCACCAGCTCCTCATCCTGTGGTTTGGGATTGGCCTGAGCTGGAGAGAGCAGGAGCTTCCAGAGAAGGGAAGGAGCAGTGGTGGCAGGAGGTGGGAAGAGGAGGTTGTGGTGGGCCCCAGACCAGTATCAAGAGAGAACAAAGCTGGACTCCCCAAACCAATATTGAAATGTGACCGAGGAGAAGGAGGAGGGCAAGGGGAGCAAGAAAATTCCTGGGTTTAGTCCTCAACCTCCTTAGGCCTTCAGCCAGGACACAGGTCTGGGTGGAGATCTGCTCTGGTGGAGGTGGTGGCGCAGGTGACCGGTGGGTTGAGGGAGGGGATTCTGCCCCTCTGCCCCAATCTGGGGAGACCCCACCTGGAGCCCTGGGTCCAGGGCTGGAATCCCCACCAGCAGAAGGAGATGGAGCTGTTGGAGTGGGGCCAGAGGAGGCCACGGAGATGCTGGGAGGGCTGGAGAACCTCTGGGGTGAGGCCAGGCTGGGAGAGGTGGGGTTGCTCAGCCTGGAGAGGAGAAGGCTCTGGGGAGACCTTAGAGCAGCTTCCAGTGCTGAAAGGGGCTCCAGGAAAGCTGGGGAGGGGCTTTTTCCAAGGGTCTGGAGTGACAGGACGAGGGGGAATGGCTTTAAATTGGAAGGGGGAGATGGAGATTGGACATTGGGAAGGAATTCTTGAGGGTGAGGGTGGGGAGGCCCTGGCCCAGGTTGCCCAGAGCAGTGGTGGCTCCATCCCTGGAGGTGTCCAAGGCCAGGTTGGATGGGGCTTGGAGCCCCCTGAGCCAGTGGGAGGTGTCCCTGCCCATGGCAGGGGGTGGAACTGGATGGGCTTTGAGGTCCCTTCCAACCCAACCCATTCCAGGCCTCTCGCAACACTTCCCAATCCAGGTGGTGTTTGTGTTGCAGCTCTCTTGGTGCCACCTTTCTGGCCACCTGTGGACCCTAAAATCAAGGTACAACCCAGAAGAGAAGCCCTCTCAGCCTGTCAGTGGCTGGATTAGACAGGAATTTGCCAGCAGTGAGCCCAGGTGGCCAAAGGGCCAATGGCATCCTGGGCTGCATCAGGAATAGTGTGGGGAGCAGGAGCAGAGGAGTTCTCATCCCCATGTCGTCATCTTGAATACTGGGTCCAGTTCTGGGCCCCCCAGTTTGGGAAAGATGTCAGGATGCTGGAGAGTGTCCAGAGGAGGGCAACGAAGATGGGGAAGGGGCTGGAGCACAAGCCCTACGAGGAGAGACTGAGGGAGCTGGGGCTGTTTAGCCTGGAGAAGAGGAGGCTCAGGGGAGACCTCATTGCTCTCTACAACTCCCTAAAAGGAGGTTGGAGTGGGGCAGGGGTTGGTCTCTTCTCTCAGGGGACAGAACTGGAGGGCAGGGACTCAAGCTTGGCCAGGGAAAGGTTGGACTGGATGTGAGGAGGAGGTTCTTCAAGGGTGATTGGTCACTGGAATGAGCACCCAGGGAGGGGGTGGAGTCACCAACCCTGGGGGTGTTTAAGGGGAGACTGGATGAGGCACTGGGTGCCATGGGTTAGATGATGGTTGGTGTTGGTGTTGGGTTATGGGTTGGACTCAATCTCAGAGGTCCTTTCCCACCTTATGATGCTGTGAATTCCCGAGTGTTCTTCCACCTCTGGTGCTTCTTCTTTCAGAGAAGCTTCCACCCCACTATAAAAATCACCCAAAACTTCCTTTTTCTCAGAGAGCAGCCATTTTTTTTCCAATTTTCTGTGGTGCACTTGGTCATTTTTGGTCAATGAGCCATTCCTCTCAGTGAGTGGAAGGTATTGACTCACAGTTCCGAGGGTTTCCCATCGACCCCACCGTGCAGATGGAACGGAATTTACACCCTGACGGTGGCATTAATCACCTTGATGGGCTTTGACAAGCTGTGGCCTTTTGTTGTGCCACAACCTCAGCAGGAATTTCCCCTCTGGCTCAGCACCCACCACCATTCCAGGGCCTGATTGGCAGCCTCAGAAATGGACCTGAGCATTTTGAAAAGGTTCTCCTTCGATTTCTTTCTCTGGGGGGAAATATTCCATTAGTGCCCTGGGGTTTTTATTCCCATTTTGGAGGCAGATGAGGGGTTTCTTTTTAATAATGTGCATGCAAATTTTCTATTGGTTTCCTGGTAGTTAAATCCTTTTTTTTTTTTCCTCCACCTGTCATCGTGGATATTTAGAGGAATAATTAAAGGGAAATATCCTCAGTGGCTTTGCAGTGTGAGAACACGACTTTCCTTGCTGTCCTGGCTTTTTCTTAGAGTAAAAGGGGATTCCAAGTGGTGAATTAAATCAGTGCTGGAGACTGAAGGGTGGTGGGTTTGGGGCAAAACTCTTGGAATTCAGTCTTTATGCTGGAGTCATTTCAGTGCTGCCAACTCTGTGTGCAACCAGAGGTACTTCCTTTACCAGAGTTGCTTTCTTTACCCGTTTCTGTTCAAGGAGGAGTTACTTCTGAGGATGAAATTGTGATGAAGGGATGTCATATGGAGTGGTTTGGGTTGGAAGGGACCTCGGAGCTCATTCCAGGGGGAACGGCTTTAAATTGGAAGGGGGAAGATTAAGGTTGGACTTTGGGCAGAGTTTCTTGAGGATGAGGGTGGGCTGCTCCATCCCTGGAGGTGTCCAAGGCCAGGTTGGATGGGGCTTGGAGCCCCCTGAGCCAGTGGGAGGTGACCCTGGGGTGGAACTGGATGGGCTTGGAGGTCCCTTCCCACCCAAACCATTCCATGGTTCCATGATCCAAACTTTGTGTCAACCAGAACCTTCAGATCCCATCCCTGGAGGTGTCCAAGGCCAGGTTGGATGGGGCTTGGAGCCCCCTGAGCTGGTCCTCGTGTGCTCCACTTTGGTCTTGCCCTGGAAAATCTCTTTATCCTGTCCCACATCGTTCCAACACAGAGATTCACAGAATCATAGAACCATCTGGTTGGACAAGAGGTCATCGAGTCCAACCATCCCTGTCCACTTCCTACACCGTGTCCCTCAAACTCCTCCACCCAATGGTGGGATCATTAAGGTTGGAAGAGACCTCTGAGCTCACCCAGTCCAAGCATCACCCCAACACCACCATCCCTACTCAGCCGTGCTCCAAATCCGTGTCCACACATTCTTCAAACACCTCCAGGGCTGGAGACTCCTCCACTTCTCTGGGTGGCTTAGAAGATTGAGGGAAAAGCATAGATCCTTCTAGAATGGTGTGAGGGCCAAATGCTCTGCAGAGGATTTTACTGGGAGGTTCTGGAGGACAAAACAAGGTGGGTTCTTCTATTCCAGCTGGAAAACACCTTGGAGCCTTCACCAAAGCTTCCGTTGAGTCAGGAGGAGAGGAGTATCAAGAGGAGAGGAGCTTGGTTTGTAGGGACACGTGGGAAATGTGTCATCCTTACCTTCCCCTTGCCTTTTTGCCCCTGTTTCTGGCTCAGCTGGAGCAGCAGAGGCAGCAGCTGCTGACGGAACGGCAGAACTTCCACATGGAGCAGCTGAAATACGCCGAGCTACGGGCTCGGCAGCAGATGGAGCAGCAGCACGGTCAGAACCCACCACAGCCTCACCAGCACTCCAGTGGGCCTGGCATGAACCCCCTGGGGGCACCAGCACATCCAGGCCTTCTGCCTCACCAGCAGCCCCCGCCGTACCCGATGATGCACCACCAGATGCCACCACCTCACCCACCACAGCCAGGTGAGAGCCGCGAGGAGAGGAGCCCCTCGTGTTCATCGTGGGGTGGCTTGGCTTGGGCTGGGTTGGAAGGGACCTTAATGATCTCTACAGCTCCTTGGAAGGAGGCTGGGGTCAGGTGGGTGTTGTTGTTTCTCCGTTTCTCCCTCCCTTTCTCCCTCCCTTTCTCCCTCCCTTTCTCCCTCCCTTTCTCCCTCCCTTTCTCCCTCCCTTTCTCCCTCCCTTTCTCCCTCCCTTTCTCCCTCCCTTTCTCCCTCCCTTTCTCCCTCCCTTTCTCCCTCCCTTTCTCCCTCCCTTTCTCCCTCCCTTTCTCCCTCCCTTTCTCCCTCCCTTTCTCCCTCCCTTTCTCCCTCCCTTTCTCCCTCCCTTTCTCCCTCCCTTTCTCCCTCCCTTTCTCCCTCCCTTTCTCCCTCCCTTTCTCCCTCCCTTTCTCCCTCCCTTTCTCCCTCCCTTTCTCCCTCCCTTTCTCCCTCCCTTTCTCCCTCCCTTTCTCCCTCCCTTTCTCCCTCCCTTTCTCCCTCCCTTTCTCCCTCCCTTTCTCCCTCCCTTTCTCCCTCCCTTTCTCCCTCCCTTTCTCCCTCCCTTTCTCCCTCCCTTTCTCCCTCCCTTTCTCCCTCCCTTTCTCCCTCCCTTTCTCCCTCCCTTTCTCCCTCCCTTTCTCCCTCCCTTTCTCCCTCCCTTTCTCCCTCCCTTTCTCCCTCCCTTTCTCCCTCCCTTTCTCCCTCCCTTTCTCCCTCCCTTTCTCCCTCCCTTTCTCCCTCCCTTTCTCCCTCCCTTTCTCCCTCCCTTTCTCCCTCCCTTTCTCCCTCCCTTTCTCCCTCCCTTTCTCCCTCCCTTTCTCCCTCCCTTTCTCCCTCCCTTTCTCCCTCCCTTTCTCCCTCCCTTTCTCCCTCCCTTTCTCCCTCCCTTTCTCCCTCCCTTTCTCCCTCCCTTTCTCCCTCCCTTTCTCCCTCCCTTTCTCCCTCCCTTTCTCCCTCCCTTTCTCCCTCCCTTTCTCCCTCCCTTTCTCCCTCCCTTTCTCCCTCCCTTTCTCCCTCCCTCCCTTTCTCCCTCCCTCCCTTTCTCCCTCCCTCCCTTTCTCCCTCCCTCCCTTTCTCCCTCCCTCCCTTTCTCCCTCCCTCCCTTTCTCCCTCCCTCCCTTTCTCCCTCCCTTTCTCCCTCCCTCCCTTTCTCCCTCCCTCCCTTTCTCCCTCCCTCCCTTTCTCCCTCCCTCCCTTTCTCCCTCCCTCCCTTTCTCCCTCCCTCCCTTTCTCCCTCCCTCCCTTTCTCCCTCCCTCCCTTTCTCCCTCCCTCCCTTTCTCCCTCTCCCATCCCTCTCCCATCCCTCTCCCATCCCTCTCCCATCCCTCTCCCATCCCTCTCCCATCCCTCTCCCATCCCTCTCCCATCCCTCTCCCATCCCTCTCCCATCCCTCTCCCATCCCTCTCCCACCCCTCTCCCACCCCTCTCCCACCCCTCTCCCACCCCTCTCCCACCCCTCTCCCACCCCTCTCCCACCCCTCTCCCACCCCTCTCCCACCCCTCTCCCACCCCTCTCCCACCCCTCTCCCACCCCTCTCCCACCCCTCTCCCACCCCTCTCCCACCCCTCTCCCCCCATCCCTTTCCCCATTTGCAGCAGGGGAACTTTGGATTGGATGTTCCTTTATTGAAAGGGTGGTGAAGCCCTGGCAGAGGCTCCCAGGGCAGTGGTGGAGTCTCCATCCCTGGAGGGGCTCAGAAATCAAGTGGCCCTGGCACTTGGGGACAGGGTTTAGCTGATGGTGGGACCGGATGAGCTCAGAGGTCTTTCCCCACCTTAATGGTTCCATGATCTCCACAGTAATAAAGTGATTCAATCAGCAGATGCAGCTGATAGGACAGGAAGGTAAGAGTCATCTTGTCATCTGGAAGTTAAACATCTTCCTGAGGTACCAGGGTCAGGGAGTTCCTGGTCAAAAACTGTGGACATTGCTTTGGGAGCTGGTTTGGGTTTTGCTGAAATAGAATTGAGAGTGTGATGATTCCAGTTTGGATGAGACTTTGAACCCCCTGATCCAGTGGGAGGTGTTGGAGGCAAGGGGTTGGACCTGGATGGCCTTTGAGGGCCCTTCCAATCCAACCCATTCCATGGTTCCATGATTCTAACCTGACATCAACCAGAACCCCCAGATACCATCCCTGGAGATGTTCAAGGCCAGGCTGGATGGGGATTGGAGCCCCCTGAGCCAGTGGGAGGTGTCTTAATAAAGATAAAGACATAGAATCATAGAATGGTTTGGGTTAGAAGAGACCTCTAAGATCATCCAGTCCCACCATCAGTCCAACAGTGGGTTGGGTTGGAAGGGACCTCAAAGCCCACCCAGTTCCACCCAGACACCTCCCACTGGATCAGGGGCTCAAAGCCCCATCCAACCTGACCTTGGACACCTCCAGGGATGGAGCCACCACTGCTCTGGGCAACCTGGGCCAGGGCCTCCCCACCCTCACCCTCAAGAATTCCTTCCCAATGTCCAATCTCCATCTCCTCTTCCAATTTAAAGCCGTTCGCCCTCGTCCTGTCACTCCAGGCCCTTGGAAAAAGCCCCTCCCCAGCTTTCCTGGAGCCCCTTTCAGCACTGGAAGCTGCTCTAAGGTCTCCCCAGAGCCTTCTCCTCTCCAGGCTGACCAACCCCACCTCTCCCAGCCTGGCCTCACCCCAGAGGTTCTCCAGCCCTCCCAGCATCTCCGTGGCCTCCTCTGGCCCCGCTCCAACAGCTCCATCTCCTTCTGCTGGTGGGGATTCCAGCCCTGGCCACTGGAGACCCTTTAAGAATGACTCCTTCTCCTTAGCCCTTCCCTGGTGGTGGAACCCTTCAGAGCACGTGTCAGGAAACCTCTACAATCTTCAATGTCTAAAATATTTTTCTTTTTAGGCTGCTGAATGTAATTTCTTTTGGCTTTGTCTCTGGCAGCCTCTGCTGGGTTTGAGCTCTCCTTATGTAGGTCACACAGCCACGTTTTTACGCTCGAGCTGCTCTCTTGAAGCAGTGTCTCTAAAATGGAAAGAGGGATCTCTGTAGAAACAGGGCTTCCTGTAGTGCTGGGAGGAATTGCCCTTTCTTCA
Source organism: Tapera naevia (assembly GCA_033556795.1). Lineage (NCBI taxonomy): Eukaryota > Metazoa > Chordata > Aves > Cuculiformes > Neomorphidae > Tapera > Tapera naevia. The sequence goes on along the minus strand of JAUMJJ010000522.1, from coordinate 50,985 downwards.
CCATGAGGGTGGGGAGGCCCTGGCCCAGGTTGCCCAGAGCAGTGGTGGCTGCCCCACCCCTGGAGGTGTCCAAGGCCAGGTTGGATGGGGCTTGGAGCCCCCTGAGCCAGTGGGAGGTGTCCCTGGGGTGGAACTGGGTGGGCTTTGAGGTCACTTCCAACCCAACCCATCCCATGGTTCCATAATTCTAACTTGGTGTCAACCAGAACCCCCAGATCCCATCCCTGGAGGTGTCCAAGGCCAGGTTGGATGGGGCTTGGAGCCCCCTGATCCAGTGGGAGGTGTCCCTGGGGTGGAACTGGATGGGCTTTGAGGTCCCTTCCAACCCAACCCATTCCTTGGTTGTTGATCCTGGGCTCTACAAACCGGAGCACCGGCAGCAGACCAAGGGATGTGATGATGTGATCTCCCCCCTCTGCTCAGCAGTTGTTGGACCACCCCTGGAGGACTGGGTCCACCACCCAAGAAGGGCATTGATCAACTGGAGGAGCTCTTCTTGCCTCCCTATTGTCCTCGTGGAAGCTCCAGGTTTCCCGGACGCTCAGCGCTCGCGCGGAGCTGATTGCAGGGAATCTCCAAATGGACATTTTGGGGCTGTTTCCAAACCCAACAGGGTTTTGTCTCTCACCACCCCTGATCCTGCAGTCCTGGTGGTCACAACCCCCACTCTGTCAGCATTCAGGAAGCCTTTGGCCAAGGCCCTCAGCCCCACGGGGTGAATGTTGGGAGTGTCCTGTGTAGGGACAGGAGTTGGACTCGATGGGCCTCGTGGGTCCCTTCCAACGTGGTTATTTCTGTGATGCTGTGATTCTGACTCCCCATTCCCACGTGGAATTCCCAGCCTCTCCCTGTGGCAGTGGGTGCCAGCGTTCCCACCTTGCCTGCCATGACCTTTCTGCCCACTGCTCGTCTCGGAGCGAGCTGCACCCAACCAGATGCGCAGGTGCCGGCGGCGCTGAGCTCATGCCACGTCAACTTAGATCTTCAGCGTATCCATGGATACCCTTGAGGGCAGGGCTGCCATTCCAGTGGGCTGAGGCTGGAGAGACCGGCTGACAGAAGCCTTGGGAGATCCAGCAAGGACAAATGCAGAGACCCAAACGTGGGAGAAATGAGCCCGAGCAGCAGCTCTGCAGGAAGGAGAAACCTGGAGAGGGTGAGACCCCACCTGGAGTGCTGTGGCCAGGGCTGGAATCCCCACCAGCAGGAGATGGAGCTGTTGGAGCGGGGCCAGAGGAGGCCACGGAGATGCTGGGAGGGCTGGAGAACCTCTGGGGTGAGGCCAGGCTGGGAGAGGTGGGCTTGGTCAGCCTGGAGATAAGGTCTCCCCTCAGCCTCCTCTTCTCCAGCCTCACCAGCCCCAGGGCCCTCAGCCTCTCCCACAGCCCCTCTTCTCCAGACCCTTCCCCAGCTCCGCTCCCTTCTCCGCACGCGCTCCGGCCCCTCCAGGGCCTTCCTGGAGGGAGGGGCCCAACCCTGAGCCCAAGGGTGGAGATGTGGCCTCACCAAGGCCATGGGGACCATCCCTGCCCTGCTCCTGCTGCCACCCCAGGGCTGAGCCCAGGGTGCTGGGGGCCTTCTTGGCCCCCTGGGCCACTGCTGCCTCCTCTTCAGCCCCTGGTACCCAACACCCCCAGGGCCTTCTCCTGCAGGGACCTTTCCAGCCCCTCTGCCCCAAGCCTGGAGCTGCCTGGCCTTGGTGTGGCCCAAGGGCAGGACGTGGCCCTCAGCCTGGTTGAACCCCATCCCGTTGGTCTCAGCCCATGGATCCAGGTTCTCCAGGTCCCTCTGCAGAGCCTCCCTGCCCTCCAGCAGATCCACACTCCCACCCAGCCTGGGGTCATCTCCAAACTGGCTGAGGGGGCACTTACTCAGATTTGTGCCCAAGATTGACTCGATCCCAAACCCAGAACTCCTCCTTTTCTTGGCTTTAACCCCTGTGTTGCTGTGGTGCTCTTTATGTGTGGTCAGAGCCTTTTCTTGGTTGGAGGGTTCTGTCATCGCGTTGTTTCTCGTCGTAGCCTGGGCTGTGGGGTGGATCGAGCTCTTCTGAAGGAAGCTTTTGCAATCCACACCTAATATCTGCTTCTCTAAGTGAAGTGCAGTACCTTTATGTAAGTGCCTAAGAGTAAACCTAATTGGATTATGCAAAATAATCTCTCCAAATGAGGCTTTAAAGCATCCATCAGCACAGCTTTGGTGTTTGAATCTGGGAGGTTCTTGCAGCTCCTCTGTGTGTCTGAAACACAAATGTCTCGTAGAGAGAGGATGTCACAGAACCATGGGATGGGTTGGGTTGGAAGAGACCCCAAAGCCCACCCAGTTCCACCCCAGGGACACCTCCCACTGGCTCAGGGGGCTCCAAGCCCCATCCAACCTGGCCTTGGACACCTCCAGGGATGGAGCCACCACTGCTCTGGGCAACCTGGCCCAGGGCCTCCTCACCCTCAAGAATTCCTTCCCAATGTCCCATCTCCATCTCCCCCTTCCAATTTAAAGCTGTTCCCCCTCGTCCTGTCACTCCAAGCCCTTGGAAAAAGCCCCTCCCCAGCTTTCCTGGAGCCCCTTTCAGCACTGGAAGCTGCTCTAAGGTCTCCCCAGAGCCTTCTCCTCTCCAGGCTGACCAACCCCACCTCTCCCAGCCTGACCTCACCCCAGAGGTTCTCCAGCCCTCCCAGCATCTCCGTGGCCTCCTCTGGCCCCGCTCCAACAGCTCCATCTCCTTCTGCTGGTGGGGATTCAAGGAGCACTCATTGGACCCCTCCCTCACTTCAGAATAGGGCTTTTAATAGTAGAAATTTCTGTCTGGTCCAGTTTTTAGCTCTGTGATTCCAGTTCTCCCAGTGGATTAAGCCATTGGGCTTTGTGGCTGCTCTTCTTCCTCAGGTGCTCTCGCCGTGGTTCCTCCTTATCCCAGTGCAATCCCCAAGGCCTTTGTTCCAGTTGCTCCCAAAGCCCTTCCTAGCAGAGCTTGGCCTTAACATGTTGGGGTTGGGCTTCCTTCCACTTCCTCCTTGTGCTGGTGTTTGGAGAGATGGCAGGGGCACCCTGGATCCTCCATGGAATGGGTTGGCTTGGAAAGGACCTTAAAGCCCATCCAGTTCCAACCCCTGAAGGGCGTTTGTTGATCTGGGGGGGATGCACAGGCTTTCCCTTGGGTTTTTAGGGCACGTATGGAGTTGGCTTTCATGCCCAAGACTCTTCTCAATGCTTGGAGAGCACCTGGGCTCTCTTTTTCTCTCCTGGTGGCCTCTTGTGTGTCTCTCCTCCGTGGCCTGGTCTCATCCTCACGTCCCGTCGCTCTCTTGCAGGCCAGATGCCGGCACCCGGCTCGATGATCCCTGGACAGCCCCTGCCTGGCCGGATGATGCCCGGCGTGTCGGCCAACATCCATCCAGCTGGCAGTGGGCCCCCTGCCCCTGGCATGTCACCGATGGCAGGGAACCTCCTGGGCCCTCGAGTTCCTCTGGCAGCTCCCAATGGCATGTGTAAGTGGACCTCTGCTTCGTGGACCTTTCCTCTCGCTCTCCTCACTGCTGGAAGCATCTCTGTGCTCCAAACCTCTTTAGCTGCTGCAGGAACAGTAGGATCTGAGCATATTGGCAACCAAAGGCTTCTACCAGAGGTGGCCTCGAAGCTTTTAAGACCTCCTCTCACCTCTGGGCATCCAGACGTGCTCCATTGGCCTTTATTTTATTTATAACATCCCTGATTTTATTTATAATGAGGCTGAGGTTCAGTGGGCATCGTTAAAAGCCTCTCTTTAAGTTTGGAAGAATGCACAGGTTCAGGAATTAATTATACCTCAATCCTTAAATAAAAGAGGTCAGAATATACCTCAGCTCAACAGAGCCTTCTGGGAAGTTAGAAAGGGGAAATCCTAATTAGGAGGAAGCAAAAGGCTTATCAAGAGTGTTCCATCCATGGCATAAAAACCAGCAGCTCCAACAATGAAGTTGCTTTATGCCGGGCAAAAAAAGCAGCTGAAGGCAGAAACCACTCCATGGGTTCCCTGAAGGGCCTTCCAGAACCTGATGGGGCTCCAGGAGAGCTGGGGAGGGGCTTTTTCCAAGGGCCTGGAGTGACAGGACGAGGGGGAACGGCTTTAAATTGGAAGGGGGAGATGGAGATTGGACATTGGGAAGGAATTCTTGAGGGTGAGGGTGGGGAGGCCCTGGCCCAGGTTGCCCAGAGCAGTGGTGGCTCCATCCCTGGAGGTGTCCAAGGCCAGGTTGGATGGGGCTTGGAGCCCCCTGATCCAGTGGGAGGTGTCCCTGGGGTGGAACTGGATGGGCTTTGAGGTCCCTTCCAACCCAACCCATCCCATGGATTGGGTGCCTGCAGTACCTCTCCCAAACTGTAACTGGGAAAATCCATCCTGTTGGGCTCCAGCTGGAGGAGGTTGGGGGGGAACTGACCAGCAGAAGCGTGAAAGGCTCTGTCCTGGTTCCTCCCCAGGGCAGGAGGAGGTGCTGAGCTCTTCTCTCTGGTGACCAAGGCCAGGAGCCCAGGGAAGGGCAGGAAGATGGGCCAGGGGAGGGTTGGGTTGGACACCAGGAGAAGGTTCTTCACACCCAGAGGGTGGTGGAGCCCTGGAACAGCTCCCCAGGGAAGCAGGCACAGCCTGAGAATCTTCCAGAAGCCTTTGGCTAAGGCCCTCAGCCCCAGGGGGTGAATGTTGGGGTTGTCCTGTGCAGGGCCAGGAGTTGGACTCTGTGATCCTTGTGGGTCCCTTCCAGCTCAGGGCATTCCATCATTTTGTTCAGACATTTGCTCCTTGTTCTTCTGGGGCTTTGCTGGGTTTTCCATCCATATTTCAGAGCCTCTTCCACTGGGAATATCTCGTGTCAGGTTGTGTTCCTGCCTGCTCTCCTCCCTCCTCTTAATGTCTTTGTTTTCCTCCCCTTCTGAAGGACTCTGTCACCTTCCATAAACATCTCCTCTCTGTGGGTGGAAGCCACCCCTTTGTGTCCTCCTCTTGCCTCCTCCCTGCTGCCTCTCTGCATCCTCTCCCTTGACAGCACCCAGAGATCTTTTGATGTGAATTGCATTGTCCCAGCTATTTTAAAAGATAAGAGCTGTGGTCCAAAGCCTGGAGAGCAGAGCTGGGAGAGGAGAAGTGCTCTGAAAATTGCTTGGTGTGAACTTTCTGGGTTTCTGAGCCGCGGGGCCTCATCTTTGCCGTCCAAACCAAGGGATTTTGGCTTCTTTTACAAGGTTCAGGCAGTGCTAAAGCATAACAAAACGTGTGGTGGAGCTTCAGGTGAAGCTTCAGAGGTGGAGAAGATGCAGCCAGGGCTTTTGCTGAGGCCAATCCCTGCTGGTTTCATAGGGTGGGTTGGAAGGAACCTCAAAGCCCATCCAGTTCCACCCCAGGGACACCTCCCACTGGCTCAGGGGGCTCCAAGCCCCATCCAACCTGGCCTTGGACACCTCCAGGGATGGAGCCACCACTGCTCTGGGCAACCTGGGCCAGGGCCTCCCCACCCTCACCCTCAAGAATTCCTTCCCAATGTCCAATCTCCATCTCCCCTTCCAATTTAAAGCCGTTCCCCCTCGTCCTGTCACTCCAGGCCCTTGGAAAAAGCCCCTCCCCAGCTTTCCTGGAGCCCCTTTCAGCACTGGAAGCTGCTCTAAGGTCTCCCCAGAGCCTTCTCCTCTCCAGGCTGACCAACCCCACCTCTCCCAGCCTGGCCTCACCCCAGAGGTTCTCAAGCCCTCCCAGCATCTCCGTGGCCTCCTCTGGCCCCGCTCCAACAGCTCCATCTCCTTCTGCTGGTGGGGATTCCAGCCCTGGCCACAGCACTCCAGGTGGGGTCTCCCCAGGGTCTCCCCTCCCTGGCCCTGCTGCTCCCACTCTTTGGCTCCAGCCCAGCACACGGGGGGTTTCTGGGCTGGGAGCGCTCGGTGGTGGCTCCTGGGGACCTTCTCCCCCCCCAGCACCCCAAGGCCTTCTCCTCAGGGCCTCTCCCAATCCCATCGTCCCCCATCCTGTATAGAAAGCTCAGATTGCCCTGACCCAGGTGCAGGACCTTCCCTTGGCCTTGTTGAACCTCCTGAGGTTCCCACAGCCTCCCCTCTCCAGCCTCTCCAGGTCCCTCTGGGTGCTGAGGTCTCCCCAGAGCCTTCTCCTCTCCAACAACAACCCCCCCTCTCTCCCAGCTGCATCTCCCATCTCATACTGACCACTGGCTCTTCGTGTTGGGGTTCCTTGCCACCTTTGCCCCCTCCTGGTGTCCTGCTCACTCTTTCTCTCCTCTTGCTTTTTGCAGATCCCCCTCCTGCCCAGCCACCTCCACCAGCAGAAGGGGTGACCCCTCCTCCAGCAGGAGCTCCACCAGCCTCCGCCGCTCCCTAAAGCAGCCAAGGAAGAAGGAACTTCTCCAGCAACATAGTGGTGACCAAAAATGGGTTCCTCAATCACCTCCTGTTCCCTTGGGAGGTTTCCACCTCCCGTTGGCCTGTCCTGGTCGTGTAAACACACATCTCCAAGGACACCTACACAGCCTTTTTCTCCTCCCTCTCCTAACCTGGCGGCGCTCGGCGTTCCTTTGGGAAAGCTTTAGATCAAAGATGCCAGCAGTGCCTCCCTGTTGCTGGTGGGAAGTCCTTTACACCTTGGTCTGCTTGCCTCCCAGCCTTTGCTCAGCTCTGGTTTCCTTCCATCTTGGTGTTTTGAGCTTTGGCTTCTCCTGGGGAGCTCCAAAAAGCCCCAACTTTTTCAAGGTGGAAGCATTAACTGAGCCTTAGGACGTGGCACCAACCCCACCAGTGGGGTTTGGTTTTTTTTTGGTTCTCAAAACATCAAGATCTGATACCAAACCAGTTTCTTTTTGAGCAGAGAAGGCAAACGAGGCGGTGCTGGAGCACGGAAGGCGCGGGAACGCCGGCGCCGTTCCCTACGGATCGCTGAGCGTCGAGGGCGGCGGCCGAGTCCCCGGGGGCTGCCTCGCAGCTTAGTAAAGCAAATATTGACCCAGTGTGAACGAAACCAGGAGCCAATCCATTGGAATGAAACCCACTCGGAGGCAGGAGTCGTCCTGCTCCGGTTTTTACCTTTCTTTTGCCTTTGAAGGTGGTAGTTGGACCTTCCCTCTTGAGTAGTTTGGTGCAGTAGCCAACTGAGGAATAAAAATCATGACTTTTAGTCCCCCCCCTTTTTTTTTTTTCAGAGTTTCTACTTTTTAAAATGAACAAAACAACCCCCTCCCCCCCAAAAAACAAAACAAACCCAAGAAGTAGGTAGAGAAGAAGTCGTAGCGTACGGGGTTGGGTTGGGATGGCTGAGGCACGAGTGCCAGAACTACCTCTGAGGTGGGCAGAGCGGGGACCGTGGCTCCACGTGGCTCCACACCTTCTGCTCGTGGACCTTCTGTGGGCTTGAGGAGGGGGTTATGGGTAGGGGGGGACTCGTTGGGTGACACCACCGGTGCAAAGGCTCCTGATGCAGACCCCTGGACTACCCAAAGCACTTGGCTGCTCCTCTTTAGGGGCTGCAAAGAAGCCTTTGCTCGCCGTGGTTCAGGTTCTCCACCCGTAGGAGGGTTTGAAAGGTCTTGCCAAGGGTCTTGAAGGCTCCTTGCTTATCTAAAGTGGCTTTCGGTGACCAGGTGCTGGTCTAAAGCTTGGCCTAAGAGACATCTCCCACTTAATCCAAACCCCACAGGACCGTTTATACCACAAACAGCCAAGATTTGCTTTGAAGAGCACTCAGGTTGGTCGACCCCTCGATGTTAATGCTTGAACTCCCCAGGCCTTGAGGGTGGAGGAACCCGGCCGCGTGCTCAGCCGGTCATTCCCGTGCGTAGGAACGATGGCTTCCCACCACCAAGAACCCACAGTGCCTCGTGGAGCCGCGGTCAGGACCTGCCCACCTCCCTCCAAACCCATCCCCACTGGTACCTTCACCTCTCGAGGGCTTTGGGGTGAGCATGGGATTTTGTGGTTCAGACCGTAGTCCAGTTTAGAGTAACCTCAGGTTGTTTTTAGCGTGGTCGACGTCGAATAGCAGAGGATCCGGGTGGAGGCTTTATTTTTTACTGTCCTAGTGCTGGTCCTACAGAGTTGCCCCAACTCTGCCACTGTTGTGTTTTCTGTATAAATAATCCCTGTGCTGACTTTTTTTTTCTTTCCTCTGATCCTCTGTAAAGGGCTGGGTTTCCTCCTGCCACGCAGCCACCCGGTTTTGTGAAATAAATGATGTGGTTTTTGTACAAAGCTTGGGCCTCTTTCCTCTGGGATCTCCTTTCCTCTGGGATCTCCTTTCCCTGGGATCTCCTTTCCCTGGGATCTCCTTTCCCTTTGTGTTTTGTGAGAGAGCTGGAAGTTGTTAATGTGGTACAGGTTTGTTTTTCTGGAGGTGTCCAAGGCCAGGTTGGATGGGGCTCGGAGCCCCCTGACCCAGTGGGAGGTGTCCCTGCCCATGGCAGGGGGTGGGACTGGATGGGCTTTGAGGCCCCTTCCAACCCAACCCATTCCATGATTCCAATCTGCTGTCAGCCAGAACCTCCAGATCCCATCCCTGGAGGTGTCCAAGACCAGGTTGGATGGGGCTTTGAGCCCCCTGATCCAGTGGGAGGTGTCCCTGCCCGTGGCAAGGGGTGGGACTGGATGGGCTTGGAGGGCCCTTCCAACTCAAACCATTCCATGATTTTTGGGGCTGCATCTTAACTTCCAAAGGAGTAAAAACACAGCCTGAGCTTTTTACCAGCAGGATGGGAGCACCAAAAGTAACACAGGTAAGTGAGACCCTTCACACTGTGTGTGGTGACCCCGACCCTTTGGAAAGTGGTGTTTAAGGTTTAAAAACTTTAATGAGTGTGGACGAAGTAAAACACCATTCAAGGGCTGGTTGGGTTCTTTCTGTTTGATTTCTGCTTTGCTGTTGCCTTCCCAGGTGGCCAAGAAGGCCCCCAGCACCCTGGGATCAGCCCTGGGGTGGCAGCAGGAGCAGGGCAGGGATGGTCCCCATGGCCTTGGTGAGGCCACATCTCCACCCTTGGGCTCAGGGTTGGGCCCCTCCCTCCAAGAAGGTTGTGGGGAGGTGGGTGCTGGGCTCTGCTGCCAAGGGCCAGGAGATGGGAGCAGAGGGAATGGCCTCAAGGTGCCCCAGGGCAGGGTCAGGTTGGACATCAGGAGAAGTTTCCTCATGGAAAGGGTTGGGAGGCCCTGGCAGAGGCTCCCAGGGAGGGGGTGGAGTCCCCATCCCTGGTTCCAAAGCCTGGGCAGATGAGGAGCTCAGGGAGCTGGGTCAGGGGTGGACAGGGATGGGTGGACTCGATGATCTCCAAGGTTTTCCCCAACCTTGGTGATCCTGTGTTTCTATAAACCTGGCTCAGTGTGGATCCCAGGCTGTGGTGGGGCCGTGGAGACCACGCGGTCTGTAGGGTGAATGGATCCCCTTCCTCCGTGCTGAGCCCTTCTGTCCAGGAGATCTGCTGTCCCTCTGGCTCATGCAAAGCTGGGAGGGGTTTGCATCTTCATCTGAACCTGGCAGAGATGGGAGCTCTGCTGGGCAGGTGCCTGTCCTTGGCACGGGTGCCCTGTTGGCAGGAGGAGCGATGGGGCGGTGGATCAGAAACAGGAACAGCCGTTCACACCCCCTGCCTGCGCTTGTCTCTGCTTCCTAATAATATCCTAAACCTCCCCGTTATGGATGAGTCCTGTCTGGCAATTCCAGCTCCACCATGTGGCTCCTGGAAAGCTGTAGAGTTCCCACAGACTGACTTAAAGTCATGTTGGGACACCAGGAGAGTTTGAGGTGTCTGAATCGTGGGATGGGTTGGGTTGCAAAGGATCTCAAAGCCCACCCAGTTCCACCCCCCTGCCATGGGCAGAGAGAGAATGAGGAGGCCACAGAGATGCTGGGAGGGCTGGAGAACCTCTGGGGTGAGGCCAGGCTGGGAGAGGTGGTGTTGGTCAGTCTGGAGAGGAGAAGGCTCTGGGGAGACCTCAGAGCAGCTTCCAGTGCTGAAAGGGGCTCCAGGAAAGCTGGGGAGGGGCTTTTTCCAAGGGCCTGGAGTGACAGGATGAGGGAGAACGGCTTTAAATTGGAAGGGAGAGATGGAGATTGGACATTGGGAAGGAATTCTTGAGGGTGGGGAGGCCCTGGCCCAGTTTGCCCAGAGCAGTGGTGGCTGCCCCATCCCTGGAGGTGTTCAAGGCCAGGTTGGATGGGGCTTGGAGCCCCCTGAGCCAGTGGGAGGTGTCCCTGGCCATGGCAGGGGGATCTTTTCCAACCCAAACCATTCGATGACTCTGTGAAGCAGAGACAGGCTCTGCCCCGGAGGATGCTCCCTGCAGAGCTCAGCTCCGTCTCTGCCGCCACGAGTTTGACTTCCCTCTTCCAGATGAAACAGAGCCTGAGCTTTGGAGGTCTTTAAATACCTGTGACCCTTTGTGAGAGGGAGATGATGTTGTTCACCTCTCTGTGCACCTCTGGGGTTCAGCTCTTCCGCCCTGCCCAGCCTTTCCCCTTTCATTTTTTTTGCTGGGTGAAGTGGTGTCTTCACTCCTTGTCTTTAACTGTGAAAGAGCTGCTTTGATTCACCCTGGCTTCCGGCGCTGATAAAAGCCCAGCCTTGAGGATGAAGAGCATTTCTGAGGTGCATTTAGTGCCCTCTTCACGAAATCACAAGTATCAAACCGATTTCCTAAGCTTGGAGAGCGGTGGGGAAGGTGCTGTTGCTCGTGGCTGGTTTCCCCAGGCCGTGAGAGGTTCATTTGTCACTCCTTGCAGACTGTGAACATTCACAGGCACAGAAGGTGTTGAACACAACTGGTGGGTGCTGTGCTTGGTTCTCGGGATGTGATACTCACTCCTTGGAGCTCAGTGTTTGGTCCTTGGGATGCGATGCTCGGTCCTCAGCATGCAGTGTTTGGTCCTCAGGACATGATGCTCGGTCCTTGGGATGTGATGCTTGGTCCTCATCATACGAGGATCAGCCCTCGGGATGGGATGCTCAGTCTTTGAAACATGATGCTCGGTCCTTGGGATGCGAAGTCCTTGGGATGTGATGCTCAGTCCTTCGGATGTGATGCTCGATCCTCAGGACACGGTGCTCAGTCCTTGAGACAAGACGCTCGCTCCTTGGGATGTGATGCTCCATCCTTGGGATGTGATACTCAGTCCTCAGGATGTGATGCTTGGTCCTTGGGATGTGATGCTTGGTCCTTGGGATGTGATGCCTTGTCCTTGGGATGTGATACTCAGTCCTTGGGATGTGATGCTTGGTCCTTGAGATGTGATGCTTGGTCCTTGGGATGCAATACTCAGTCCTCAGGATGTGGTGCTTGGTCCTTGGGATGTGATAATTGGTCCTTAGGATGCGATGCTTGATCCTTGGGATGTGATGCTCAGTCCTCAGGACATGATGCTCAGTCCTTGAGACAAGATGCTCGCTCCTTGGGATGTGATGCTCCATCCTTGGGATGTGATACTCAGTCCTCAGGATGTGATGCTTGGTCCTTGGGATGTGATGCCTGGTCCTTGGGATGTGATGCCTGGTCCTTGGGATGTGATGCCTTGTCCTTGGGATGTGATACTCAGTCCTTGGGATGTGATGCTTGGTCCTTGAGATGTGATGCTTGGTCCTTGGGATGTGATGCCTTGTCCTTGGGATGTGATGCCTTGTCCTTGGGATGTGATGCTTGGTCCTTGGGATGTGATGCTTGGTCCTTGAGACAAGATACTCGCTCCTTGGGATGTGATGCTCCATCCTTGGGATGTGATACTCAGTCCTCAGGATGGGATGCTCGGTCCTTGGAACGTGATGCTCGGCCCTCAGGACGCGTTGCTCAGTCCTCAGGATCTGATGCTCACTCCTTGGGATGTGATGCTCCATCCTTGGGATGCAATACCCAGTCCTCAGGGTGTGGTGTTTGGTCCTCAGAACGTGATGATCCTTGGAACACGATGCTCAGTCCTCAGGACGTGATGCTTGGTCCTTGGGATGCAATACTCGGTCCTCAGGGTGCGATGCTTGATCCTTGGGATGAGATGCTTGGTCCTTGGGATGTGATGCTCAGTCCTCAAAATGTGATGCTCGGTCCTCAGGACACGATGCTCAGTCCTTGGGATGTGATGCTGCATCCTTGGGATGCGACACTCAGTCCTCAGGATGGGATGCTTGGTCCTTGGGATGGGATGCTTGGTCCTTGGGATGAGATGCTCGGTCCTCAAGATGCGACACTCGGTCCTAGGGATGTGGTGCTCCATCCTTGGGACACAGCTCTGCTGGTTCTTCTCACCAAAGCACCTCAGGCCACTTTCACTCCATTTTTTCTCTTGGTCTTTGCAGTTCAGAGCTGAAACATTTGAGGGTTAAACCTCTCCCACCTTTTCCCTCTGCAGAGGAACTGGGCTGGAAAACGGCCTCTGCAGGGGGAGCAGGAGCTGGAGGCTGCTGGGGTGGTGGAGCTCTGCCTCCTCCCCAAGCCCAGATCTGCCTTGGCAACACAAAATCCTCGAGCCAAACCCACCAGGGAGGGTTTTATGGAAGACACCAGCTTGTTTTTTTTCCCTCTGGACAGAGATGGGAGAGGTCGTGGAGGACTCTGGCACCACCGGACACGTCAAGGCTGCAGATCACGGAATCATGGAATGGGTTGGAAGGGCCCTCAAAGCCCATCCAGTCCCACCCCCTGCCATGGGCAGGGACACCTCCCACTGGCTCAGGGGGCTCCAAGCCCCATCCAACCTGGCCTTGGACACCTCCAGGGATGGGGCAGCCACCACTGCTCTGGGCAACCTGGGCCAGGGCCTCCCCACCCTCATCCTCAAGAATTCCTTCCCAATGTCCAAACTCCATCTCCCCCTTTCAATTTAAAGCCGTTCCCCTTGTCCTGTCACTCCAGCATGAGAAGGACATGGAATTGTTGGAGCAAGACCAGAGGATGATCCCAGGGCTGGAGAACCTCTGGGGTGAGGCCAGGCTGGGAGAGGTGGGGTTGTTCAGCCTGGAGAAGAGAAGTCTCTGGGGAGACCTCAGAGCAGCTTCCAGTGCTGGAAGGGGCTCCAGGAAAGCTGGGGAGGGACATCTCCTGGGCATCCCCAGCATCATCCCCATCCCCAGGATCCCTCCCAATCTCCCCTCAGCCTCTTGCTGCGCTGGAGGGGACCCAGTGGAGGGACACCCCCCCCACCACCACCCCCCCCCCCCCCAGCCCTGGGCGGCTCCTGGGACCCCAGTGCCTCTTTCCAACACTTTTCCCACACTGTGTCCCCTGTCCATCCTGGTGGCCTCTCAGCCGGTCCCCTTGGAAACGCATCCAGGGGCGGAAGCGCAGGGAATATTAAGCAGGTGCAGCCCCTTCAATCCCCCTTTGAGCGGGGACAGAGCGGGGCTTGTTCCCGGCACGAGGAGCCCAGCCAGGCGCGGCGGCGGCTCCGGGGGAGAGGACACTCCCTGACCCACCATCCCCCTCCAGCCCAGCGGCTCCCCCAGCCCCGCAGCCCCCCCCCCCGAGGCATGGGATGGGGTGGTTTGGGTGAGGAATGGGTGGTGGTGGGGTCATGGCTGAGCTGATGTGGGTCCCACGCAGGGGCTGGGAGGGGAGCACCAAAAGAGGCTCCTCTGGGAGAACCTGCTGCTCCTCAGGTGTCCCGGAGCATCCTTCCCCAGCACGGGATGAAGGAGCAGCCATGGCTGCAGGTGGAGGAGGACGTGGGGGTGACCTTGGAAAGGCTCAGCCATCCAGGGAGGACGAGGTGGCCACGGAGTGATTGGTGCAAGGGGCAGGGGATGGCAAAGGTGCAGCCTCTCACCCATGCCCGGGTGTGGGCTGAGTCCCCCACAGAGCAACTCAGGGTGTTGCAAGTGTGGTTGTCCCCAACACAGCCACAAAATCCTCTGCAGAGGTGGGATTTGGGTGGCACTGGGCTGGGTGTCCCCTGGATGAGTGATGGGTTTGGTGTTCCCCTGGGTGAACAATTGGCTTTGGTGTCCCCCTGGGTGGGTGATGAGTTTGGTGTCCCCTTGGGTAGATGGTGGGTTTGCTGTCCCTTGGGTGAACAATTGGCTTTGGTGTCCCCCTGGGTGGGTGATGGGCTGGGTGGACAATGGACTGGGTGTCCCCTGAGTGAGTGATGGCTTTGGTGTCCCCTGAGTGGGTGGTTGGCTTGGTGTCCTCCGCGTGGGTGATGGGCTGGGCGACCCTGGGTGGGTGGTGGCACCCACAGGGTTTGGGTTCCCCCCCTACATGGCCTCAGGCAGAGCTTGAGCCCACAGGGGTCCCTGTGACCATGCCCAGCTCCTGCCCGTGGCCCTGCAGGGCTCAGGGTGGCCCCATCGCTAGGCTGGTCACGTCTGGGAGCTTCTCCTCTCCCTGCTCTTCCCCTCCTCGATCCAGCTGCTGTGTCTGCTCAGCATTCCCACCTCACGCTGGACCACGGCCCGGAGCAGCCACCTGCCTGCATCCCTGCCCTCATCCCTGTTTGTATCCTGCATCCCTGCCTGCATCCCTGTCTGCACCCCTACTTGCATCCTTGCCCACATCCCTGCCTGCATCCCTGCCAACACCACTGCCTGCATCCCTGCATCCCTGCCCTCATCCCTCTTGCATCCCTATCTGCATCCCTGCCTGCATCCCTCCATCCTTGCCCACATCCCTGCCTGCCTCTCTGCATCCCTGCAACCCTGCCTGCATCCCTGCAACCCTGCCTGCATCTCTGCATCCCTACCCACATCCCTGCCTGCATCCTTGCCTGAATCCCTGCCCACATCCCTGCCTGCATCCTTACCTGCATCCCTGCCCGCATCCATGCATCCCTGCCCGCATCCATGCATCCCTGCCCACATCCATACCCTCATCCCTGCCTGTATCCCTACCTGAATCCCTGCATCCCTGCCCACATCCCTGCCCCCAGTGCACCCCCTCAGTGCTGAGCACAAGTGGGGGTTCACAAAATGTAGGGCAGGTGTCCCCCCCCATCTTCTGAGGATGCTTTTGGGGGGGGGGGTGTCCCTCGCGCTGGTGCAGGGGATGCACCCCCACCCCTATGCAGGAGCAGTTTTTTGGGGGGGATCAATGCAGAATCCTGGTCCTGGGGTGATGCTGGAGGGGGTTGTGATGGGGTGTGAGGGGGTGTGGGGGTGAGGGGGTGTCCCAGTGCGGGGGTGCCCCCTAATTCATGATGTGTTTTGGGGGGGGGGGGGCGGCTCAGTGAGAGGTCGTCGTGCTGGTGGTGCTGCAGGGGGATGTCCTGATGCTGGTGCAGAGATGACCCCTCCCCATGTAGGAGCAGTTTTGGGGGTGGGGGGCAAAAAGAGATCCTTGTCCTGGGGAGTCCTGATGCAGGGTTCCCCCCCCCAACCATACAGGACCGGGGCGGGGGGTGCCCCCTCATACTGAAGCAGTTTGGGGGGGTCAGTGAAGGATGTTGGTGCTGGGGTGGGGGATCCTGGACAAGGATGCTCCGTGTACAGAAGCAGTTTGGGGGGCGCAGGGGGGTGTCAGGAAGGGATGCCAGTGCTGGGGAGGGGGAGGTGGTACAGGGGTGCCCCATCATGCAGGAGAAGTTTGGGGTGTTGGTAATGGATGCTGGGGGGAAACAGGATGCAGGGAGGGGTACCCGGGGGGGGGGGGGATGCAAGGGTGGGTTCTCCAGGAGGGGGATGCAGAGATGTGGGGATGGGTCACCCGAGGTGTGGGGGAGTGTGGGGGGGTGGGTGCAGGGATGCTGAGATGGGTCCCCAGGAGGGGGGGATGCAGGGATGGGTACCCCGGAGTGGGGGGTGCAATGCAGGGATGCTGAGATGGGTCCCTTGGTGAAGGGGGTGCTGAGATGGGTCCCCAAGGAAGGGGGGATGCAGGGATGGTACCCCTGGGATTCTGAGATGGGTTCCCTGGGGGGTGGATTCTGAGATGGGTCCCCCTGGGGGGGGGGGGGGGGGGGGGTTGCAGGGGCAGGTCTCCTGGGAAGGGGATGTAGGGATGCTGGACTGGGTGCCCCTGGGGGGCACGCAGGAATGCAGGGATGGGTGCCCCTAGGGGGGGGCGCAGGGGTGGGTAACCGGGTGGGGGGAGGCGCGGGGGTACAGGGGTGGGTCCCCTAGGGGGTTGCTGAGATGGGTACCCGGTGGGGACAGGCTTGGGATGGGTCCCCCGGGAGGGGGGGGGGGGGGGGACGATGCAGGAATGCAGAGATGGGTCCCCTGGGGGAGGGGTTCAGGGACGCAGGGATGGATTCCCCGGGGATGGGGGGGGCGGGGGATGCAGGGATGTGTCCCCGGAGGATGCCGAGATAGGGGTTCCCGTTGCCGCATCCCGGAGCCCCAACCGCGGCTCCCGGCGCCTCCCCAGCCCCGCGGGCGGAGCCGGTGCCTCCCGCCCGCCCCCCCCCCCCGCCCGTTCTTCACACCCCCCCCCCCCCCTCCGGGCGGAGCCGCTGCCGGTGCCGGCCCCGCTGGCGGAGCCCGGTCCCTCCATGTCGCCATGGTCCCCGCGGCTGCCCTGGCCCTGCTGCTGGCGATCGGTGCCCTCGGTACGTACCGCGGAGGAGGGGGGGGGGGGGGTGGTGGGGATGGAGGGGGGGCCGCATCCCGCACGGGGTTGGGGCGGGGGAGGCTGGGACCCATCGCTTGGGGCTGCATCCTGCACCGGGAGAAACGGGGGGGACCGGGTTCTCTCGTTGCATCCTGCACTGGGGGGTACCAGGGGGACCGGGGGGGCTGGGTGCCCTCGCCCAGGATCGGATCCTGCACCGGGGAGCCAGGTCCTGGGGTTGGATGCTGCACAGGGGAACCTGGGGGACAGGGTTCTCCCACGGCATCCTGCACTGGAGGGACCCGGGGGAACTGGGAGGGAGTCGGGAGGACCGGAGGCGACCGGTCCCATCTCCCGGGGCCGCATCCTGCACCGGGGAAACCGGAGAGACAGGGTCCTGGGGTTGGATGCTGCACCGGGGGGACCGGGTTGTCTCGCTGCATCCTGTACCACGGGCACCAGGGGAGATCGGGGAGACCGGGAGCGCCCGGCTTCCCCGTCCCGGGGCCGCATCCTGCACCAGGGGTCGGGTCCTGGGTTTGGATGCTGCACTGGTGGGAGGTGGAGGCGAGTCTTCTCGCCGCATCCTGCACCGGGGGGACCAGAGGGAGCTGGGAAGAACCGGGGGGGGGACCACGGGGGACAGGGAGGGACCCGGGGGGACCGGTCCCATATCCCAGGGCCGGATCTCGCACCGGGAGAGCCGGAGAGACAGGGTCCTGGGGTTGGATGCTGCACCGGGGGGACCGGAGGGCACCGGATCCCCTGGCCCGGGGACCAGGAGGGACCGGAGGGGATCTCGGTCCCCTCTCCCGGGGTCGCATCCTGCACCGGGGGTCGGGTCTTGGCGCTGGATGCTGCACCGGGGGCCCCGGGAGGGGCCAGATCCCCTCTCCAGGGACCGGATCCCGGTGCAGGAGGGGAGGGGCGATCACCTGTAGGAGACCGAGAATGCGGGGGGAACCTCTCGCTGGGGCTGGATCCCCTTGCTAGGGTTGGATCCCCTTGCAGGGAGCTGGATCCCTTGCTGGGGCTGGATCCCCTTGCGCGGTGGGGTTTGGTCCTGTTGCAGGGGACTGGATCCCCCCTTACGCAGGAAGCAGGGAAGGGCTGGATCCTCTTGCAGGGAACGGGATCCCCATGCAAAGGGGGGGGGGGGGCTTGATTCTGTTGCAAGGGGCTGGATCTCCTTCGAAGGAGCTGGATCCCCTACAGGGCGCTGGATTCCCTTGCAGGAGGGGGCTCGGTCCTGTTGCAGGGAGCTGGATCCCCTTGCAGGGAGCTGGATTCCTTTGGAGGAGGGGGGGGGCAGGATTCCCTCGTGTGTCTGGGATGCATCTGTAGGAGCTTGAGGAGACCTTGGATTCCCTTGGAGGAGGGGCTGGATCCCCTGGCAGAGGCTGGATCCCTTTTCAGGGGCTGGATCCCATTGCAGGGGGCTGGAAGCCCCTCGTGTGTCTGGGATGTATCTGCAGGAGCTTGAGGAGGGGCTGGATTCCCTTGTGGGAGGGGCTGGATTCCTTTGTGGGGAACTGGATCCCCCTTATAGGGTGCTGCATCCCATTGCAAGGGGGGTGGATCCCCTTCCAAAGGGGCTGGATCTGCTTGGGGTGGAGCCCTTGTGTGCATGGAATACACTTGCAGGAACCAGAGGAGGGTTGGATCCCCTTGCAGAGGGGGCTGGATCTGTTTTGGGGGGGTTGGATCCCATTGCAGGGGGGGCTTCATCTCTTTGCAGGGGCTGGATCTCTTCATGGGGGTTGGACCTCCTCGCAAGGGGGGGCTGGATCCCCTTCTAAGGGGGGCTGGATCTGCTTTTTGGGGTCTGGATCCCCTTGCAGGGCCAGGATCTGGTTGTGTGCATGGAGTGCACTTGCAGGAACCAGAGGGGGGGTTGGATCCCTTTGCAGGGGGGGCTGGATCTGCTTTGGAGGGGGGGCTGGATCCCCTTGCAGGGTGACTGGATCCCTTTGGGGGCTGGATCCCCTTGCAGGGGAGGGGACTGGATCCTGTTGCAGGGAGCTGGATCTCTTTATGGAGGTTGGATATCTTGGGGGGGGTAGATCCTTTGGGGGGGGATGGATACTTTGAGGGGGCTGGATCCCCTTTCAGGGGAGCGAATCCCTTTGCAGGGGAGACTGGATTCCTTTGCAGAGGGGACTGGATCCTTTGGGGAGGTTGAATCCCCTTTCTGGGAGGCTGGATCTCCTTATGGGGGATGGATCCCCTTGTTGGACCTCCTTGAAGAGGGAGTTGGACCTCCTTGCAGGGGGGGGTCTGGATCCTTTATTGGGAGGGGGTGGATCCCTTTTGAGGGGCTGGATCACCTTTCAGGGGGAGTCAGATCCCTTTGCACTGTCTGGATCCCCTTGCAGGGCTCTGGGGGGGTCAGAGCTGGGACACCTTGGCTTTTGGGGGGACCCACGGAGCTGGGGCTGCCACCGGGTTTGTCCCTTCGGTGCCCAGGAGAGGTGACAAAGGACTTGGGGGTGCAGCCCCCGCCCCCAAAATGATGGGTGCAAGGTCGAGGTGGTGGAGGGAGACCCACCAGGAGACACCCCCCTCCCTCCTCAAGATCACTGCAACCTCAGGGTGGTGGGGACCTACCAGGGACTCCCACCAGGAGACCCCCCCCCTCACGATCACTGCAACCTCAGGGTGGTGGGGACCCACCAGGAGACTCCCCTCAGGGTGGTGGGGACCCACAAGGGAACCCCCAGGCTGCTGCACCCTCAAGGTGGTCAAAACCCACCAGGAGACCCCGCCCTCAAGGTCACTGCATGCTCAGGGTGGTGGAGACCCACCAGGGGACCCCCCCAGGCTGCTGCACCCTCAAGGTGGTGGGGACCTACCAGGGCCCCCCCACTCCCAACCAGGGTCACTGCATCCTCAAGGTGGTGGGGACCCACCTGGAGACCCCCCTTCAAAGTCACTGCATCCTCAAGGTGGTCGAGACCCACCTGGAGACCCCTCCCCTCAAGGTCACTGCATCCTCAAGGTGGTAGGGACCCACCTGGAGACCCCCCCCTTCAAAGTCACTGCATCCTCAAGGTGGTGGAAACCCCTCCCCTCAAGGTCACTGCATCCTCAAGGTGGTAGTGACCCACCTGGAGACACCCCCCCCTCAAGGTCACTGCATGCTGAAGGTGGTGGAGACCCACCAGGGGTCCCACCAGGCCACCCCCGTGGTGTTGAGGCCACCTCTGACACCTCTCTCTCTCTCCTTGTCCCCCCTCTCCAGCATCCGCGTGGCCTCCTCCGAACGCCAGCGAGACCAAGGGGAGAGACTGGGTGAGCAGCCCCCCACCATGGGACCCCGTGGGGCCACCCAGCAACGCCACCAACCCTGGAGGGGGCCCCCAATTAGAACCCCCCGGGAGAACCACGGCCACCACGGACCCAGCGGCGATGCCGGAGGGGTGCCCGGGCTGCACCGGGGAGGGCGACGCCAGCGCTCTGCCCCCCAGATTCAGCTCCGTGGAGGACGTCCAAGTGGGGGTGACCTGGCCTGGGGACCAGGGGACGGTGGCACTCGGTAGCCCCGAGGAACCTGGCAGCGGCGAGCGCCCCACGCGAGCGTCCCTGCCCATCTCAGGGGGGCCTGGGGGGCTCACGGCCGCCCCACCGAGCCCCCCTGGTCCACAGCTCGCCCCCGACTCGGCCGAACCCGACCTTCTGCCGGTGGCCAAGGGCTCGGTTGCCCCACGGACCCCCATGCCAGGCGATGCCACCCCCGTTCCAGGTGACGTCGGGGACTCGGGGCGTCCCCGGCAGCTCTGGGTGGCCACATCCAGCCCGGCCCCGGCGCAAGGAGCTCGTGGCAGGACGGATCTGACCTGGGTGGAGATGGAGGAGCCCATCACCGGCACGCCGGGCCCACCCACCGACCGGACGGCGTCCGAGATCATCGACGTTGACTACTACGACCTCTTCGAGGGGGGCGAGGCCTTGGGGGCCTTCCCGGGAGGCGGCCGGGGGGCAGCGGGGTCGGCGCGGCGGCGAGAACCGGAGGGAGCGGCCACCCCGTGGGCCCTCCACGACCTCTACGATGACTTCACGCCCTTCGACGAAGCCGATTTCTACCCCACCACCTCCTTCTACGCCGACGGCGATGAGGAGGATGAGCTGGAGGAGGAGGACGACGACGACGACGAGGAGGAGGAAGAAGACGCCGGGGGGCTGGAGGATGAGAACGGCTACCGTTTGCCCACCTCGGCCGTGCCCGGCGCTCAACCGGCACCGCGGGATCTCCGACCCACGGGGCAGGACGAGGTGGTGCCACCGCAGCCCTCCAGCCCCCCGGCACGCCCGCGCCCCGGCGAACGGGGCCACCTGGAGAATGGCACCGAGTGCCGGAGCGGCTACGTGCGCCACAACAGCTCCTGCCGCTCCCTCTGCGACCTCGTCCCCAGCTACTGCCACAATGGTGGCCAGTGCTACCTGGTGGAGAGCCACGGGGCCTTCTGCAGGTGAGCGACGGGCACCGCGGCTCCTGGAGGGCAGGTGGGCCATGGCGGGGGTTCTCCAACCCTAAGGACCCCATCCCTGGGCTCCCCATCCCTGTGTTCTCCATCCCTGGGCTCTCCATCCCTGGGTTCTCAATCCCATCCCTGGGCTCTCCATCCCTGTGCAACACATCCCTGGGCTCTCCATCCCTGGGCTCTCCATCCCTGGGTTCTCAATCCCATCCCTGGGCTCTCCATCCCTGTGCAACCCATCCCTGGGCTCTCCATCCCTGGGTTCTCAATCTCATCCCTGGGTTCTCCATCCCTGAGCATCCCATCCCTGGGCTCTCCATCCCTGGGTTCTCAATCTCATCCCTGGGTTCTCCATCCCTGAGCATCCCATCCCTGGGCTCTCCATCCCTGGGCTCTCCATCCCTGGGCTCTCCATCCCTGGGTTCTCAATCCCATCCCTGGGTTCTCCATCCCTGAGCATCCCATCCCTGGGCTCTCCATCCCTGGGTTCTCAATCCCATCCCTGGGTTTTCCATCCACTGTGCATCCCATCCCTGTGCATCCCACCCCTGGGTTCTCCAACCCGGTGAACCCTGTCCCTTATCTCTTCATCCCCATCCACCCCATCCCTCATCTCTCCATCCCCATGCACCCAATCCCCAGGCTCTCCACGCCCCATGCACCCCATCTCTGGGCTTTCCATCCCCATTCATCCCATCCCTCATCTCTCCATCCCCATTTACCCCATTCCCACTCTCTCCATCCCCATGTACCTCATTCTTGGGCTCTCCATCCCTGTTTACCTCATCTTCAGGCTCTCCTTCTCCATTCACCTCATTCCCACTCTCTCCATCTCCATTCACCCCATCCTTGATCTTTCCATCCCCACTCTCTCCATCTCTATTCACCCCATCCCTGATCTCTCCATCCCTGATCTCTCCATCCCCACCCTCTCCATCCCCACTCCCTCCATCCCCACTCACTCCAACCCTATTCACCCCATCCTTGATCTCTCCACCTCTGGATTCTCCATCCCCATTCACCCCATTCCTTATCTTTCCATCCCCATTCACCCCATTCCCACTCTCTCCATCCCCATCTACCTCATCCTTGGGCTCTCCAGCCCCATTCACCCCATCTCCAGGCTCTCCTCCTCCATTCACCCCATCCTTGATCTCTCCATCCCCACTCCCTCCTTCCCCACTCCCTCCATCCCCATTCACCCCATCCTTGATCTCTCCATCCCCACTCTCCCCACTCCCACTCTCTCCATCCCCACTCTCTCCATCCCCACTCTCTCCATCCCCACTCTCTCCATCCCCACTCTCTCCATCCCCATTCACCCATCCCCATTCACCCCATTCCCACTCCCTCCTTCCCCACTCCCTCCATCCCCCTTCACCCCATTCTTGATCTCTCCATCCCCACTCCCTCCTTCCCCACTCCCTCCATCCCCATTCACCCCATCCCTCATCTCTTCATCCCCATTCACCCATCCCTCATCTCTCCATCCCCACTCTCTCCATCCCCACTCTCTCCATCCCCACTCTCTCCATCCCCACTCTCTCCATTCCCACTCCCTCCATCCCCCCTCTCTCCAACCCCATTCACCCCATCCCTCATCTCTCCATCCCTCATCTCTCCATCCCTCATCTCTCCATCCCTCATCTCTCCATCCCTCATCTCTTCATCCCCACTCTCTCCATCCCCACTCCCTCCACCCCCCCCTCCATCCCCATTCACCCCATCCCCACTCTCTCCATTCCCCCTCCCTCCATCCCCCCTCTCTCCAGCCCCACTCACCCCATCCCTCATCTCTCCATCCCCACTCCCTCCATCCCCCCTCCCTCCAGCCCCCCTCTCTCCAGCCCCATTCACCCCATCCCTCATCTCTTCATCCCCACTCCCTCCATCCCCACTCCCTCCATCCCCACTCTCCATCCCCACTCTCTCCATCCCCACTCCCTCCATCCCCACTCCCTCCATCCCCCCTCTCTCCAGCCCCATTCACCCCATCCCTCATCTCTTCATCCCTCATCCCTCCATCCCTACTCTCTTCATCCCCCCCCTCTCCATCCCCATTCACCCCATCCCCACTCTCTCCATCCCCACTCCCTCACCGCCCCCCCCATCCCCATTCACCCCATCCCCCCCCTCTCCATCCCCATTCACCCCATCCCCCCCCCCCATCCCCATTCACCCCATCCCCATTCACCCCATTTACCCCCCTCCATCCCCATTCACCCCATCCCCGCTCTCTCTCCCCCCCCCGCCCCATCCCCGTTCCTGGGGTGCTCAGAGGGGCTCTCCCTGCCCCCCCGGAGGTGCCTGGGCAGGAATTAGGTCAGAGCCGCGTGGTGGAGGCTCCGAGGGCCGCGTTAATCGGCCCCGGCAGCTGCCGCCCGGCTCGGCACGCGCCGCCCGCCTGGCACCGCGCCCACCAGCACGGGGTGACGGGGGGGGGGGACATCATCTTGGGGGGGGACACACACCAACCGTGCTCCTGGTGTCCCCCGCTGTCCCCCATCCCCTCTCCATCTCCACCCATCCCACCCTTGGGGTCTCCATCCCTGCACCACCCATTGCCAGGTTCTCCATCCCTGTGTGCCTCATCCCTGGACTCTCCATCCCTGTGCACCCCATCCCTGGGCTCTCCATCCCTGTGCACCCCATCCCTGGGCTCTCCATCCTCTGGGCACCCCATCCCTGGCCTCTCCATCCCTGTGCACCCCATCTCTGGGCTCTCCATCCTCTGGGCACCCCATCTCTGTGCTTTCTATCCCTGTGCACCCCATCTCTGGGCTCTCCATCCCTGTGCACCCCATCCCTGGGCTCTCCATCCTCTGGGCACCCCATCCCTGGCCTCTCCATCCCTGTGCACCCCATTCCTGGGCTCTCCATCCTCTGGGCACCCCATCCCTGGCCTCTCCATCCCTGTGCACCCCATCCCTGGGCTCTCCATCCTCTGGGCACCCCATCCCTGGCCTCTCCATCCCTGTGCACCCCATCCCTGGGCTCTCCATCCTCTGGGCACCCCATCCCTGGCCTCTCCATCCCTGTGCACCCCATCCCTGGGCTCTCCATCCTCTGGGCACCCCATCCCTGGCCTCTCCATCCCTGTGCACCCCATCTCTGGGCTCTCCATCCTCTGGGCACCCCTTCCCTGACCTCTCCATCCTCATGCACCTCATCTCTGGTGTCTCCACTCCCCATGCACCCCATCCCTGGCCTCTCCATCCCAGTGCACCCCATCCCTGGCCTCTCCATCCTCTGTGCACCCCATCCCTGGGCTTTCTATCCCTGTGCACCCCATCTCTGGGCTCTCCATCCCTTTTGCACCCCATTCCCAGCCTTTCCACCCTCCATTCACCCCATCCCTTGGCTCTCCATCCTCTGGGCACCCCATTCCTGGCCTCTCCATCCCTGTGCACCCCATCTCTGGGCTCTCCATCCCTTGTGCATCCCCATTCCCAGCCTCTCCACTCCCCATGTACCTCATCTCTGGGCTCTCCATCCCCCATTCACCCCATCCCTCCTCTCTCCATCCCCCATTCACCCCATCCCTCCTCTCTCCATCCCCCATTCACCCCATCCCTCCTCTCTCCATCCCCACACACCCCATCCCTGCTGAGCTCTTCATCCCCAGTACCCAGTCCCTGGGCTTTCCAACTCCATCCACCAGATCCTCAGGCTCTCCAACCCCCATGCACCCCATTCCCAGACTCTCCAGCCCCCTGCACCCCATCCCTGGATTCTCCATCCCCATTCACCCCATCCCCAGGCTCTCCATCCCCACCCACCCCACCCTTGAGATCTTCATCTCCTGTACCCAATCCCTGGGCTCTCCACCCCCGTGCACCCAATCCCTGGACCCTCCATCCCTGTGCACCCCATCCCTGGACCCTCCATCCCTGTGCACCCCATCCCTGGACCCTCCATCCCTGTGCACCCCATCCCTGGACCCTCCATCCCTGTGCACCCCATCCCTGGGCTCTCCATCCCCATTCCTGCTCTCCCCAGGCTCTCCATCCCCATTCACCCCATCTCTGGGCTCTACAGGGATGGTCACCCCTCTTGGGGTGGCCCTAGGGACCCACTGATCTCATTCCCCTCCAGACACCCCCAATTACAGATAAGTGTTCCCTGAGGATGATTTATGGGACAGGGACATATTTTGAGGATGATCTATGGGACGTGGGTGCTTTTTGAGGGTGTTCTATGGGACGTGGACACATTTTGAGGCTACTTTGTGGGACCTGGGCGTATTTTGAGGATGCTGTATGGACATGGACAGTTCTGAGGATGCTTTATTGGACACAGATGCATTTTGAGGATGTTCTGTGGGACAGGGACACGTTTTGAGGATGTTCTGTGGGACAGGGATGGTTCTGAGGGTGCTTTATGGGACTTGGATGCTTTTTGAGGATGTTCTATGGGAAAGGGTCACGTTTTGAGGATGCTGTGTGGGACCTGGACACGTTTTGAGGATGTTCTATGGGACAGGGACAGTTCTGAGGATGCTTTATGGGACAGGGACATATTTAGAGGATGTTCTATGCGACCTGGACACATTTTGAGGATGTTCTATGGGACAGGGACACGTTTTGAGGATGCTTTATGGGACATGGACATACTTTGAGGATGTTCTATGAGACAGGGACATATTATGAGGATACTCTGTGGGACCTGGACATGTTTTGAGGATGCTCTATGGGACAGGGACATATTTTGAGGACACTTTATGGGATATGGACATATTTTGAGGATGCTGTATGGAACCTGGACATGTTTTGAGGATGTTCTATGGGACAGGGACACATTTTGAGGGTACTCTGTGGGACCTGGACAGGCTTTGAGGATGTTCTATGGGACAGGGACATGTTTTGAGGATACTTTATGGGACATGGACACATTTTGAGGATGCTTTATGGGACATGGACATACTTTGAGGATGTTCTATGAGACAGGAACGCATTTTGAGGATACTCTGTGGGACCTGGACATGTTTTGAGGATGTTCTATGGGACCTGGACACATTTTGAGGATGTTCTATGGGACAGGGACACATTTTGAGGATACTTTATAGGACATGGAAATATTTTGAGGATGTTCTATGGGACAGGGACAGTTCTGAGGATACTTTATGGGACAGGGACATATTTTGAGGATGTTCTGTGGGACCTGAGCATGTTTTGAGGATGCTTTATGGGACAGGGACATATTTAGAGGATGTTCTATGCGACCTGGACATGTTTTGAGGATGTTCTATGGGACAGGGACATATTTAGAGGATACTTTATGGGACAGGGATGTATTTTGAGGATACTCTGTGGGACCTGGACAGATTTTGAGGATGTTCTATGGGACATGGACACATTTTGAGGATACTTTATAGGACAGGGACATATTTTGAAGGATGCTCTGTGGGACCTGGACATGTTTTGAGGATGCTCTGTGGGACAGGGACAGTTCTGAGGATGCTTTATGGGACATGGACATATTTTGAGGATACTCTGTGGGACCTGGACATGTTTTGAGGATGCTGTATGGGACATGGACATGTTTTGAGGATGCTCTATGGGACAGGGACATATTTTGAGGACACTTTATGGGACATGGACATATTTTTGAGGATGCTGTATGGGACCTGGACACGTTTTGAGGATGTTCTATGAGACAGGGACATATTTTGAGGATACTCTGTGGGACCTGGACATGTTTTGAGGATGTTCTATGGGACAGGGACACATTTTGAGGATACTTTATAGGACAGGGACATATTTTGAGGATGCTGTATGGGACGTGGACACGTTTTGAGGCTACTTTATGGGACAGGGACATGTTTTGAGGATACTTTATGGGACATGGACACATTTTGAGGATGCTTTATGGGACATGGACATACTTTGAGGATGTTCTATGAGACAGGAACGCATTTTGAGGATACTCTGTGGGACCTGGACATGTTTTGAGGATGTTCTATGGGACCTGGACACATTTTGAGGATGTTCTATGGGACAGGGACACATTTTGAGGATGCTGTGTGGGACCTGGACACGTTTTGAGGATGTTCTATGGGACAGGGACACATTTTGAGGATACTTTATAGGACATGGAAATATTTTGAGGATGTTCTATGGGACAGGGACAGTTCTGAGGATACTTTATGGGACAGGGACATATTTTGAGGATGTTCTGTGGGACCTGAGCATGTTTTGAGGATGCTTTATGGGACAGGGACATATTTAGAGGATACTTTATGGGACAGGGATGTATTTTGAGGATACTCTGTGGGACCTGGACAGATTTTGAGGATGTTCTATGGGACATGGACACATTTTGAGGATACTTTATAGGACATGGAAATATTTTGAGGATGTTCTGTGGGACCTGGACATGTTTTGAGGATGCTCTATGGGACAGGGACATGTTTTGAGGATGCTGTATGGGACCTGGACACGGTTTGAGGCTACTTTATGGGACATGGACATATTTAGAGGATAATTTATGGGACAGGGACACATTTTGAGGATGCTTTATGGGACATGGACATATTTTGAGGATACTTTATGGGACATGGACACATTTTGAGGATGCTCTATGGGACGGGGCCGCGTTTTTGGGGTGGGAGGTCCCTGACCACCTCCCCCCGCAGGTGCAACACGCAGGACTACACGTGGCACAAGGGCACGCGCTGCGAGGCCATCGTCACCGACTTCCAGGTGCTGTGCGTGGCCGTGGGCTCGGCTGCCCTCGTGGTGCTGCTGCTCTTCATGCTCACGGTCTTCTTCGCCAAGAAGCTCTACCTGCTCAAGACAGAGAACAGCAAACTCCGCAAGACCAAGTGAGCGGCACGGGGACAGGGCTGGCACCCCTAAAACTGCCCCCCCACACCCCCCAGTTGGGTGGGGGGCACCCCCTCTTTACCCACAGAGGTGGTCTCAGCTCCCCGTGGTGGCACCGGGGCTGGATGTGGTCCCCAGCCCCGTGTGGTGGCATCAGGACCCCTCCCAACCGCCCGGGGTGCTGATGGAGATGGAGTGACCCGTGGCTCCTGCTCCACTGTTAATCCTTTAAAGCTGACTGGCACCAGTTAATCTGCTGCACTGGGAGCTGGGGCCACCCCCCTGGGCTCGCCACGCTGCCCAGAGGCCACCACAGATGGTCCCCGCTGTGTCCCCAGCGACAGGGCTTGGGGGGGGTGGGGGGAGTGACAGGAGAAGGTTGAGGGTCAGCAATTGCTGCCCACCTCTCCCTGCAGTAGGGGAGGAGAAAGCCCCTCCCAGCCTGGGTCCCTAATGAGCTGTTAATTAGTGTCTGGGATTGCCAAGTGTAATTAGCAGCCAGCTCAGTGCCAGCCCAGGGAGCACCAGCTCCTGCCTGCCCTGGGATGTCCTCACCCCACCCCTGCCTGCGCCTGCCCAGGGCTGGGGGCACTCAACCCCCCCCCCAGATCTCCTTCCCTGGGGACATTTAACCCCAAAACCTCCAGACCTGGGGACATTTAGCTCAAAACTTCCAGATCTGGAGACCTTTAACCCCAGAACTCCATCACCAGAGACATTTTACCCCAAAATCTCCATCCCTGGGGATATTTAGCCCCCAAATCTCCAAATCTGAGGACATTTATGTCCCAAAACCTCTAGATCTGGGGACATTTAGCCCCAAAACCTCCAGACCTGGGGACATTTAGCTCAAAACTTCCAGATCTGGAGACCTTTAGCCAAAAGCACCATCCCCAGAGACATTTTACCCCAAAATCTCCATTCTCGGGGACATTTTGCCTCAAATGTCCATCCCTGGGGACATTTGGCCCCCAAAACCTCCAGACCTGAGGACATTTAGCTCAAAACCTTCATATCTGGAGACCTTTAGCCCCAGAACTCCATCCCCAGAGATATTCCACCCCAAAATCTCCATCCCTGGGGACATTTAGCCCCCAAAACCTCCAGATCTGGGGACATTCAGCCCCAAATCTCCATCCCTGGGGATACGTAGCCCCCAGACCTCCATCCCTGGGGACATTTTGCCCCAAATATTGATCCCTGTGTACATTTATCCCCCCAAAGCTCCAGATCTGAGAACACTTAGCCCCCTGAAACCTCCAGATCTGGGGACATCTAGCCCCAAACCTCCAGATCTGGAGATCTTTAGCCCCAAAGCTCCATCCCCAGAGACATTTAACCTCAAAATCTCTATCTCTGGGGACATTTAGCCCCCAAACCTACAGATCTGGAACCCTTAGCCCCAAAGCTCCATCCCCGGAGACATTGTACCCCAAAATCTCCATCCCTGGAGACATTTAACCCCAAAATCTCCATCCCTGAGGACATTTAGCTCCAAAACCTCCAGATCTGGAGACCTTTAACCCCAGAACTCCATCACCAGAGACATTTTACCCCAAAATCTCCAGCCCTGGGGACTTTTAGCCCCCAGATCTCCAGATCTGAGGACATTCATCTCAAAACTGCCAGATCTGGAGACATTTAGACACAAAGATCCATCCCTGGAGACATTTAACCCCAAAATCTCCATCCCTGGGGATATTTAGCCCCCAAATCTCCAAATCTGAGGACATTTATGTCCCAAAACCTCTAGATCTGGGGACATTTAGCCCCAAAACCTCCAGACCTGGGGACATTTAGCTCAAAACTTCCAGATCTGGAGACCTTTAGCCAAAAGCACCATCCCCAGAGACATTTTACCCCAAAATCTCCATTCTCGGGGACATTTTGCCTCAAATGTCCATCCCTGGGGACATTTGGCCCCCAAAACCTCCAGACCTGAAGACATTTAGCTCAAAACCTTCATATCTGGAGACCTTTAGCCCCAGAACTCCATCCCCAGAGATATTCCACCCCAAAATCTCCATCCCTGGGGACATTTAGCCCCCAAAACCTCCAGATCTGGGGACATTCAGCCCCAAATCTCCATCCCTGGGGATACGTAGCCCCCAGACCTCCATCCCTGGGGACATTTTGCCCCAAATATTGATCCCTGTGGACATTTATCCCCCCAAAGCTCCAGATCTGAGAACACTTAGCCCCCTGAAACCTCCAGATCTGGGGACATCTAGCCCCAAACCTCCAGATCTGGAGATCTTTAGCCCCAAAGCTCCATCCCCAGAGACATTTAACCTCAAAATCTCTATCTCTGGGGACATTTAGCCCCCAAACCTACAGATCTGGAACCTTTAGCCCCAAAGCTCCATCCCCGGAGACATTGTACCCCAAAATCTCCATCCCTGGAGACATTTAACCCCAAAATCTCCATCCCTGAGGACATTTAGCTCCAAAACCTCCAGATCTGGAGACCTTTAACCCCAGAACTCCATCACCAGGGACATTTTACCCCAAAATCTCCAGCCCTGGGGACTTTTAGCCCCCAGATCTCCAGATCTGAGGACATTCATCTCAAAACTGCCAGATCTGGAGACATTTAGACACAAAGATCCATCCCTGGAGACATTTAACCCCAAAATCTCCATCCCTGGGGATATTTAGCCCCCAAATCTCCAAATCTGAGGACATTTATGTCCCAAAACCTCCAGATCTGAGGACATTTAGCCCCAAACCCTCCAGATCTGGGGACATTTAGCTCCAAAACCTTCAGATTTGGGGACATTTAGCCCCAAAATCTCCATTCCTGGGGACATTTAGCTCCCTTAAACCTCCAGATCTGGGGACATTTAGCCCCAAAATCTCCAGATCTGAGGACATTTAGCTCCAAAATCTCCAGATCTGAGGACATTTAGCTTCAAAACCTCAAGATCTGGGGACATTTAGCCCCAAAACATCCAGATCTGGGGACATTTAGCCCCCTGAAACCTCCAGATCTGGGGACATTTAGCCCCAAAATCTCCAGATCTGGGGACATTTAGCTCCAAAACCTCCAGATCTGGGGACATTTAGCCCCAAACCCTCCATTCCTGGGGACATTTAGCTCCAAAACCTCTGGATCTGGGGACATTTAGCCCGAAAACATCCAGATCTGGGGACATTTATCTTCAAAGCCTCCAGATCTGGGGACATTTAGCCCCAAACCCTCCATTCCTGGGGACATTTAGCTCCAAAACCTCCAGATTTGGGGACATTTAGACCCAAAACCTCCAAATCTGGGGACATTTAACTCCAAAACCTCAATCCCTGGGGACATTTAGCCCCAAAATCTCCAGATCTGGGAACATTTAGCCCCAAAACATCCAGATCAGGGGACATTTAGCTTCAAAACCTCCAGATCTGGGGACATTTAGCCCCAAAATCTCCAGATCTGGGAACATTTAGCTCCAAAACCTCCAGATCTGGGGACATTCAGCCCCCTGAAACCTCCAGATCTGGGGACATTTAGCCCCAAAATCTCCAGATCTGGGAATATTTAGCTCCAAAACCTACAGATCTGGGGACATTTAGCCCCAAAACACCCAGATCTGGGGAAATGTAGCCCCAAAATCTCCGTTCCTGGGGACATTTAGCCCCAAACATCCAGATCTGGGGACATTTAGCTCCAAAACCTACAGATCTGGGGACATTTAGCCCCAAAACATCCAGATCTGGGGAAATGTAGCCCCAAAATCTCCATTCCTGGGGACATTTAGCCCCAAACATCCAGATCTGGGGACATTTAGCCCGAAAACATCCAGATCTGGGGACATTTATCTTCAAAACTCCAGATCTGGGGACATTTATCTTCAAAACCTCCAGATCTGGGGACATTTAGCCCCAAAGCCTCCATTCCTGGGGACATTTAGCTCCAAAACCTCCGGATCTGGGGACATTTAGCTCAAAACTTCCAGATCTGGGGACATTTATCTTCAAAGCCTCCAGATCTGGGGACATTTAGCCCCAAACCCTCCATTCCTGGGGACATTTAGCCCCAAAACCTCCAGATTTGGGGACATTTAGACCCAAAACCTCCAAATCTGGGGACATTTAACTCCAAAACCTCCATTCCTGGGGACATTTAACTCCAAAACCTCCATCCCTAGGGACATTTAGCCCCAAAATCTCCAGATCTGGGAACATTTAGCCCCAAAACATCCAGATCTGGGGACATTTAGCTCCAAAACATCCAGATCAGGGGACATTTAGCTTCAAAACCTCCAGATCTGGGGACATTTAGCCCCAAAATCTCCAGATCTGGGAACATTTAGCTCCAAAACCTCCAGATCTGGGGACATTCAGCCCCCTGAAACCTCCAGATCTGGGGACATTTAGCCCCAAAATCTCCAGATCTGGGAATATTTAGCTCCAAAACCTACAGATCTGGGGACATTTAGCCCCAAAACACCCAGATCTGGGGAAATGTAGCCCCAAAATCTCCGTTCCTGGGGACATTTAGCCCCAAACATCCAGATCTGGGGACATTTAGCTCCAAAACCTCCAGATCTGGGGACATTCAGCCCCCTGAAACCTCCAGATCTGGGGACATTTAGCCCCAAAATCTCCAGATCTGGGAACATTTAGCTCCAAAACCTCCAGATCTGGGGACATTTAGCCCCAAACCCTCCATTCCTGGGGACATTTAGCTCCAAAACCTCCCGATCTGGGGACTTTTAGCCCCAAACCCTCCAGATCTGGGGACATTCAGCCCCAAAGCTCCATCCCTGGGGA
The DNA here is from genome assembly GCA_033556795.1 of Tapera naevia. NCBI lineage: Eukaryota > Metazoa > Chordata > Aves > Cuculiformes > Neomorphidae > Tapera > Tapera naevia. The sequence goes on along the minus strand of JAUMJJ010000522.1, from coordinate 18,434 downwards.
CATTTACCCCCCCTCCACCCCGGGTTCACCCCCAAATTGCCGCTGAGGGATGTCGGGGGTGCTCGGGATCCTCCCTGGTCTCACCACGGTGCTCTCCTCTCCTCTCCCCCTGGCAGATACCGCACCCCGTCTGAGCTGCACAACGACAACTTCTCCCTCTCCACCATCGCCGAGGGCTCCCACCCAAACGTAAGGAGGCTTCCTGACACCTCCCACGGGCTCTCCTACCCTTGTCCCTCTGTCCGGTAACATCTTGTCTGTCCCCCCCTCACCCAACCCCCGGCACCTGCGCTGCCTTGGAGGCATCACCCTTGGGTCCCCCTGCATCCTCCATCCATCCCGCCATGGTCACCACTCTGGCCCCTCTCTGGTGGGTCCCCATCCTGTTCTGACCACCCAGACTGGGCAGGCAGGGGGGTCAGTGTCACCTCGCTGTCCCCCCCTGTCTACGTGGCTTCTGGAGGGGCCACCATCCAATGGTGGGCCACCATCCAGTGGTAGACCACCATCTCCATGCCTGGTGGCTTTGTCTCTGCACACGGGTGGCCAGGGTGGACGTGCTGGCATTTTGAAGGAGGGGACAACCTGGTGGGTCCAGGAGATGATGCTCCTCAGTTGTGGCATCACCAGGGCAGGAGCAGCAGAGAACAGAGAGCAGCGATGGGTGATGCTGGAGGATGAAGCACCCCAGGATGCTGTTGGTGGGGTCAGGATGTGGCCACCTGCGTATCCCTGGGGCTGTCCTTCCAACCTCTCATGGAATCCTGGAATGGGTTGGGTTGGACTGGAAAGGACCTCAAAGCTCATCCAGTCCCACCCCCCCTGCCATGGGCAGGGTCACCTCCCACTGGCACAGGGGGCTCCAAGCCCCATCCAACCTGGCCTTGGACACCTCCAGGGATGGAGCCACCACTGCTCTGGGCAACCTGGGCCAGGGCCTCCACACCCTCACCCTCAAGAATTCCTTCCCAATGTCCAACCTCAACCTTCTCCCCTTCCAATTTAAAGCTGTTCCCTCTCGTCCTGTCACTCCAGGCCCCTGGAAAAAGCCCCTCCCCAGCTTTCCTGGAGCCCCTTTCAGCACTGGAAGCTGCTCTGAGGTCTCCCCAGAGCCTTCTCCTCTCCAGGCTGACCAACCCCACCTCTCCCAGCCTGGCCTCACCCCAGAGGTTCTCCAGCCCTCCCAGCATCTCCGTGGCCTCCTCTGGCCCCGCTCCAACAGCTCCATCTCCTTCTGCTGGTGGGGATTCCAGCCCTGGCCACAGCACTCCAGGTGGGGTCTCCCCAGGGTCTCCCCTCCCTGGCCCTGCTGCTCCCACTCTTTGGCTCCAGCCCAGCACACGGGGGGTTTCTGGGCTGGGAGCGCTCATTGGTGGCTCCTGGGGACCTTCTCCCCCCCAGCACCCCAAGGCCTTCTCCTCAGTTCTCCCAATCCCATCGTCCCCCATCCTCTATGGATACTGGGGGTTGCCCCCACCCAGGTGCAGGACCTTCCCCTTGGCCTTGTTGAACCTCATGATCCCCCCCTTGTCTTTGGAATCGAAAAGAGAGAAGTGAAGGGCTTTGCTGGGCGCGAGCTGGAGGAGGAGCACAGCTCCCTCTGCCCTTTGCCTTCACCCTGAGGTGTTTCTCCCCATCTTTTGACCACCTTTAGCAGCCGTAGCGTCCACCCTCGCTCGGCTCAGCACCCCCCCTGGCAGGAGGCTCCCGGAGCCGCCTCGCTCCCCGCTGCCGAGAGGACAGACCTTGGGATGAATTTGGTGCTGAGGTCTCACCCAGCCCTTGTCCCCTCTGGGACGTGGAGGGCCTGGTCCCACTGCAGAGCGTGGCGCCCAGGACACGGCGTATCGAGGATGGAACAGCCTGGGAGGCCACGTGACAAGGATGTGATGACGTCTGATGACCTCAGAGGTCATTTCCAACCAGATGATTTTGATTCTATGCAAAGGGGACGATGGGGGGTCACCACCCCTGGGACAGGGCCTTTGGGGACTTGTGGTGCAGCTCCTCCACGGGAGCGCCCGTCTCATGGGGTTTGCCGTGACCCTGGACCATCCAGGAATCATTGATTCCCAGCAGGTGGAGGTTTGGGTGTCTCCATCCATCCACCACTTGCCACGTGGCACGGGGAGCACCACAACCACCACCATGACCCACTGCACCCTCGCAGACCCCCCACACCAGGGCTCATCCTGCCCCACCAGCACCACTGGTGACACCGGGAGCATCCAGGCATGGATGTTTCCCAGTGCAGCTGAAGCTCATCCCTGGTGCTGATGGGGCCACTCTCCCCATGGATGTTGGACCAGCCCAGCCCTGGGGGTGAAGGTGCTCCCAGCAGCTGGTGGGGGATGTTGGGAGGAGGCAACCTTGGCTTTGCCATTGGTGGATCTGGCTGTACACTAAAAAAAGAAAACCCCACAATAAATCCAACCCCTTGGGCCTCCTGCCAAGTGCCACCCAGGGAGCTCCTAATTGCTGTGGGAATGATGGGATGAGCAGGGCTGGAAATGGGAAGAGAAACGAGGTGATTGGTGGGATGGTGAGCGTGGCCTGGGGTGGTGGTGGGTGGGAAGGGGCCTGAGGCCATCGTGGCTCTTGGGAGCTGTTACCGAGCAGTTTTTGGGTGCTGCAGGGATGGGGAACCCACCCGTCCAACCTGATCCAGGGGGAGGTGTCCTTGCCCATGGCAGGGAGGTGGAACTGGATGGGCTTTCAGGTCCCTTCCAACCCAAACGATTCTGCAATTCTGTGCTTGACTGGAAGAGCTCTTAGGGAGAAATATGTTCTCCTCTGAGGGTGGGGAGGCCTTGGCCCATGTTGCCCAGAGCAGTGGTGTCTACTCCATCCCTGGAGGTGTCCAAGGTCAGATTGGATGGGGCTTGGAGCCCCCTGATCCAGTGGGAGGTGTCCCTGCCCATGGCAGGGGTTGGAACTGGATGGGCTTTCAGGTCCCTTCCAACCCAAACCATTCCATGGTTCTGTGAAACTGAACCCATGGTGGTTGGACCCTGTCACCCAGTGGCTCTCCCCGAGCTGTGCACTGGTGGGGGGGTATTTGTATTCACCTTTGGGCTCCCCAGGGTCCTGGGTGGGACTGTTGGTGCCTTCACCCTGTCCATCCTCCCATTGCAACGATGTCCTCCCTGGCATGGTCATCTTCTGACCACCCCCTGTCCCTGGACATGAGGCAGCAGTGGCCCAGGTGGCCAAGAAGGCCCCCAGCACCCTGGGCTCAGCCCTGGGGTGGCAGCAGGAGCAGGGCAGGGATGGTCCCCATGGCCTTGGTGAGGCCACATCTCCACCCTTGGGCTCAGGGTTGGGCCCCTCCCTCCAAGAAGGTTGTGGGGAGGTGGGTGCTGGGCTCTGCTGCCAAGGGCCAGGAGATGGGAGCAGAGGGAATGGCCTCAAGGTGCCCCAGGGCAGGGTCAGGTTGGACATCAGGAGAAGTTTCCTCATGGAAAGGGTTGGGAGGCCCTGGCAGAGGCTCCCAGGGAGGGGGTGGAGTCCCCATCCCTGGTCCCAAAGCCTGGGCAGATGAGGAGCTCAGGGAGCTGGGTCAGGGGTGGACTTGATCTCAGAGGTCTTTCCCACCCAAGCCATTCCATGGTTCTATCTCCTGGCAGGACGACCCCAGCGCTCCCCACAAGCCGCAGGACTCCCTGAAATCCTGCCTGAAGGACGAGGAGCCCTTCAACCTCCACAACTCGACGTCGCCCAAGCACGACAGCGGTGGCAAAGGGGAGCAGGACCTCAGCGAGCTCAACTGCCTCCAGAACAACCTGACGTGAGCAGGGGTGGGCAAGGAGACCACAACCCTCCCATCCTCTTCCGTACGAACCTCCCGTCTCCTCCCCCTCCGACATCTCTTCTCCCCCCCCCGCCCCCAGCTCCGTCGCATGCTTTGGTGTCTTTTTTTTTTTTGTACAGAGGGAAACAAAACCCAATTAATGAATTAATTAAGGAATTAATGAATAATAATACGAAGCTGAGGGCCCTAAAGGGGTCCTCGGGCACGTCGTGTCGTGGGGGTGTTTGGTCCGTGCTCCGTGTCCGTCGCTTGGGTTAGTGCAGCGCTGTCATTTCTAAACCTTCGCCGGGTCCTCAACTGCCTTTTTTTGTACTTTTACCCCACTTTTTTTTTTGGAAATACAGGGAAAAATGACACAAAAAAAAAAAAAAAAGAGGAAGAAATTAAAATAAAACATCTTTTTTTTTTTTTTTAAGTTAAGCCTCCTGGTGGTGCCTGGGATGTCCCAGCAGGTTCTGCTCGCTCCGAGCCCGATCTGAGCATCATAAAGTCATAGAATTATGGGATGGGTTGGGGTGGAAGGGACCTCAGAGCCCATCTAGTTCCACCCTTCTGTCATGGGGGCTCAAAGCCCCATCCAACATGGCCTTGGACACCTCCAGGGATGGGATCTGGGGGTTCTGGTTGATGGCAAGTGAGAATCATGGAACCATGGAATGGGTTGGGTTGGAAGAGACCTCAAAGCCCATCCAGTTCCAACCCTCTGCCATGGACAGGGACACCTCCCACTGGCTCAGGGGGCTCCAAGCCCCATCCAACCTGGTCTTCAACACCTCCAGGGATGGAGCCACCACTGCTCTGGGCAACCTGGGCCAGGGCCTCCCTACCCTCACCCTCAAGAATTCCTTCCCAATGTCCAATCTCCATCTCTCCCTTCCAATTTAAAGCCGTTCCCCCTCGTCCTGTCACTCCAGGCCCCTGGAAAAAGCCCCTCCCCAGCTTTCCTGGAGCCCCTTTCAGCACTGGAAGCTGCTCTAAGGTCTCCCCAGAGCCTTCTCCTCTCCAGGCTGACCAACCCCACCTCTCCCAGCCTGGCCTCACCCCAGAGGTTCTCCAGCCCTCATCATCTTTGGAGCCCTACAAATGATCTCAAAGGTCCTTTCCCACCACGGGTTTCCACGATCCTTTGATGTTGGTGGCCTGGCTTCTGCTGGTGTGAATCATCAGCAGCCCCCGGTGGCCATCACCGTGCTCTGGGACCAAGCCTGGAGGAGGAGTCATTCCCCATGGATCCTCAGCTTTCCCACCACCTTCTCCTCCAGCCGTGGCTCTGTCTCACTTCCCGCAGGAGCCGATCTCTTCTGGAGATGGAGTCACTCCCAATCCTCCAGGGGAAGGAAATGAAGCAATTAATCACCGTGCAATATTAAGTGGATTGCTCGTTAGGGATGCGGCCGGCGCCGTCCCTGGGGCAGGAGGGAGCTAAATCCATGGCTCAGCATCTTTTAGATGTTCCCAAGGCTTTCCATGAGCTGTAAATGAACTTCGGGCTCACTCAGGGAGATTAAAAAATGTGGAGGGGGGTGGTGGAAGCCAGAAGATGATCCCAGGGGTCATGTAAAGCAGAGCAAGCGGTTGGCCAAGGACCATCAGGGCTTTGGTTTGGATGTTCTCCTTCCTGCGTGGAGCTGGTGGAACTGTGGATAAAGAACTGGGGTTGGGACCAAACCCAAGGGGAGAGGGATGTGTTGGGGGAGAAGGAGCCCAACGGAGTGGGCTGGAGATGCTGATGCCTGAGGAAGACTCGTGGAAAGGCTTGGGTGTCCTGGCAAGGGCAGAGGTTGGACATGAGCTTCCCGTGGGACTGGGCAGGGGGAAAAGGGAGGTGGAGTGGGATGAGCATCTCTGTGACCATAGGGAGAGGACCTGTGCCTTCATCTGAGGAGCTCTGGAGGGGATTTGGAATGATGTGGGGTTGTGGGGGAGAAAAGCCTGTGGAGCTGGAGGGAAAGGGCACTGCAGGGATAGGGGAGGCGACCCCACGTCTCCAGCTGCACGAGGAGGGAGGTGGCAGGGCTGGATGCAAGGAGATGTGAGATGAGATGGGATGGGGTGGGATGGGATGGGTGGGTGGGGTGGGGTGGAGTGGGGTGGGTGGGATGGGATGGGATGGGGTGGGATGGGATGGGGTGGGATGGGGTGGAGTGGAATCGGATGGGCCTGGATGGGACTGGGTGGGACTGGGTGGGACAGGACGGGTTAGAAGCGAGTTCAACCAGTGAAAGTGCAGCTGCCTGGTGGGCTCTGGAAACCATCAGATCCTTCCTGCTGGTGCCCGTGGATCCAGCTGAACGCTGCCTGGGGAGAGAAGAAAATCTTTGCGGAGAAGGAGCAGCTGTCCCAGTGCTGATCTCTTACCAGACAGAGAAAGCTCATCCCTGGTTTGGTGGCCACCAGCAAGCATGGCCCCCCTCATGGTGGGTGGTGCCACCCTGGAGGTAAGGCTGGCATGGAATAGCCCTTCTGTCAGGAGTGGTGCCACCTCGGAGGTGGCATCCTCAGCCCAGCACCCTCAGCTGCAGCTGCTCCTCCACACGGGCTGTAGGGACGTCACGGAATGGGTTGGGTCGGGTTGGAAGGGACCTCAAAGCCCATCCAGTTCCACCCCCTGCCATGGGCAGGGACACCTCCCACTGGATCAGGGGGCTCCAAGCCCCATCCAACCTGGCCTTGGACACCTCCAGGGATGGAGCCACCACTGCTCTGGGCAACCTGGGCCAGGGCCTCCCCACCCTCACCCTCAAGAATTCCTTCCCAATGTCCAATCTCCATCTCTCCCTTCCAATTTAAAGCCATTCCCCCTCGTCCTGTCACTCCAGGCCCTTGGAAAAGGTCCCTCCCCAGCTTTCCTGGAGCCCCTTTCAGCACTGGAAGCTGCTCTGAGGTCTCCCCAGAGCCTTCTCCTCTCCAGGCTGACCAACCCCGCCTCTCCCAGCCTGGCCTCACCCCAGAGGTTCTCCATGTCTCCCTCCCACCATCTCCGTGGCCTCCTCTGGACTTTGTGGGATTCAGGGCAAAACTGGGTCACAAGGATTTACAGAATCATTGATTCGCTTTGTTGCAAATGACCTCTGAGACCATCCAGTCCAACCATCCCTGTCCACTCCTGACCCAGCTCCCTGAGCTCCTCATCTGCCCAGGCTTTGGGACCAGGGCTGGGGACTCCACCCCCTCCCTGGGAGCCTCTGCCAGGGCCTCCCAACCCTTTCCATGAGGAAATTTCTCCTGATGTCCAACGTGACCCTGCCCTGGAGCACCTTGAGGCCATTCCCCCTGGTCCCATCTCCTGTCCCTGGGGAGCAGAGCCCAGCACCCACCTCCCCACAGCCTCCTCTCCAGGAAGCTGTAGGAGATCTAAGGATGCTCCTGTTCATAAGCTGATAAGAGAGCAGGGGTTGTGTTTGTACCCCTGTCCCTCTGCTCTGGGACATTGGCCTCACCTCCATAACTCCCATCCTTGCTGTGCCCCCACCTTCAGTCCCCACTCACCCACCCACCACAAAGCCACAACCTCCACTCTCCATCTCCCTCCACCCATCCGTGAGCCCCACCTCGCCCTGGAGCCTCCATCCCTTACCGTGCCTCGGCTTCCCCGTTGGGTGATGTTGGGTCCCCAGCCCAGGGGTTCTCCTCCTGCTTTGCCGGAGCACCGAAGGAGTGAGGAGCATGGATTGCAGGGATGGAGAGGACAGCCAGGGTTACCCAGGGGGGTTGGACTCCCCATCAGCTCCTCTGCCACTGGGAAAGCAGAGAGGATGGCAAAAAGCACCCGCTGGTCACCAGAACCAGTTTCATGGACCTTGTAGAGGAATTTGCATCCCATCCAGGGGGAAAACACAGGGGCTTTAATTAAAGGCTTAATCACTTTGTGGACAGTTATTAAATTGAAATGCTTGGGTGGTTTGCTGGGAGGGGACGCAGCCTTTTGCGGCCGGGCAAGGGCTGGCACGGGGCGTGGGGCACGAAGGGAAGGGAGTTGGCATCAGCACCAGGTTTGTCCTCCTCGCTCCAACGTCCTCTTTTCTCTTGGAGCCACAAAGCAGGATTAGAGGGGCGACCACGAGACAAGGAGCCTTTCTTCTCTTGGAAGAGCTCCGGCTGCCCGAGAGAAAAAAATAACCTGAGTCCTGATCCATAGAATGGTTTGGGTTGGAAGGGACCTCAGAGCCCACCCAGTTCCAACGCCCCCTCCATGGGCAGGAACACCTCCCATGGGATCAGGGGGCTCCGATGTTTCCTGATGTCCAACCTGACCCTGCCCTGGGGCACCTTGAGGCCATTCCCTCTGCTCCCATCTCCTGGCCCTTGGCAGCAGAGCCCAGCACCCACCTCCCCACGACCTTCTTGGAGGGAGGGGCCCAACCCTGAGCCCAAGGGTGGAGATGTGGCCTCACCAAGGCCATGGGGACCATCCCTGCCCTGCTCCTGCTGCCACCCCAGGGCTGAGCCCAGGGTGCTGGGGGCCTTCTTGGCCCCCTGGGCCACTGCTGCCTCCTCTTCAGCCCCTGGTACCCAACACCCCCAGGGCCTTCTCCTGCAGGGACCTTTCCAGCCCCTCTGCCCCAAGCCTGGAGCTGCCTGGCCTTGGTGTGGCCCAAGGGCAGGACGTGGCCCTCAGCCTGGTTGAACCCCATCCCGTTGGTCTCAGCCCATGGATCCAGGTTCTCCAGGTGCCTCTGCAGAGGTTTCCTGCCCTCCAGCAGATCCACACTCCCACCCAGCTTAGCAAACTTGTTAAGGGTCATGAAGGGATGGGAAGAACAGAGAAAGAAAGACAAAGGACGCGTAGAGGCTGTGAGAGTGAGTGAGGTCTCACGGGAGGCACGTTTGAAGTTGGAAGGAGTTAAGGAAGTTGGCAGCTCTTCAGAGGAACGATGCAAACACCACCCAGAGAAGCCATCCCAATAGGAAGAGTGGTAGGAACCAGCTTGGCGACGCCGCAAGCTCTTTGGTGACCTCAGGCTCGAGAAAAAGAGCTCAAGGAAAGTAGAAACTAGGTCAGATTTCTAAGGATGGTTAAAAGGGTGGCAAAACCACGTTTGGAAACATCAGAAAGGCCAAGGCACAAATTGAGATGGAAATACCGAGCGTCATTAGGAGGAAGATGAAAAGACGACATCGGCAGGAGGAGGAGGAGAAGGAGCACGGGAGCCTTGGTCTGGTCCCAGGGAAGGAGGAAAGGCTGCTGGCAAAAGGAGGCTGAGAATTCAAGGGGTTCACTGTTTCAGTTTTTTAAGACCAGGCTTTAAAGATGCCAAGTGCAAGCAGATGCCCACCACAATAAAGAGGACATTGTGCCCTCCACCGAGAGAGCGCTGACTGCGGCAAATGAGAAAGCCAAAGAGTGCACGTGGACTGGCCAGGAGGCTTCTGAACCTCCTCCTCTGGTCACTAGGAATGAGTTAAAGCCACCCCAGGTCTATTCCAAGGAATGGATGAAGATTTACAAGGTTGAGTTGTGGAGGGTCCAGCCCTGGGCGAGAAGGAACGGCTTTGAATTGGAAGGGGGAGGTTGAGATTGGACATTGGGAAGGAATTCTTGAGGGTGAGGGTGGGGAGGCCCTGGCCCAGGTTGCCCAGAGCAGTGGAGGCTGCCCCATCCCTGGAGGTCACAGAGTCACAGCACCACAGAATGCCCTGAGCTGGAAGGGCCCCACAGGGACCATCGAGTCCAACTCCTGGCCCTGCATAGGACAACCCCAACATTCACCCTTTGGGGCTGAAGGCCTTGGAGAAAGGCTTCTGGAAGATTCTCAGGCTGGGACTGCTTCCCTGGGGAGCAGATCCAGGGCTCCACCACCCTCTGCTCTGGGGGAAGAACCTTCTCCTGGTGTCCAACCCAACCCTGCCCTGGCCCATCCTCCTGCCCTTCCCTGGGCTCCTGGCCTTGGTCACCAGAGAGAAGAGCTCAGCACCTCCTCCTCCCCTGGGGAGGAACCTGGAGACCACCAGGAGGTCCCCCCTCAGCCTCCTCTTCTCCAGCTGAACAGCCCCAGTGCCTTCAGCCTCTCCTCAGATGATTTCTCCACCAGACCCTTCCCCAGCTTTGTGTCCTCCTCTGGACACTCTCCAGGGCTTTGATGTCCTTTTTATCCTGGGGTGGCCAAACTGAACCCAATCCTCGAGGTGGGGCCTCCCCAGAGCAGAGCAGAGCAGGACAATCCCCTTCCTCTGCCGGCTGGCGATGCTGGGCCTGATGTCTCCAGGACACGGTTGGCCCTCTTGTGTTCCACCTCCCACTGGCTCAGGGGGCTCCAAGCCCCATCCAACCTGGCCTTTGACACCTCCAGGGATGGAGCCACCACTGCTCTGGGCAACCTGGGCCAGGGCCTCCCCACCCTCACAGGAGGGCACTTCTTCCCAAGATCTCATCTCAATCTCCCCTCTTTCAACCTCAAACAGTTCCACCTGGTCCTATCCCATCCCTCCCTGATCAAGAGCCCCTCCCCAGCTTTCCTGGAGCCCCTTTCAGCACTGGAAGCTGCTCTGAGGTCTCCCCAGAGCCTTCTCCTCTCCAGGCTGACCAATCCCACCTCTCCCAGCCTGGCCTCACCCCAGAGGTTCTCCAGCCCTCCCAGCATCTCCGTGGCCTCCTCTGGCCCCGCTCCAACAGCTCCATCTCCTTCTGCTGGTGGGGATTCCAGCCCTGGCCACAGCACTCCAGGTGGGGTCTCCCCAGGGTCTCCCCTCCCTGGCCCTGCTGCTCCCACTCTTTGGCTCCAGCCCAGCACACGGGGGGGTTTCTGGGCTGGGAGCGCTCGGTGGTGGCTCCTGGGGACCTTCTCACCCACCAACACTCCCAGAAGTCATCAGAAGCAGAGGTCATCAAGAGCAGCTTAGATCCACCTGAGGGTGACAAGAATGGCTCAGCCACACAGCTGTGGGATTGCTGAGCCCCTGAGCCCCTCTCTTCTCCGTTCTCTACGATTCTGTGCTCTCCAGAACTTCTCCTCTTTGCAGAGACAGAGATGGGGCTGAAGGACCAGCTGGTCCAGCTTCTCCATCTGGTCGACACTTTGCACCCAACTCTTTGCTTCTTTTGCTTCCCTGATATTTCTTGATTTCAGGAATACTGCTGAGATTGGTGGATACCAACACTTGATGACTTGATGACCTTGAAGATCTTCTCCAACCTTAACGATTCTATATAATTTGCATTTATTAAATGAATTCAAAGCCACTTTGCAGGAGGACCTAAGAGCCCTGGTCCTGAATGAAGATCTTTTGTTGGGTGCTACGAAAACGTAGTGTGAAAATATGGTTCTTGCTTCAGAGAGCTCACGATTTAACTGCAAGGCAAGAGACAGCAGATGGAGACAATCTGTTGGGTGGAAGAGCACAAAGAAAGAGTGAGACAATACTGGCTGGTGCGGCAGACAGAGAGGATCAGCACGCGGCGAGGCCAGCTCGGTGGGGTTTTGTGGGGATGGTGGAAAAGAGGAGGCTTCAGGAAGGATCTGGGAGATGAGGAGACGCTTCTGCAGCTTTAGAGCTCGAGCTTCTGCGTGGTGACCCAGGATAAAGATGTGGAGGGGAGAACCATGGAACGGGTTGGGGTGGAAGGGACCTCAAAGCCCATCCAGTTCCACCCCACTGCCATGGGCAGGGGCACCTCCCACTGGCTCAGGGGGCTCCAAGCCCCATCCAACCTGGCCTTCAGCACCCCCAGGGGTGGTATCTGAGGATTCTGGTTGACACCAAGTTAGAATCATGGAACCATGGAATGGTTTGGGTTGGAAGGGACCTCAAAGCCCACCCAGTTCCCAACCCCTGCCATGGGCAGGGACACCTCCCACTGGCTCAGGGGGCTCCAAGCCCCATCCAATCTGGCCTTGGACATCTCCAGGGATGGGGCAGCCACAGATTCTCTGGGCAACCTGGGCCAGGGCCTCATTGTGAAGAATTCCTTCCCAATGTCCAATCTCCATCTCCCCCTTCCAATTTAAAGCCGTTCCCCCTCATCCTGTCTCTCCAGGCCTTTGGAAAAAGCCCCTCCCCAGCCTTCCTGCAGCCCCCCCCCCCCCCCTCTTCCCACCGGCTGCCGCAGGGAGGAACCCTCTGGCTTAGAAATTCTTTTCAAACTCTGCCTTTTGCATTTCTCCACAGAAACCCTGCACCTGGCTCGGCTCATCCATTATTCCTCGCAGCTGCTTTTTGCCGTGTCAGGGTCGGAGCATTGAGCAGGATGAATTTCTCCCCCCTGGCCACAAGCTGAGTTAAAGGGCCAACTCACCCATTCCTTTTCCAGCCCGGCTTTGACTCGGCTCAACATCTGCTCTCTCATTAACCTTCCCTGCCCTCTCAGCACTAATGACTCGCAGCATTACTAAAGCATTTAGCATTCTATCAAGCAACCAGGGCGTTGTTTGGAGACAACAAACCCCCCCCTTCCCACTTTGCTTCGCTCCTTGCGCTGCGCTGCAATTGGATTCGGGAGTTAAAATCCAAAGGGATGGGAATATCCTGGAGAGCTCAGGAATAAATAACACAGTGCCAGAAATAGATAATACTGGTCAGGCCTTATCTTGAATACTGGGTCCAGTTCTGGGCCCCCCAGTTTGGGAAAGGTGTCAGGATGCTGGAGAGTGTCCAGAGGAGGGCAACGAAGATGGGGAAGGGGCTGGAGCACAAGCCCTACGAGGAGAGACTGAGGGAGCTGGGGCTGTTTAGTCTGGAGAAGAGGAGGCTCAGGGGAGACCTCATTGCTCTCTACAACTCCCTAAAAGGAGGTTGGAGTGGGGCAGGGGTTGGTCTCTTCTCTCAGGTGACCAGGGACAGAACTGGAGGGCAGGGACTCAAGCTTGGTCAGGGAAATTTTAGACTTGATGTGAGGAAAAAGTTCTTCACTGAAAGGGTGATTGGTCACTGGAATGGGCTGCCCAGGGAGGGGGTGGAGTCACCGACCCTGGAGGTGTTTAAGGGGAGACTGGATGAGGCACTGAGTGCCATGGGTTAGATGATGGGTTGGTGTTGGTGTTGGGTTATAGGTTGGACTTGATGATCTCAGAGGTCCTTTCCAACCTTATGATACTGTGATAAATCAAAGCTCCTTCTCTTTAAAAGTCATTTTCCACGTGCTCACGTCAGAAAAAAACAGTGCTTTTAGTTAAGCTTTGCTTGGGAATTGCCCCAAAGATGGCGAAGTGAATCAGTTTGATTCGTTCAATAGGGTTTGTTTTCCGCTCTCGGACAGGAATTCCCTTAGATTTGCCAGAGCAGAGGGGCTTTCCTGGAAGCTTTCCTGCTACCTCTGGATGCCACAGGGCTCCCCCAAGGTTGGCTGTGGCATCAACCACTGCAAAGCAGCACCAAGCAGATGGGAGGGAAGGGGCAAGAGCTTCCCCAGCAAAACCCTCGCGTGGTAGCGAGTCGCGAAACGCGAGACGGAATATATTAAGGAGGACAAGAGGTGTTTTTGAGAGATGCAGCTGTACTTTGAACGAGGGTTTTTGGTCCCTTTCCCACTGCAAAGAGAGAGGGGGAAAGGAAAAAAAAAAAAAGAGAGGATTTAACATTTCATTTCTCTGCGGCTGCTGAAGGAGTTGGGAGGAAAGAGCTACAGGGAGAGCTGCGTCACGCAGACAAAAGGGTGGGTTGGTGGAATACAAATGCAGCTCTCCAGAGAGCTCCCAGGTAGGAGCATCTCCAGGTTCTTCCCTGTCTGGGAACGACCTTTGCTGTCGTCTGTGCCGCAGGATGAGGCTCTGCAGACAAAACCCTGGGAACTCGGAGGCCACGAGACAGAGCCAGACTCTTTCAAAGGGCGGCGGAGGGAATGAAAGCTCTGGCTGCAGCACCACAGAGCAGGGAAGAAGCTGGTTCCTGGACTCCTCGAGACCAGGCCCAGGCTCCCAGCTCTGGGAAAGGGGGGGGGAAACAAAAGCAAAGCGACTTGGACTTCTAAAGAAGCTTTCAATTAAGGTTTTTCCAGAAATGGGTAAGAGAGGAAGTGTTTTCACAGCTAAAGAACTGGTTAAAAGGCAGGAAAGAAAGGGTTGGCATCAAAGATTGGTTTCTGCCACCAAGAAGAGATTATAGAGAGGATATCTCGGGGTCTGGCTGGGACTTGGCTTACCCAGAGTGTTCCTGAAGAAGGGATGGGGAATGGGATGCTCAATGTTATAGATAATACATGTAGGAACACGGGAAACAAAGAGAGAAAACCAGCCACGGAGCATCAACCAAACATCTCCAAAGTCCATCGTGTTATCTAGAAGTTGTCCTAAGCAGAAGGTGAGGGAATCATAGAATCACAGAATGGTTTGGGATGGAAGGGACCTCAACAGAAAAGAAGAGGTTTCAGGAAGGATTTGGGAGATGAGGAGAAGTTTCTGCAGCTTTAGAGCTCAAGATTCTGGGTGGTGACCCAGGATACAGATAAGGAGGGGAGAATCATGGAATGGGAACCATGGAATGGGTTGGGTTGGAAGGGGCCTCAAAGCCCATCCAGTTCCAACCCCCTGCCATGGGCAGGGACACCTCCCACTGGCTCAGGGGGCTCCAAGCCCCGTCCAACCTGGCCTTGGACACCTCCAGGGATGGGATCTGGGGGTTCTGGTTGACATCAAGGTAGAATTATGGAACCATGGGATGATTTGGGTTGGAAGGGAGCTCAAAGCCCATCCAGTTCCAATCCAGGGACACCTCCCACTGGCTCAGGGGGCTGCAAACCCCATCCAACGTGGCCTTGGACATCTCCAGGATGGGGCAGCCACCACTGCTCTGGGCAACCTGGGCCAGGGTCTCCCCACCCTTGAAAGAGTGAAGATAAGGGAAGCCCTTCTTGTGTTCCCACTGCTTTTCCCCCAGGTCCCTCTAATCCCCAGCTCAGGGACTTCCCAATGTGGGGGTGACCCCTCAGGAGATCTCTTTTCCACAGAGCAGTCCCTTTCTCACATGGATTCACCCTCTGAAACCCACCTAAACCTCGAGCAGTGACAATTCGTGGCTCTGAAGGGTCCCCACGTGAAACCAGGGGATTGATTCCTCCCTCTTGCTGGACCTTTATTGGCATCGTCTGATGCCCCCTAATGCTCACAGAGAGGAGGCAGCGCGAGGCCAGAGCAGCTCCAGGCTTGGGGCAGAGGGGCTGGAAAGGTCCCTGCAGGAGAAGGCCCTGGGGGTGTTGGGTACCAGGGGCTGAAGAGGAGGCAGCAGTGGCCCAGGGGGCCAAGAAGGCCCCCAGCACCCTGGGCTCAGCCCTGGGGTGGCAGCAGGAGCAGGGCAGGGATGGTCCCCATGGCCTTGGTGAGGCCACATCTCCACCCTTGGGCTCAGGGTTGGGCCCCTCCCTCCAAGAAGGTTGTGGGGAGGTGGGTGCTGGGCTCTGCTGCCAAGGGCCAGGAGATGGGAGCAGAGGGAATGGCCTCAAGGTGCCCCAGGGCAGGGTCAGGTTGGACATCAGGAGAAGTTTCCTCATGGAAAGGGTTGGGAGGCTCTGGAAGGACCCAGGGAGGGGGTGGAGTCCCCATCCCTGGTCCCAAAGCCTGGGCAGATGAGGAGCTCAGGGAGCTGGGTCAGGGATGGACAGGGATGGGTGGACTTGGTGATCTCAAAGGTCTTTTCCAAGGGTTCTGGGAGCAGCTGAGGGCCCTGGGGCTGGTGAGGCTGGAGAAGAGGAGGCTGAGGGGAGACCTCCTGGCTCTCTGCAGCTCCTGGAGAGGAGGTTGTGGGGAGGTGGGTGCTGGGCTCTGCTGCCAAGTGATGGGACAAGAAATGGCCTCAAGGTGCCCCAGGGCAGGGTCAGGTTGGACATCAGGAGAAGTTTCCTCATGGGAAGGGTTGGGAGGCTCTGGAAGGACCCAGGGAGGGGGTGGAGTCCCCATCCCTGGTCCCAAAGCCTGGGCAGATGAGGTGCTCAGGGATCCAGGTCAGTCATGGACAGGGATGTCCGGAGTCGATCTCCAAGGTCTTTTTCCAGCCAAATGATTCTATGATCTTCTCTCCTGCCTCCTTGGCACACCCAGAGCTCCAACTCATCACCCCACGGCCAGGAAATCCTCGTTTGCGTTACGAAAACCAAAGGTTATGAAAGTTCAGAAGGGGCAACGAAGTGGAGAGGTGAATTCAGTGCCAAAACCCAGCAGATTCAGGCACATGGGTTCGTGTTCGTGGCTCAGGGCTGTAGATTTGCTGTGATTACTCAGCCCCGTTGCCCCAGGCAGTATCGGATCTGCCCTCCACACCCAGGGACCGGGGAGGTGACCAGTGCCACCAGGCCCAGCTGGAGCTCAGTCAGTACTGGAGGGGGGCTCTGAGATCCAGTCCCAATGGGAACCACCGAATCGTTAAGGTTGGAAAAGACCTCCAAGGTCATCCGGTCCAACCATCACCTGACTGTGGCAACCAAACCACGTCCTGAAGTGCCACAGGTTATTGAAGCAATCCAGGGATGGAGACTCCACCACGGCCCCGGGCAGACTCTGCAGGGGCTTCACTGCTCTTTCAATAAAGATATTTCTCATCATATCAAATTTGGGCGTCCCATGGGGCAGCTTGAGGCCACTTCCTCTTCTCCTATCGCTTGAGGCTCCAGTTTAACCCAGGAACACCTCCCACTGGCTCAGGGGGCTCCAAGCCCATCCAACCTGGCCTTGGACACCTCCAGGGATGGAGCCACCACTGCTCTGGGCAACCTGGGCCAGGGTCTCCCCACCCTCACCCTCAAGAATTCCTTCCAATGTCCAATCTCCATCTCTTCCAACTCCAAACTGGTCCCCTTTGTCCCATCACTCCAACCCCTTGGAAAAAGCCCCTCCCCAGCTTCTTGGAGACCTCCTACAGGTCCTGGGAGGTCAATGTGAGGTCTCCTTGGAGCCTTCTCCAGGCTGACCAAGCCCACCTCTCCCAGCCTGGCCTCACCCCAGAGGTTCTCCAGCCCTCCCAGCATCTCCGTGGCCTCCTCTGGCCCCGCTCCAACAGCTCCATCTCCTTCTGCTGGTGGGGATTCCAGCCCTGGCCACAGCACTCCAGGTGGGGTCTCCCCAGGGTCTCCCTCCCTGGCCCTGCTGCTCCCACTCTTTGGCTCCAGCCCAGCACACGGGGGGTTTCTGGGCTGGGAGCGCTCGGTGGTGGCTCCTGGGGACCTTCTCCCCCCCAAGCACCCCAAGGCCTTCTCCTCAGTTCTCCCAATCCCATCGTCCCCCATCCTCTATGGATACTGGGGGTTGCCCCCACCCAGGTGCAGGACCTTCTCTTGGCCTTGGTGATCCTCATGAGGTTCCCACAGCCCCCCCTCTCCAGGTCCCCCCGGATGCCACCTTTTCCCTCTGGTGTCACCACTCAGCTCGGTGTCACCCACAGACTTGCTGAGGGTGCCCTCGATCATTAACCCTTCCTGTCAGGGTGGGAGGCCCTGGCCCAGGTTGCCCAGAGCAGTGGTGGCTCCATCCCTGGAGGTGTCCAAGGTCAGGTTGGATGGGGCTTGGAGCCCCCTGAGCCAGTGGGAGGTGTCCCTGGGGTGGAACTGGGTGGGCTTTGAGGTCCCGTCCATCTCATCCCATTCTATAATTAACAGTGGGTTAATTGTGCCTCCTGGGGGGTGGGGGGGGGTCAGGGATGCACAGGGCAGGGGGAGGTGTTCCACCTCCTCACCCCCCTCCTCCCCCCCCTCTTCCTCCATCCACCCCCCCCCTCCTCCTGCCCCCCTCCCTCCTCCTCCCCCCCTCCCTCCTCCCTCCTCCCCCCCTCCTCCCCTCCCTCCTCCCCCTCTCCCTCCTCCTGCCCCCTCCCCCCTCCTCCCTCCTCCCCCCTCCTCCTCCCTCCTCCTCCCCTCCCTCCTCCCCCCTCCCTCCTCCTCCCTCCTCCCCCCCTCCCTCCCTCCCTCCTCCCCCTCCCCTCCTCCTCCCCCCCTCCCTCCTCCTCCCCCCTCCCTCCTCCTCCCTCCTCCCCCCCTCCCTCCTCCTCCCCCCTCCCTCCTCCTCCCTCCTCCCCCCCTCCCTCCTCCTCCCTCCTCCCCCTCCTCCCTCCTCCTCCCTCCTCCCCCTCCTCCTCCCCCCTCCTCCTCCCCCCCCTCCTCCCCCCCCTCCTCCTCCCTCCTCCCCCCCCTCCTCCCCCTCCCTCCTCCCCCCCTCCCTCCTCCTCCCTCCTCCCCCCCCTCCTCCCTCCTCCCTCCTTCTCCCTCCTCCCCCCTCCCTCCCCCTCCTCCCTCCCCCTCCCCCCCCTCCTCCCCCTCCCTCCTCCCCCCTCCCTTCTCCCCCCCTCCCTCCTCCCCCCCCTCCTCCCCCTCCCTCCTCCCCCCTCCCACCTCCTGCTCCTCCCCCCCTCCTCCCTCCCCCCCCCCCCCCCGCCCAGAGGGGGGGAAAATGGCGGGAAAAGGCGGCCATATTGCCACGCCCCTCCTGCCCGCCCCCCCCCAGCAGGCGGCGCCATCCGGGCACTCACGTCGCGTGCGCCTCCCCCCTCCCCTCCCCTCCCGGCAGCCCCCGCGCTCCCGCCTTCCCCTGCCGCCATGTTCGCGGAGCTGAACGAGCTCCTGGACGCCTCCCCGGAGCGGCCGGAGACGGTGAGAGAGCGGCAAGGAGGGAGGAAAGGGGAGGGGCTGCTATAGCGGGACATGGCGGGGCGGGACATGCCGGGAGGTGTGAGCAGGGGGGATGCTCTGGCGGCCGCCAGGTCTGGGTCT